>CM053503.1:2434265-2470054 GCA_028627145.1 Eidolon dupreanum | reverse complement strand
TGGGGTCCAACTGTCACCTCCTTGTCGATGAGCCGCAGCGGGTACTTGATGTCTGGGCTCTCGAGAGTGATGGCCGGGGTGGAGCGCTGGAACAGCTTCATGAGCAGGTTGTAGAGGAACCAGACTGGGGAGAGGACCACGTGGCCCAACTGAAACGACAGGACAGACCCACGAGGTCAGCGCAGGCATGGGGAGGGACCGGCCTTTTCCTCAAACGTGCCCGTCGGTTCACACCTCCAGGCTTCTGCTCACGCTATCCCCACAGTTGGAAACATCTCACCATCCTCATCCGGGGAACCTCCCAGCATGCATGTTGGCACTGGCTGGGAGGAGTTACAGAAAGGAGACTCATGAAACCCTTCACTGCATTACTGAGTCCATTTCCCCTCAAGGTACAGGGACAAAGAAAGCTACATAACTGAGCATGTATCCCTTTTCACTTTGGCTGCCAGGAAGCTCAGCATAACAGTATACAAAAAACAGTGCTTGACCCCTGTGTATCTGTACTCCCTCCCTCCCTTTCTTCCTTTAGTCAATTTCCCTGGTCTCATTAAGCTCTATTTAGGCAAAGAGACAAACCCCTGAGCCCTGGGGTTCCACTTTAGGTGTGAGGGGCAGCTGAGGCATTGGGCTGGGCACTGGGAAGCTCTTCTCCTTGCTGGCTGTGTGACCCTGGGCAAGTCTCTTCCCCTCTCTGAACTGAGCTGGACCAGGTGATCTGTGAGGTCCCCCAAAGCTCTGAGAGGCTACTATTCAGAACCACACACAGCCCCGTACAGGCGTTAACCTCATGACAACCCTATAAGGTCGGTACCAACATCACAACCACTTTACAGATGAGGAAACAGCTCAGAAAGGTGAAGCAACTTGCCCAAGTCACACACCTGGCAGGTGGGGAGCTTCGAACCTGGGGGTCCAGCGGCCTCCCCAATCACTTTCTTAAACATCAGGCCAATGCTCACCCTCTTGCATGGCCCTGAGAGGCTCCTCCTTACCAGCCCTCTGCCCCCCACATCTCAGTCTCACAAAAGAGTGGTTTAGATTTTTTAACAGAGACAACCCCAAACCTGTGGCGGGAGAGTTCACTGCTCAGGTTGACCCAGAGAGGACACCCTTGCAAAGAAAGACACCGGCCTCCTGTCCTTTCTAGCTGTTTTTCGTCCCTGGAGAGGTCACTTCGCCTCTCTGAGCGCAGTTTCTCCAGCTGTGAAATGGGGATCACAAGCCATGCTCCCCGGGTTGTGAAGGTGGAAAGAAGCCATGAAAAGTGCCTAACCCAGGCCAGGCCCCCGGCAGGCCCTTGGCCATCCGGAAGTTGGGGCCTGAGCATCCTCCACTATCTGGACCACAAGCGAGACTCAGGAAGAAAACCACTCAGAGCAACCCTACAGGGGAGAACGGAGCAGACACCCCCTAACCAGAGAGCGCCACAGGAAAGGTGCCAGCCAACGCTGTGCCCGTCCAGACGCGATGTGCGAAGGACCTACCACTGCCCTGCGGGCTTCCTTCAGAAACACACAACCCACCTCTAACCACGAGGACATACTGAGGGTCATTTTCCAGAATAACTGGCCGTGCCTCTTCAAGATGGCAATGCCACGAATAAGAAAGGCCGGGGAACTGGTCCGAATTAAAGGAGGCTCTGGCAGGTTGAATGGTGGCCCCCGGAAGACACGTCCACCCAGATCCTGGGGATGTGACCTAATTTGGAAAAGGGGTCTCCGCAGATGTCATCGAACCATGGTTCTTGAGATGAGATCATCTTAGACTACCCCAGTGGGCGCTGAATCTTATGACAAGTGTCCTTATGAGAGAGGCGGAGGGGACTCAGAGAAGGCCATGGAAGACAGGGCAGACTGTGGTGATGCGGCTGCAAGCCAAGGGTTGCCGACAGCCACCAGAAGCGGGAAGAGAGAGGAAGGACCCTCCCCTCCACCGCCAGAGGTCACGGCCCTGCTCACACCTTGACTTCAGACTTCTGACCTCCGGAACTGTGAGAGAATCAATCCCTGTTGTTTTATGCCATCTAGTTTGTGGTCATTTTCACGCAGGCCTAGGAAACCAATATGGTGACCAAAGAGAGAACCGAATGCAACGTGTGGTTTTGGATTAGATGCTGGGCTGGGGAAAACAGTTATGAACGGCAATGCTGAGACAATGGTAAAATATGAACTCAGGCCCATGGATTAGGCAACAGCGTCATATCAATGTTACCTTCATGATTTCCTCATTATCCTGTGTCAGACAAAAGAATGTCCTTGTTCTCAGGAGAAAGTAAAGTATTTAGGGGCAAAAGGGCATCATATCTATAACACTCTCGAATAGTTAAAAAAATACACACACAATAAAGCAAATGTTGACATTTGGTACATTTGTGTGAATAGTGTACAAGAGCTCTTTATACTTTCTTGCAACTTTACTATAAGTTTGGAATTACCTCAAAATAAAAGTGGGGTGTGGTATAGGAGAAGCCCACTCTGGTGGCTCAAATGTTGAGGTTGAGACCCAAAAATTCATGTAAAACACTGGTTCTCCAGAAAGTTGTTTCACAGCCTGTTCACTTGCCCTACGACACATCCCCCTGACTTTAGTTCTCTCAGCAAATGACTATGTGCATTCTTCTTATCATAATCTTACAAGTTCCCCTTTTTGCCTTGGTTGCCAGGAAGCTAAGCCAAGTTCCTTGCTTCCTTGGAGGCCTCTCTGCTTCCTTCATGGGGCTCCTGAGGTAGCTTATTCTGCACAGCACAGACCTGGAAGTGGTCCCTGCCCTACTGAGGGCGAGTAAGGTGATCTTCACCTCTCAAGGGCCAGTCCCACTGCTCCCCACTTCCTGGAAGCCCGGCCAGGAGTCCTCCCTATCTACCAGTCCGGGCAGGGCACCCTCTGGCTGAGCACCTGAGGCCTCTCTGAGCCTCCATGTTCCCTTCTATAGAAGGTCAGAGCCACCACCCTGCCTACCTCCTAGGGGGGCAGGGTTAAGAGATGAGATGGGGCGAGCCCCGTGCACCGAGGGGTCTATGGCTGGGGATGTGGGTGCACACACAGGAACTTCCCACCACCCTCATGGGGCCGACGCCACCGGAAGCTGGAATACCCAAATGAAGGAAGGGCAGAGGCGCCAAGATCCCACGCCAGGTCTGGTCCTGTTCCCCGAACCGCCCCAGCAGCTTCAAGTTGCCCGGCCCGGCTGCAGTTACAGGCCCTTTGTTGGGCTCAGAACAATGTGCCTCTCTCCCGGGCAGGGCCTCCAGGCTGGGAGCAACTAAGGCCTTGTCCTCTGGGGGCCCTGGTCTGCGATGGCTCTGCAGGGAAGGCCTGGGGGAGCTGGCCCAGACTCCACCCTGCCCAGGGCCACCTGCCCATTTAACTAGCACCTACCGCGTTCCAGGCAGCAAGTGGCGTTTCAACCCATCCTGGGTCTCATTTGAAAGGCCCAGGTTTGTAACCCTGGACTCAGGGGTCCAGAGACCTGGGTTCAAGTCCCAGCTCAGGAATTCTGGGGAGAATCTTGGCCTCTCCATCCCCACATTCCAGTGCCTGAGGATGGCCCCATCTAGGGTTGGGGAGAAAACGAGGCAGGAAAAGGCTGTGTGCAGAGCAGATGTGGTCAGCGCCCCCGACCTGGCGCTGCTCCAGGTGTGCACCTGAGTTCCCTGGGATAATCCTCACGTCACCCCCAGGCCACCGGTGCTGTGATTATCACCCAGTCACAGATAAGGAAACTGAGGCCCCGAGAGCGTCGGTAACTTGCCTGAGTCACACCAAAGCCAGTCCTCAGAGGACCACGCTCATGACAAGTGATACCGCTGTCCCTGTTTCTCAGAGATTAAGTGGCTTGCCCACGGTCATGCAGTGAGTCGAGTGGAGCCAGGATTCAACCCCAGGCCTGTCTAGCCCAAAGTGCGGCTCTCCCCCCTGAGCTCCCTCCCGGGACAGGTGCCCTCCCTACGCCCCAGTCACAGAGCCCACAGCCCGAATGCCCCCTGCCCCACCAGGATCCCACCACCTGCCTCCCGCTGTGAGGCCCCAGCTGCTAAACCAACAAGACGCCCCATCTCCTCCTCAAACACCCGCCATGGCTCCCCACTGCCCACACTCTAGGCCCCTACTGCATGGCCACAACTCTGGCCACAAGCCCTTCTTGCCTCAGGCCTTTGAACACTCTCCCTTCTGGCCTTCCTCTTCCCTCAGCCAACCAGCAAACTCCTATTCATCCCTCAGAGCCCGGCTCAAACGCCAAATCTCCCGACTGGCACCTCCCTAGCTAATCAGGCCCTCAGCTGCCTCCACAGCCTCTGTCCCACACTGTGAACTCCTTGGGGGTGAGGACTACTCTGATGATTCCCTGCTACGGCCCCTCTCATATCAATCAGAGAAGGCACATCCGTGTTTAGAGAACACTGTTTAGGGAAAAGCTGTGTGAAGCTACATTTGCAGGAAACCACCATTGTTGGGAGCTCTGGAAATAAACTTAAATGATGTCGAGAGCCAACTGGAGTTGTGTCTGGTGCTCTCAGCAGTTTTATCTCCCCACAGCATAGCTGTTTAACTGCATAGCCAAGTTCAATAACATAAGACCCCCCTCAGCCTACAGCTCGCTTCAGTCTGCAAAACTCCCTCCCGCGCATTTCTTCAGACCCAGAGGCCAACTGCATTCTTCATTTGACAAATGGGGAAACTGAGACTCAGGGAGGCCCAGGGTGGAGTCCAGGCTTCGGTTTCTGATTTTCTGTCGCCCACCCTGAATCACTCACCTGCCCCAGTCCCATGACTGCTGGCCCATGCTAAGGGCTGGGCCCTGAGAAAGACCCGTACGTCAACACATCTGAAGGCGAGTCCTGACACTGGCTGTGACCCTCACACAGACCTTTCAGATCCCAGGCGCCAGCTTCGTGTGCCCTAGATGCCAGGCCTGGGCTCAGACAGCAGGGCCAGCTCCCCACTTGCGGTCACAGTCCACACAAAACAGCGGACCCTGGAGCAAAAGCCCCAGAAGGCCAGAGGGACTTGTGTGTCTCATCACCACTGCATAATCCCCAGAGCTACTAGCAGGGACACTCAGTATTTGTGGATAAACTTGTTAAGCCCCACCCCCAGTCTCTCTCTGACTCTTTATTTTGTCTGGAAGTTTCAGGACTAAGGCAGGAGGCCAGATCCTTCTGGGCGAGGGTGGGGCACGCACGGCTTGTCCTGTCTCAAAACCAGGGCCCTCTGCAGAGCACAGGCCAAGGCGGGCCAGGGTCCTGGCTTCCTGGCTGTGTCCTCACCTGTTAGGCACACCTGCCTCCCAGAGGGGTGGTGGGATTGGAGCCACTGCTGGAAGAATGCTCACATGGGCAGCTGACAAATGTCAGTGGCCTTCCTTTCAGTCCCCAGTCCCAACGACAGGGGCTCCTCAGAGCCACGTATGATCTCGTGTCACCCTCAAGCCTGGGAGGCGGGAGCTATTGCCACCCTTATTTCAGGAAACTGAGGAAACTGAGGCTTGGGTGACAATTCCAAGGGCCAGGATTTGAATCCAGGTGTCCGTGCACTGAGCCACGATGCCACACGGCCTCTCTGCGCCCACAGACACCATCTGGCCATTGAGAGAGCAGACGAGGACGTCACATAAGTGCAAATCTCTACCTGAGGCGGCAGCTGTGGGCAGACCCCCACTGTTAGTCTGTCCATCAGGCCACAGACCTCAGTGGGTACACCTGCTAGGGCCCATGACAGAGGCAGGGGACACAGGCCAGGGGACCCCAGCCCCGAGGAGCTTAGCCAGTGGGGAAGACAGACATGAGCAGAGAAAAGGGTGCAGTGGAGGGGCAAAGCCTTCATTTCCAGAAAGTTGGAGGCTTGACCAGACACATCAGAGGTGGGGACGCCCTGCTCCCACGACTTGGGAAAGCCCATGCTCTGTGTCCCCAGCCCTGTCTATGGCACCCCTCCCAGCCCCGCGAGCAGTAGGCAGAGTAAACAGGAGGCAGATGGCTGAAGCCAAGGCCTCCTCCGGCTCCTCCTCAGCAGTGCTGCTCACACACCCCCCCTCTCCCAGGCCTTCACCTAATGCTCTGCAGGCTGCACTCTGCGCCCCAAGGAACACACCACCTGCCTTTCCTCACCTCTGCTAACACGGGGTGCGGAGGGGGAAACAGGGTGCCAGAGTCCCAGGATGTCTCCAGGGAGCCCCCGGCTCACCCGCCGGAGCCGAGGGGCTGATTAGCCTTGCTCCCCACCACGGGGCGCCCTGGCCAGTTGCTCGCCCCCTGGAATGCCCCACTAGGACCTTGGCATCCGTTCTGCCCAGGTCAGGTCTCGCTGGGCTGAGGGATGTGCCAGAACCCCCACCTGGCAGTCCTAGCCCTCCCCAGGTGCCAGGTCCCTGTGCTGAGGCTCACCTGCTTGCTGCCTGCCTGCCAGCTGTCCCACTGGGATCTGAGTGGCCACCTCCCTTAGGAAGCAGGAGGAAGTGGGAGGGATTGGAGGAAGTTCCACAAGGCGGGGGTCCTGGGCTGCAACTGTGGGAGAAGGAAACCCAGGAGGAGGGGCAGGTGGACAGCAGAGCTGTCCAAGGGTCACAGAAGAGGCTCAGAGCTACCAGGGCAGTGGGAAAGCCCTGGACTCTACCTGTGGCGGCCTGTCAGGGCCCACTCACGGCTGCGCTGCGGGCAGGAGAGCCATAGTCCGGGACGGAAGGCTGAGTCTCCAACATTCCCTTTAGATGGCTGGTAGACTCGAGTGCCAACCCCTCAGCCAGGCCCCCCAAAGTATGGGAGGAGGCCTCCCTTGGAGCCTGCATGTCTCAGATAAGACGCCTAGTGTGTCAGCCCAAACTGGCCTCCCGCAGACTGCATGGAGCCCCTGCACCAGGCAGCCTGGCCGGGGTCTGCTGGGAGGATTCTGGGCCATGCGGGGATCCCAGCAGGACCCACCCCTTGGATGGACATGGTCTCCTGACTCCCAAACAGGGCTCTGCCCCTCAAAGGGGTGAATGGAGGGCTTGGCTGTTCAACAACAATGTATGGAACAGCCACATGCTGGGGACACAGTGACAAATCCAACCAACGTGGACTAGAAGGTGAGAAGCACCATGGGAAAAGGGCGGGGGTGGGGGTGAGGGGGCTGAGCAATGAGAGGAAGGTGATTACTGGGGACCGGGTCCCGGCGTTACGCTGAGGCAGGGGTAGCGTCCACAGGGTGGGCCATCACCTGGACAAGGCTGCCCTTTGCTCCGAGCATTCTCCAGAGTCCTGTGCTGGGCCACATGTTTGTGAGCAAAGACTAGGCCAAGAGGCCTTATGCCTCCCCCTGGACATGTATCAGAGAGTCTGAGGGAGGAGGCAGGCGCCCTCCAAGTCCAAGGTGCCTGGGGTGGCAGTGGAGGCCCTGGGCTTGATCCTGCCAATGCCAGCCTCCCCACATGCACCCAGCACGTGGGACCAGAGTGTGTGTGGGTGGGTGGTGGGTGGTGGGTGGGGTGCTGGCCTCTGGCTACACCCTCCACTGGAGCACAAGCCCCCAGCGCTGCCACTGTGGCTTTAGAGAAATCCCAGAAGGAGGGGAGTCTGGGGGAAAGAAAGGGGAACCCCCGAGCCAACTGAAAAGTGATGGCATGACGGTGGGGTTTGGGCTCTGCCACCGGTGGCTTGGCCAAGTCTGAGTTCAATTTCTCCATCTGTAAAACGGCCAGCAGCAAAGCCTTCTCAGGCCGGTTGGATTAAGAGCACAGCTTTGTTGGGGTAAGGAGGCGGGCCCAGGGGTTACCATGGTTGCCAAAAGATGCCTAAAAACCCTGCAATCCAGCGACATCACAATATTCACACACACAAACCCTTTCACTCTCATAGTCATAGACACACAAACTCTAACACAATTCACACTTTGATGCACTCACAGATACTCACCCACACTCACTCCCACAGCCTGCTCAGTCACACATGAAATCTCACTCAGTCTCACCTTCGCTCACACACACACACACACACACACACACGCACTCACGCTTTACACCCACATGCCACCTTTAACGGTCAGTCCCACACTGGCATTCTCACAAACTCACATGCACTCACACTCACATATACACACTCACGTTCGCATTTCGGTCGCACTTGCTCAGCCACACTCACTCTCACAAATCCCATTTGCTCAGTCACATGTCACTCACAGTCACACTCCGTCGCACAAACTTTCCCAGCCCCTCACACTCACTTGTGCACACACACACACACTCCGCTCCATTCCCCAGTCGGCAGGGATGAGGGCGGCGGGCGGGGCCGCTCCTGGGTGCCCCCCTCTTTTCATACGCCTCTGGGGCAGAAGGGCTGGGCCCCGCGACAGAGGCCAGGGCATGAGTCACCGCGCCCACGGGCACGCCCGGGCCAGGGTGGGGTGGGGGGCGGGGTGCGGCGGGGCGAGGTCCTGCACCCCCGCGCCCCGGCCTCCCCGCCCCGCCCCTCGCGCAAGGGTCTCGGGGGGCGCCGCCCGAGCCGAGGCCCCGGTGCCGGCGGGCCCGCAGCGCCCCGCGCCCCACGCCCCGCGCTCCCCGCCGCCTACCGTGCTCAGCTGGGCGCCCATGGTGGCGACGCGCTGCGCTCGCTCGCCGCTGCCGCCGAGACAGTCGCGCCGCCACGCCCAGGGCCCGCCCCGCCGCCGCGTCACCCCCAGAGGGGGGCGGGACCTAGAGGGGTCCAGTCGGGGCGCGGGGGCGGGAGGCCGAGCGCCGGTCGTCGCTCCGCCCGCGTGCGTGCGCCCGGGAACGGTGCGCGGGGGGCCCGGGGTCCGCGCCCCGCACGTGGCCCGCGGCGGCCGGGCCGGGTCAGCCCGCTGTGTGGTCTCGGGTGCGATGCTGGCCTTCTCTGGGCCTCGTGCGCCAGCGCGAAGGGATGAAGGTGGCGCCCCCTTGATGGCAACTTCACCGCGGCCTCCGAGGCCTGCAGGAGCCGGCCCCGCCTCGCCTGGCCTCGGGTGGCGCTGCTCAGCGCGTCGCTGGGCCCCAGGGGCATTCTTGTTCCTGACACTGCTCAGCTGGCCCTACGTCCGGGCCTGCGAACGTGCACTTCCCGCTATCCCCGGCTGCCTCGGGCCACCCTTGCTGATTATACGGGGATCACATCACATGTTCCCTCCTCAGCAAGATCTGCCCTGACCCCCTGTGCAGGCATCCCCTGTGGTCTAACTAGCCCTTAAAATTGAGCTGAAGTCATCCTGTGTGTTCCCCGGGGGGTGGTTTGCCACCAGCCCGCCACCCCATTCCCGTGGACTGTGGTCTTCCTGAGGGAACGACACCACTTTGAAGTCGCCTGCATACCTGGTGCCTAGCCGAGATCTTAGCATATAGTAAAGTACTTAATTAGTAAGTGTTGAATGAGTGAATTTAGCAGACAGTGGATGCCTCTGTGTAGGCCCATGCTTCCCCCAGGGGCACTCTCTGGCTTTGCCCTTCTGGAATGATTGCCTTGGACCCAGGTGAGAGTTCCCAGTACTCCTACCAGCTGGCCTGCGGTGGGTGATGTGATGCTAGCCAGGCAGGGGCCTTCCAGGCAGAAGGAACTGGACAGAGCCTGGAGGTGGGAACGAGGTGGACAGATGCAGGGTCAGCAAGGTGGGAGGGGCTGATGGGGCTGATACAGCCAGAGCTGGGAGCACACTGCTGTGATTCAGGTCATGGTGAGGCCATGTGGGGCCCCAGGTGGAGGGGACTGGGATGTAGGAGAATGTGCAAAGCCCTGGAAGGTTTTAGGCAGGTGGGGGAGTGACTGCTGGCTTTAAAAGGGAACTGGGGACAGCATTCAGGCTGGGACACAGAGAAATCTACTACCATAGAATACAAGAGTTAAATGTGACAGCCAATCAGTTAGGTATGATTTCAGTTTTAATGATCACAATTCTAACATTATAAAGGAAGTAATCAAATTGAAAAGCTTGACTTCAGCGTGAGTGACCAGTTACTTCCCACTGTCAGGCGCTTTCTAGGCTGGCTACGGCACAGGTGGCCTTCACCATTGACACCTGCCCTAGAGGCCTGGGGAGCAGGCCATCCGGAACTTCCCCATTTCCCCCAGTTGCCTTTGACTTTCCTCACGATGATTAATTATCAAGGACGCAGACGTGTGATGTTGGAGTTTGTTCTTGTGAAATTTGGAGGTGACTAAGCTGGCTTTCTCCTTTTAATCATCCTCATCAGCCATGAAGAATTCCCACACAGGGCTTTTCCTGCAAAGACTCATCCCCTAAATGTCGGTTAGATTAAAGCTATAAATGCTAGTCCAGCAAACAATCCTACAAAATCAGAAATAGGATAGAATCTATTTTCTGGCCTTGTACTGTCATTTATATTATTATATGTATCTGCAGACTCAAAAAGGAAATAGCTTTCCTCCTAAAGTTATCATACTATTAACTGCCTCTCTTAAGATCATATTAACTCTCCATTTCTTTCCTTATTTATCTGTTTGAACTTCTTCAGAATTGTTTCTGTACATAAAATTTAACATTCACAACATAAGTTACTAAGCATTTTATTCTCACTGTAATAAATCCTGTTTGCATTTATTCCTCAACCCACTGATATTCTTCACTGAGTAAAGCTCAAAAGGAGAATTCACTCCTGTGCACATCCGGAAGCTTCCCTAGAAAGTGTCCTGCCTGCTAGGCTTGGCCTTACACTGGCCTTGACTCCTACTCACTTGTGTGACCCAGTTCATGGCCACATGTGAACTTGGGGAGGCCATACCTGGTGCAGAAGTGGACAAAGGCTGATGAAGCCAAAACTGGAAGCACATTGAGTCTGCTGGGGACCTCTACGTGGCCAGGACAATTGCTTATGAGCTCTGGACTGTTGTGACTCCAGTGTCACCAGAGACCCCTTGCAGCTGCATCGTCCAGTCACCTTGGTCCTAGGCCCAGCAATGTTGTCTTCCGGCTGCCCTAGCCCTGACGAGGGACTGGCCCAGGGGCATTTATTTTGCCTAATTATCAGTGAAAGCCTCAACTCCAAACCTCCCTGGGGTTTGGACCTGCTTGCAATGGCCGAGTGAGACCCCAGGCCTTCCTGCTTTCCAGAGGACACTGTCACAATTCCCGTTCCCTTTTCTCTGAGCCTCCCTCTTCTCCCCTCCTGCACCTTGGATGGCAGGATATCTCTCAGGGGAGTCGGGCAGTGCAGATTGAGGGAGTCGTGGCCCGGTTTCTTAGGGGGCTCCTCACCTGCAGGACTGTAGGTGGCCTCAGGGGTATAGTGTGCGTTGGGTGGAGGGGCGGGGAGGTGAGCAGGGAGAAGGACCGGAACGACATTGAGGAAGCGGCCCCCTCCTGCTCTTGGGACTCAAACCAAGTAGGGTGGGTTCAGCTGCCATTCACTGTGTGACACAGGCCAAGGCCTTCAGTTCTCAGGCTCCTTCGCCAAGAAGAGGTGGTGGGCTGCAGGCTCTTTAAGATACTTCGGATATATTATTCTGGGTGTGTGTTCCCTCAGACTTTTTATTTGGGAAAGTGTCAAATGTGCAAAGTAATTGCAAGACGAGTACAGTGAACTCTCATGGTCACCAGTTGTTATCATGTGGCCTCTCTCTTCTTTGCTCTCTATCCATCTGTGTGTTTTTGCTGAACTATGGAGAGTTAAGTTGCAGATATGTCACCCTTCACCTCTAAACACTTTACCATGTGTTTCCTGAGATCAAGGCCTTTCTCTCACATATCGCCGTGCAATCATCGAACTTAGGAAGTTTAACATTGATACAATATTGACGCACTAGTCCCCAACCCCCGTTCCTCTTGCCGCAGCTGCACCGTAATGTCCTTTCTCGCTATTATTTTTTCTGGTCCAGGCTCTAAGTCCAGGTTGAGGTCCATGTTTACTTGGCAGGTCCCTTCTGTCTTTAATCTGGAGATGAGATCAGAGGGCAGGTGACGAGTTGCCCCACCCGCCGCTGGCGACCACCTGGTCTTCCCACTGTCAAGGGAACTTCGATACCGTGAGAAACTTTCATCGGATGGTCTTAGCATCTGGCACGATCCTTGTCTGAATCAGTTATCATTAAGGTGCTTTAACCATTTACAAGGTACATTGGGAGGGTGGCGGAGGGGGGGACTTTGTCCTCATTGTTCCTCAAGGTCCTTCAGTGAGCCACGGAACAGAACCACCTCACATGCCTATTTGCCTTCTGGACGTGTCCTCTCCACTCAAAAGTTCCTACTCAGGGGTTTGATCCTTGGGCCAAGCTGGGAGGCAGGATAGAAAAAAACATCAGTTTCATTATATAGAAGAGGAAACTGAGGCCCAGAGGCGGGAGAAGTGGGCAATAGTGGAGCAGCTCCTCTCCAGGAGTCTCTGCGTTCCATGGTCTGGAACAGGAGTTTGGAAAGGAGACTTCTAGGCTGACTACAAGGCAACGTTTTGGGGTACAGGTCAGGGCTATCTGATCCCTGGCAGTCCCCCTGGTCTTTGTTACCTGTGCCGGACCTCGGTTGCTGGATTTAGCAAAGAAAAATATAAGCTGTCCAATTAAACTTGAATTTCAGATAAATAATGAATAATTTTGTGGTATAAGTATGTCCCAAATATTGCACTTAAAAATATACTTATACTAAAAATTATACTAAAACCACATGATGTCTGGGGTATTTGGACTGATACAAGGGTTGCCAGGTAAAATACAGGATAGCTGATTCAATTTTAACTTCAGAGAAATGACGAGTAATTGTTTCACACAGATGTGGGAAACGAACACACACGTGTCAGGTGTAATCAGCTGTTAAGAAAGGAGGCAGGCGAAATTGTTGGGGCCTCGAATACTGGAATGAGCTGCCCCCCCAAGAGCAGCTGACAATCCTGAAAGGTCATTGCCAGACAGTTCTAGAAAGTTCCCTCTGGCTATGTGATGGTGGGGAGCATGGGCACAGGGAAGCACAAGACCAGAGGGACTAAAGGCCAGAGACCAATCAGGAGGTGGCTGCAGTGGCCAGTGACATGCCATGAGGATCAGGCCCGCGGTCAGGGGATGAAAAGGGCATTCAGGAGGCAGAACAGCTGAGGAGGGTAGGCAGGAGGCTTCTGGTCTGGGGTGTGTGTGTGCAGGGCAGGTTTGGGGGGACTGTGGGAGTGGTCAGGGAAAGCCTGGGAGGCAGTGCAGTCCAGCGTGTGGAGTTCTGCAGGGGCTGGCCCTAAGGCGGAGAAGTGGCCCTTGGGTGGAGAGGAAGAGATGCAGAGGCAGGGTGGGCTGGTGGGCTAGGCAGTGACCTCTTAGCAGGCATTTCTGTCCAAATTACTGCCCCCACCTCGTTTTTGCGATATGGGTTGCTGGCTGAACCCCACAGCCATGGGAGCAGAAGAGAGGGCAGGGTCTTCCCCACTCCTGGAAGGGAGAAGCCAGAACCAGCCAGACCACCCACCCACTCCTAGCTAAGTGTCCGGAGAGGCCCGTGAGATGATTTGTTGGAAGCAAATATAGTCATTCATTCGGGCATTCGCAATTTAAAGAGGGAGCTTATCTTAAAAAGAAGATGTAGCTTCTTGGCCAGAGACCGTGGTAGCGTTAACGGCAGAATCGCAGGCCCCTGCTCAGTCTGTGAAGGTGCAGGGAGGGGGCGCTGGGACAGGAGGTCGTCTCCAGTGTCACCAAGCTTGTCCTGCTGTGGCCTCTTTAAGCCACACAGTCTGCTCTGGTGCAATCTCCGTGCAAGCAGAGCTGAAAGGTTGGTGAAACAGGCGTTGGCACCGTGCACACTCGATGCGACAACCACAGCAGGAGTTCCCCTAGGAAGTATTGGAAGCAGGCCCAGACCGGAGGGTCCAAAACTGGTAGAGCCGGCAGAATCTGCCAGGACCCCTGCGGCGGGCGAAGGAGCTCTGCCCTAGCAGAGCACCAGCTGAGCCTGAGGGCGAGTCACCCTTCCCCAGGGCACCCTGTCCCCCTCTCATAGGGAGGCTGTGGCTCAGAGAGGGGAAGAGACTTGCCCAAGGTCACACAGCTGGCCAGGGCTGGGGCTGGAGTTTGAACTCAGGTCCATGTGCCCCTGAAACCCAGCTCTCCCCGCAGCCGCCTCTGCCCCTAGGATTTGATTAGCATCTGTTTTTCTTTCCCTTGGTGCCTTACAGTGGATGGCAGGGACTGACTGGGGGTGTGGAGGGGCTCTGTGTCACGTCCCCAAATCCTGCTTTCCCCAGAGTTTTTCAGATCTTGGGTCTTACTGTGTGACCTTGGGCAAGTCACTCCCTTCCCTCTCTGGACCTCATTTTCCTTGGCCAAAAAATGGAGGATTATCTAACATCCAGGTAGAATCTAGATAGAGCAAAGGTTTCAGACTGCTGGCCAAAGGAGCCATCCAGCCCATGGAAGTCTGTCCTGGGTTTGGTTTCATTTGACTCAATTGCCAGGTTCGGATCCCTGGCTTCTTGTGTCACATCTGAGACTCTTGCTGTAGCAGCTCCCAGCCCGCAGCCCTGCAGGTACTGGATTTGCAGCCTCTGCTGGAGCTGATTTTCAGATCCTCCCCGGTGACCCCAGAAGCTGTCATTCTCATGCACTTTGCTCCCAGGAAGCAGGAGACTGGTGTTCCGGGCTTGGCTTTGCCCCGCCCAGCCATCTGATCCTGACTAATCACCATTCCTCTCTGGGCCAAATCTGTAAACGGAGTGATCACACCCATAGCAGAAGGCTGTGATGAGAATTAACTTGAGATGCAGATACAAAGCTGCTTTACAAAGCCTAATTAGAGCTAGAGCCACCAGAGTGTTTATGGGGTGCCGAGGGCGAGGCTCGGGAATCAGAGATATATGTGGCTCGGTGCCCAGAAACACACAGATACCAAGCTGAAAACAGTGGGGGAACCCCGGATCCAGGTCCTTCACTCATCAGTGAAATCAAGGGAGACCTCACAAAGGAGATGGCATTTGAGCAGATTCCTCGTACCTTTACTAAGCACTTACTACGTTCCAGATGCCATTCTACGTTCTGGGGGTACAACCCTGAGCAAGACAGGCGCGAACGTCCTTGAAAAGCTGACATTTTAGGGAGAGAAAACAGGATAAACCAGAAGTAATGATAATAATTTTTAAAAAGACATGCAATGTCAGGCAGAGAAGGAAAGGCAGAGCGGGGCCGGAGGGGTACAGGTGGTCGTGGGAGGGGCAATTTTATATGGGGGCCAGGGAGGCCCTGAGGTGTCATCCTGCGGTCTCGACAACATGGAAGCAGAGACCTGAAGGTGGTCAGTGAGCAAGCCCTGTGGGTAACTGGACAAAAAGTATTCCAGGCAGTGAGAGCAGCAAGTGCAAGGCCCTGAGGCTTGCCTTCTTTAAGAAGGAGCCGTGATGTCTGTCTATGCCATTACTGTGATGCTAGCTTTGATCAGGAGGCTCAGCCAGGCCTGCCAGGCTTCTCCCTGGAAAGGTCCTTGCCTTCTTTGTTTTTCATAAATCTTGTTAATAAAACCATGGGATGATCCTTTAAGACCGGTTACAGATTTGATTTAATCCTCACAGCCACCCTATGGCAGTTTTCAAACACGCCTTTGACACCCCACCCATCAAGAGATGGGGATCTGTGTCCCCTCCCCTTGAACCTGGGCTCTGCGCCTTCTTGACCAATAGAATATGGCAGAAGTGACCGTCGGCCATCATAGCGAGGCCCTAGCCATAAGAAATTGGTGGCTCCACTTCCTGTCCCTTGTGACACTCGTTCTTGAAACCCAGCCACCATCCTGTGAGGAAGCCCAGGCAGTCCAGAGAGAGAGGCCCATGTGGACCCTCAGCTCAGCTGAGCTCCCAGCCAGCAGCCAGCACCAACTTAGCCAGCCACCTGAGTGTCCCATCTTAAAAGGAAGTCCTCCAGCTCCCAGTTCAGCCACCCCAAGTGACTCCCTGTGGAGCAGAGATGCGCCACCCCCCACAAGCCCTACTCGAGTTTCACATTCATGAATAGATTAAAAGATCGTTACTGTTTTATGCCACTAAGTTTTAGAGTGGTTGGTGACACAGTAATAATTAACTGAAGAAAAAAACTCGAAGAAATTCTCCCCATTTTACAGATGAGAAACTGAGGCACAGAGGGCTGGAGTAGTTCACCCAAGTTCTCACAGCCAGTTGGTGGGGGAACTGGCATTTGAAATGAGTCTCTTAATGTTGTGTTTTGATGAATAGAAATTCTTCATTTTAATAAAGTTCAATTTACCAGTCTTTCATGTGTGGTGAACATGTTTGGGAAGTTTTTTTCACATGCAACAATCTAGTCTCTTCCGACGTGCCATGTTTAAGGGTCCTGGTGTGCCAGCACATGGAGGACAAGCATTCATTCGACCGAACTCCACCGAGAAGTATTTAGTTCTTACCTAATTTTTCACCACTTTGAACAAAACGGTGGGGAACACCCCCGCATGTACATCTTTGCACTGTTCCAGTTATTTCCCAAAACTGAATGCTTACACATGGAATCACTTGGGCAAAAAGAGAGCAAAGTTTAAAGATTCCTATAAATGCAGCCAAACTGCCAATGGGCACACTGTGAACAGGTGTGAGTTTTATGGGAGTTGGCTAGCCTCAATAAACAGATATTTATTCTCTCTCTCTCTCTCTCTCTCTCTCTCTCTCTCTCTCTCTCTCTCTCTCTCTCTCTCTCTCTCTCTCTCGCCTGGGGCCGCCTGCCATGGAAGGCCAGCCTTATGAGCTCTGTCATCTTGCTGCAACTCGTGTGGGGACACTGAGCCTGAGCCGGCCAGTGAGCACAGGGCTGACGAGCAGCTCGATCGCTAAGTCCGTGTCCTGCTTTTAGCCAGGAGGAAGCAAACCATCGCCAGGCGGCTCTGATGGACAGACTGGCCCTCTGTGGGCACCGCGTGGGAGGCGCCGAGGGTCCGGGAAGCTGCAGCACCCAGAGCTCCCGGTTGAAGAGCTGGTGTTATTGAGGGCTTCCTGTGTGCCGGGTGCCATTATAACTCATTTAATCCCCACAATGAGCCAGTGTGGGAAACCGAGGCATGAGCTCTTCAGTGACATGCTAAAGGTGGCCCAGCTAGCGAGTGCTGGAGGAGACTCAAAGCCAGGGCCGGCTGGCTCCAGATCCACGTTTTTAACGTGATGCACGACCACCTGGGACAAAAAACCTGATTCGAACTAGCTGTGCAAGAAGGAATTTCCTGGAGGCCCCTGGAGTGCTCACTCAGCCAAAGGAAAAGCCTTGGGAAGGGCGAGAGAATGACCAGAGCCAGGGTACCCCTCCCCAGCCCGTTGCCTCTCCCTGCCAGTGACAGGTGTCTTTCCACTTGGGGGAGCCTCGCAGACCCCACCGGGGTGGTCTGAGTATAGAAATCCCAGGGAAGGACCCTGACTGGTTTGTTTTGTCATGTGCTCATCTTTGGACAAAACCCCTCCAAGTGGCCAAGCATGGGCCAGGTATCTACCCCTTCGCCAATCACTCTGGTGAGGGAGGTCGAATCGGGGTAGGAAGAGGGTAGTAACTGCCATTGGGGTCACAGGGCTGATGTGGGGTGGCTGTAGGAAGGTCCCCAGGAAGAGGAGGCAGCAGGCCTGTGACATGGGGGTGGAAGGTGGGGGTGAGGATGTGGGGAGGGGAAAGTCGAAGTGAGCGGGCTGCTTCCACGTGGGAGTCCCCACTGGGTCCCAGAGCTGGGAAAGGCCCCCTTCCTGACTTGCTGTGTGACCTTGGGCAAGGAGAGAATGGGAGGGTGCTCTGAGAACCTCAAAACGCTGCGTGACATCATGCGAGGAAAGGAGGAAGCGGGTCACCTGACAATGCTGTGCTGTGCTAGGTGCTTTGCCTGTGTGGGGAGATAGGATCGGAGATGTCTGTCCTGGCTCTGCCTTCTCTCTGTTTTCTCCTCCTCCTTTCCTTTGCTCACTGCTACGGGGCAGATCTCTGCGGGGCAGAAAGCCAGCAGCCCTGTGGAGTGGGGGAGACGATTCTCAGCACGGACAGCACATAGGAAGAAAGGCTCCCAGCACGGACCAGAGAAGTGAGCCCAGGGCAGGGCTCATGGGGAGAGGCCGAGGGAGCCTATGGATCCTGGAGCCAAGGGGATGGCCCCCAGCACCGCCACAAGCCCAGGGGCTGCGTTGTGCGTCCAAAGTGCCCTCTCTAGGAGATGTCCCCACCTCCGTCCCACGCTGGGGTCCAGGGCTGGCTGAGTGGCCACGCTGGGTTTCAAAGAGGTTTCTACGCCCACCTCTGCTGGGTTCCTGCACAACAGGACAAGATGGTTCAGACTGCACTGCTTCCATGTGGGCCTTCCGCATGCATATGGGCCACTAGGACCCAGGCGGTCACCCAAGGAAAGTCTCTGGGCCCCTAGGGATGAGGAGGCAGCAGGAAGCTGCTCAGTTTCAGCTGCCCTGTGCTGATTGGTGATGATAACCAGAAACCTGTGAGGGCCAGCACCATCTAGTCCGTCACCTGAAATTCCTAAGATTCTGGAGCTGGAGCTGACACTGTTTTTCCTGCCAGCCAGGCAGAGGCAGGGCTTAGAGACCGAAACTGACTTTTAGAGAAGAGAAAACAGGTGCGTGACAGGCAGAGGGGGAGGGGGGAGTCATATCCAGTACACACAGTGACCTCATTTCATTCTCACATTCTCACTCACAGAGACATTAAGCCAATCCATCTCACAGATGAGGAAAGTGAGACAGACTCAGAGAGGTCAAGGAGCCTGCCCAGAGTCACACAGCCACACAGGAGTGGCACCAGGTAGCACCCAGTCTCTCCACTTCTGTCCTTCCTCTCTGCTCGCTTTTTCTTTCTATCTTTCTATCTTTCTTTCTCTCCTTTGACAATTTTATCAAGTGCTCATTACACCCTTTGTACCCTGCGAGGTCCTCGGGCATACAGCGTGGAAGCTGAGAAGCGTGCGACAGAGCGTGGCCTCCACGAGGCTTAGTTGCCTCATCTGTAAAGTGGGGATAATAACAATGTGCACTCCGTGGAGTTCTTGAAAGGATCCAGTCTGATGACCTGTACTCTTTGGAGAAGTCTCTGTGCCTGGCCACACTGGAGTGGAGAATTCTGCTCCATCTCCTGAGGGTGGGTGGTCTACACAAGTTTGGAATTCTTCTGCATGGGAGATCTGTCTCCTCACTCTGTGTATTGAGTCAATCATTTATTTATATCATGGGTATATTTTTGTAAAACTTTTCTACTTTGGGTTATAATCCAATTCTTCCTGCCTCCCCCCACCCCACCCCGCCCCCGCCAATGTTCCATTTTTGGCCATTGGTAGCTCATTCTGTTGGCCTGTGTCCCTTCACATGGTGTGTGCATGTTTCAGCATTTCCTTAGTTTCTGGTTTCTGGAACTATATGGTGTTCCAGGCTCATTCAGTATTGTTCTTGCCCTGCTCCTAGAAGCAGCCATTTCTCCAAGGAGCCCTCGTTCTTTTTGTCAGAGAGGTGTTAGAAACTAAGACCTGGCTGCATAATATTCCACGGTGTGTAGAAATATTTTATTTGTCCATTCACCTGTTTATGAATATTTAGGTGGCTTCTACTTTGGCGCTAATGAATAATGTTGCTATGAACATCTGCATACATCTGTTTGTGTGGACATATGTTTTCACTGCTCTTGGGATATACCTAGAGGAACCACCAAACTATTTTCCACAGCGGCTGCACTATTTTACATTTCACCAGCCGTGCACGAGGGCTCCAGTCTTTCCACATCCTCGCTGACATTTGTCATTGCCTATCTTTGATGACAGCCTTGTGGTTTTGATTTGCATTTCCCTAATTAGTGATGTTCAGCACCTTTTGATGTGCTTGTTTGGCCATTTGTGTATTTTTTTTTTTGAAGCAGTGTCTAATCAGACCCTATGCCCACTATTACTTGAGTTGTTTGTCTTGATCACTACTTTCTGGCTCTCCCATTCAATTTGGGGTGTGAGGAGATTGCCTCTCTCACGTCACCCAGTCCCAACCTTAATCTGAGAGAATGGGGCGCCATGCGCCTTTGCTGGAGCACCTCCTTGATTCCCAGAGGTTTTGATGACCAGGTGTGGGATGAGCATGGGGCGTTGATGAGGCCGAGGAGGCCTGGCTCGGGACGGGTGGGCGTCCTGGTGTGAGCCGGGCAGAGGGATGGAGGGCATGTTGTCATCCATAGAACACTAGAAGTGGGGACCATCGGGGCACCTGTCTCTGCATAGCTGACAGAGGCAGAATCTGCTCCCGTCACTGGCACCTGTCCCTCCGTGCCCATGGAAGGCCCGGAGTGCCTACATGGTCACCTCCCGCTGAGAGAGCTCCGGGGTGTTTGTTCCCAGAACAGTGTGTGCTGGTTGAGTCCTTGCCCTCCTAATCCCTAATGGAACTCGGTGTCAAGTAAGCTGCTGAAACTCAAGGGCAAACAAAAACCATGGGGGTTGCCATGCGAATAAACTTGAGTCCCATGGACAAGTTCGACACAGGGGAGTTGCTTAAAAATGTCTGCAAATTCAGTGAGTGAGATGATGGCTAAATCATCAAAATCTAGGTGGGCTCTGCTTAGATGCTTCTCGAGCCTCTGAAGGTTCTGGCTCTACTTTGGGAGCCATTCCTGGAAGTCACCCATGCCACCTGAGGGGGCTGGGGGAGGCAGGAAGCACTGTGGTCTCCAGCCAGCAGCCCCAGTCTCCAGAAAGTCCTGGGTTTCACATTGACAGATTTGGTGGGGGGCGGGGGGCGGGGTGACACATGTTAAAGTACTCTGCCCAAGGCACGTGTGCACATTCATTACTTATTCGTTACTCTAAGTCAGTGAACTTTAGTAAATGACTATCCATGGTCCCAACTGTGTAGGACAAAAGATCTTGACTGGCATCAAGACAGAGTCTTGACAGAAGATCTTAGCATCCGTGCTCCAGGTACTACGTGAGCTGACAACGGAGAAGGGAGGCCCAGTGTCAGGGAGGGGAGGGCCGGGTTGGTTGACGGACTTGCAGTGGGGGCTCTTTCCATGCTTCTGGCTGCAGCCCCAATAAGGAGCATCCTGGGAACAGAAGTGAGTCCAGAGAGAGCCCCAGGTGGGTCCCCGTGGAGTCAGCCTCTGGGATTCAGATCCTCGATACAGCTGGGAGTTGGGCCAAGGAAAGAACAGATGGACCTGGGTTCAAGGTCTAGTCCCTCCACCCACTGGCTGTGTGATCTTGGCTGGAGTCTGTTTTCCCATCTGCAAAGTGGAGACTATGACACCTGCGTGACACACGTGGCCCCTCTGTGGGTCTACATTCCCTCCTCCATGGAGGGGCGGGGGGGAGTCCTGCAGGGCTGTGTTAAGAAGCATGTGGGCCAGTGGCGGGCGCTTTAGATGGAGCTGTTGCTCAGGCCCCTGACACTCAAGGGCCCTGCTGGTCCAGCCCTCCAGGCCCAGGCAGCCAGCTAGCCGAGGTGTGGGCTCCCAGCCCCTTGTGGGGCTCAGGCTCTGAGATGCCAGGTGTGGGCATGGGGCTGGTGGGGTGGCAAATTCCCACCCAGTCAAGGGGCTTTCTCTGCCATGGTCACTTCCCTTCTCAGAACCTGAGTTTCCTTATCTGTGGAAAGGGGACTGCACCCCCAGTTAGGGCACCTGCAGGAGGTTGGGAGGGTCAGGGGAGTGCTTTCTCCATTTTCCAGACTTCGGTCATTCTTGTCTTTGATGATTGCATGAGATTTGTTTCACATGAGCCTCGCCTTTTCTATTATGTCCTTAAGACGAGTTACTTTCTTTCCTTAAAAAAGAAACTTTATGTCATCACAAGTAGAGAACAAGTATCACTTGCTAGAAATAGAAAGTAACCATAAAGATAAACACAATGAAAATAATGCGATTAAGTTCCAGCTGGATGCTGTTGCCAGCCAGAAGCCTGCGTGGGGCCTGCTCTAAGCTGGACAAACAGAGCGCTCGGCGGGAGCCATAGGGACGGCCGGGTGTCCTAGCACCGAACCGAGGCTTTCTCCTCCACCTGCCCTGAAGGCTAGAAAGAGATTCAAAACGGCAGGAATTTTCTCTTTACGGGAGTCCATGTTACTTAATGCCATGCCTACATAGCACTAAATGGCCCAAAGACCCCAAGGGATGTACCTGCACCAAGCAGAGTGGGAAAGGGTTTGCTTGGTGAACCCGGAAGTGTCTCACACACGGTGGTGTTGGATTTGTGTCTTAGGGCCTCCCACTGCCCTGAGCTGGGAGCTGGGCCAAGGAAAGAACACGTGGGCAGGTCATCCCCCCAGGCTAGTCCATCCATGTGAATGAGGACCTGGGCACCCTGGGTTCTTGGTCAGTTTCTTGGAATGTGATTAAAAGGAAGCCAGTCTGGTTAACTCCTGCAGGGAATGCCAGGGGCAAAGGACCCAACCACAGCCCCACCTGTGGTCCTGTCCCCAGAGGCCCTGACCCGTCTGGACACATCCCTCTACCCACAGGGGATCTTGTGCCATTTGCACACTCAGCCCACTGCACGGAGGCCTTCGTGGACCTGTCTTCAAGGAGCTGAAGGTCGGGGAGGCTCAGGCCCAGAAACAGGTGGTTACAGAGAGAAAGATGGGGGAGCACTAAGAAGGAGGGAAGGCTGAGGGTCCCCTGGAAACCCGTGAGTAGCCCCGTGAGGTCACAGCCACCCCCAACCTGTCTGGGCTGCTGGCTTTGGAGAAAAGACGGAGAAGGAAAGGGGCGGGGGGCATTGCCGAGGGCCAGCTGGCCAAGTGAGAGGCCGGGCTGCCCAGGTCCTGACCTAGGCCAGATGTGTGACCTTGATCGGCACAGGCCTGGCCTCCCACACTCAGGCCTGAGGAGAGTGAGATGAAGAGGCACCGGGCAGTCTGCCGGGCTCCTGGATGGACATGGGGGAGGTGCAGGTGCGTGGCCTTGGGAAGGAAAGGAACTGTGGGGTCCTGCGGGGAGGATCCTGGGGGGAGACGTCCTCCGTCAGCCATGTCACAGATCTCCCTGCCAAGCTCCTGTCCTTGTTATCCAGCGCCCCCAGGTGGATAATTTGAGAATGGGTTGAAAACACTGAAAAAGGAGACAGGAAACCAGCATTACTCTTCCCAGATGGGAACCAAGTCACCACCAGAAGCAGTGGCTGGCAACCTCGCCCAAATCTGGCCTCCACCACTTACCTGCTCTGGGATCTCAGGCAGGTAAACTCAAATTCTCAGTTTCATTATATGTAAAATGGGGTTCAACCACAGGAAGCCCTCAGCTGATTTGAGGTCCGCCTCACGATTTTCACTGGCGAGGCCAACTGGTGACAGGATGACAAAGCCACACGGTGACTTTGCAGGTCTCAGAAAATCTACAGAAAGCTGAAATACTAACATTGCAGGTGAAGGCAGGGGACCCTGGCTCCGACCGAGGTCCCTGCCACCACCGCCCAAACAACCCCAGGTAAGTTATTTTCCCTCCCTCGGCCTCAAGCTCATCTGTAAAATGGGATCAATGAGATGGCGTGTAAAGCACTCAACACTGAGAAGACCCTGTCTTCGTCTAGGTAGGATTACGCTGAGGGTTTAATGACGATAAGTTAATTTAAATTAAGTGAGACAATGCAAGCAAAATGTGTGGCCTAGGGCAGAGTCACAGTAATAAATGCTGGTTCTGCTGGGCTCTGAGACACCTTCCAGGCTCAGCTATTCCAGGGAGGGTCCAGGGAGGCAGTGCCTAGAGGTGGCACCCAGAGCAGAAAGCAGAAAAGGCCAGCTCTTCGCCTGTTGCCTGCCTTGTGTGCCAGCTAGACCCCCCAAGGGACTTCCTCATGGGTCTTTATTGCTTCAGTCCACAGGCAGAGGGACAGGGCCCTATTCAGGTCACACATCAAAGCAGGGGCAGGGACCAGGGATGGCCAGGGCGAACTGGAATCAAAGCCCTGAGGCTCTTCATCTGAGCCCAGATGCCTACTGGAACCTGCCTGCTCTGTGCCCACCTCAAATCCTCGGAAGCCGTGCCTCTGCCTGGGGGCAGCCACGTGCTCCTCCTTCTTTTTACTAAACCTGGTAGAAGGAAAGAAAAATGTCTTTTCTTCTACCTTCCTAAGTCTGTGACCCTGGGCCTATCCAATACCCCCTACCCACCCCAGGTGAGACCTGGGTGGCTGCTTAGTTGAGCCAGCTTCTCCTGCAGGAAAGCTGGGGCATGGGGGCCACAGAGGCTATGTGTCCTGGGGGTAAGGCCTGGGTCAGGCCTGGCAGGAGGCCAGCAGGGTGGGATGTCTGGGGACCTTCAAGGTCATGAGCATTCAGAGCAGGCAGCACTGGGAACAGGGACCAAGAGCATGTAGGCTCAAAGAAAAAGACCCTAACTCTACCACCTGCCCAGTATATAACCCTGGCCTAGTGACTTAACCTCTCTGAGCCTCATTTGCCGAATTGTAGGGAATTCTGTCTTTCGCCAAATGTATTGACTGTAGGAGAAACGGCAAATGAGTAGCTCGATGGATGCTAAGGAGGGATTTGATAAATTCCGACATCCATTCCTAATTCTAGAAAAAAACAGAAGACAAAAAAGTCAGGCTTTATTCTTGGATAAGAAACCCAACATCACATGATGTATGTCTGTTTTTTTCTAAATTACTTACGCATTTAATAAAATCCAAATACGATATTTAAAAAATGAATCGAATGACTCATCTAGAAGAATAAACATGTGAAAATGGCTAGGAAAATTCTGAGAAGGAAGAATAATGAGGAAGGACTGACTCCATTAAGCTATTAAAAGTGTAATGCAAGTTATTATAATTATCTAAGGTAATTAAGCATTTAATATATTTCAGGCCCTGTTCCAAGGGCTTTATGAAGACTAAACTGTTTGATCTTCATTATAAGACTTGAGGTGGTAGGTATCAGGGTTTCAGGAGCTTAAGAGATGCACCCTTTGTCCCTGCCTGAGTTCAAACCCTGGGAGGAGGACAGGGAATCAGGGACATGGAGATAACATATTCTTGTTATTGATAGAAACTGGATAGAGGGTGGCAGAAGTAGAGTTCTTAAAGTAGAAGTCCATCAAGAGAACAAAAAGACAAGCTGTGGATGAGGAGTAACTATTTGCAAAACTCATCTCTGATTAAAAAAAAACAACAACTTGTATCCAAAATATACAAGGAACTCTTATAATTCAACAATAAGAAAACAAACTACCCAGTTTAAAAATGGGAAAAAATCTAAACAGATCTAAACAGACCTTACCAAAGATGATATACAGATGGCAAATGAGCATAAGAAAAGATGGCCAACATCGTACATATATTAGGGAATTGCAAATTAAAACAACAGTGAGATACCACTACACCCTTATTAAAATCTGAAAAACTAAAATAAAAAGTCCCAAATGCTGGCAAGAATATGGAGTAACAGAAACTCTTATGCTGGTGGAAATGCAAAACAGTACAGCCACTT
Source organism: Eidolon dupreanum (assembly GCA_028627145.1). Classification (NCBI taxonomy): domain Eukaryota; kingdom Metazoa; phylum Chordata; class Mammalia; order Chiroptera; family Pteropodidae; genus Eidolon; species Eidolon dupreanum. The sequence continues at coordinate 2,444,718 of CM053503.1, read as the reverse complement.
TTGAAAACAGTTTGGCAGTTTCTTACAAAGCTAAATATATTCATACCATATGATCCAGCCATCACGCTCCTAGATATTTATTTACCCAACCAATCCAAAAACTTACATCCACACAAAACCCTGCACGTTAATGTTTATAGCAGCTTTATTCATAATTGCCCAAAACTAAAAGCAACCAAGATGTCCCTCAAAGGGTGAATGAATAATGAAATGTACACCCAGACAATGGAATATTATTCATTGCTAAAAAGAAATGAGCTGTCAAGCCATGAAAAGACATGGAGTGACTTTAAATACATATTGCTTCATCTAAGAGGCCTGTCTGAAAAGGCTTTATACTGTATGACCAAACTATATAACATTCTGGGAAAGTTATAGAGACAGTTAAAAGATCAGTGGTTGCCTGGGGTTCCAGGAGAGAGGGGAGAAACATGAACAGGTGGAACACAGAGGGTTTTTAGGGCAGCAAAGCTATTCTGTATGACACTATAATGGTACATACATGACATGCATCGGTCAGAATGCGTAGAATGTACAACACAAGGCGTGGGCTCTAATGTAAATTATAGACTTAAGTTAATAATAGCCTATCAATATTAGTTCATCAATTTTAACTCTATGTATCACTCTAATGAAAGCTGTTAATAATAGGAAAATCTGTGAGCAAGGAAGAGAGAGAGAATATGGGAACTCTGTACTATCTGTTCAATTTTCTGTAAATCTAAGACTGCTCAAAAAAATAAAGTCTGTTAATTAAAAGAAAAGAAATGAAAACCAACTCAGAGATGGACAGACTTTTCCCATCCAGCCACGGGCAGTTGTGAATGTCTCTGGGCCCCCAGATAGAAACCAGAGAAGGTCTCTGGAGACTGGCTGAATATCTACTTCCTCACCCCAACTCCCCAGTCAGCCTCTCTCCTTCCCCGGGGCCAGAAAACTAAGTGCTAAGGACACTCCCTTCCAATTGAATGGGTGCCACCCCAAGACATTGCTTTGGTATGTCGATTACTTTGAGCTGAAGGCACTTGAGGTGCGGGGAAGGCTCTCTGCCTTTTGGTTTCTAGCTAAAAGCAGGACATGACATTTCCCACAACGAAGATGCCCTCCTGCACCAGAAAGAGAACATCCTTGTCACCAGAGACTGGAGATTGATGCTGACATAGACCTGTACAAATTACCCTGCTAAAAGAACCGTTATCTTCTGGTAGTTTTCCCCATATATTTGTTAGTCATTGTCCCACAATTTATTACCCCTAGCCCAAACCCCTTCATTTTGCCACAGCTCCATAAGTGCATTGTTCTTTATGTAAAAAGAGTATATAAGCTCTGGGACCCAAAGGCTTCTTTGGGTCTTCATTTTTCTTCTGAAGTCTCCTGCGTACACGTAAAAATGTTAAATACATTTGTATGCTTTTCTCCTGTTAATCTGTGTTATGTCCACTCATTCTCAGGCCAGCCTCAGAACCTAAAAGGGTATTAGGAAGTGCCACCCTCTGACACAGGGCACCAGAAGAACACTGGGCGAGGGGCAAGGCTCCAAACCCCACAGAAAGATCTACTGTTATCCCTGAATGAGGAAAATTGGTTCTATCTAATGCAGAATAGACACCGATGGGCCATTTGAGAGCCCAGAGCTAGATCTAAGTATATAGATGGCATTTCAAATTGGGGAGGGGAAGATGAAATGGCGTTGGGGGAGAGAGGCTGCTGAGGGCCCTTCCCCAGCTCCCTGGGACCTGAAATTCCATCGCGGCCACTCACTCTGAGTTAAGGTATGGTCGCCCCAGCCCAGGATCAACCCCATCTGCGCTAGCTTAGGCCATCTGTGCTACCCCAGGGCCTGGCTCATCAACTCGTTATGTGTGAGTGGGGAGTTGAGGGGCCTGGTCGGCAAGGGGAGCATCACCTCAGAATTCTGGGAAGCTGAGGGATACTACCTGTGCCCTGCAGCTGACCTGAGCAGCAAGAGGGATTTGAGGGGTCAAGATTGGGGGACACTGTTTGCAACAATGGTGGAGCACCAGCAGTCCTGGTGATGAACCAGGTGAGGGGAGGTGAGCAGAAGGATGGAGCCACTTAACAGACAGGGCAGTGTGTCTGCCTGAGTGTGTGGCGCACATGTGAGTGCGGTGGACCACGCGTTGAGTGTGTGCACCCGGCACGTGCGCATGTGCCCCGGTGTGCGCATGTCACCCACCGTGGGGAGAGGAGGAGTCCAGGACGGAAAGGTCTGGAGAGGAGGAGTCCGGGACAGAAAGATCTGGTCCGCGGCGGATTCGCGTTGGCGGGACTTGGACTCCTCAGGCCCGCTCCTTCCCTTCGCCCCAGGGTATCGATGGAAGAGGCGCACAGTCTCCACAGACCCCCAGTGGGTCCTGCCAGACGGTGATGATGTTGGGGAGACGGGGGGGGGGGAAGGGGAGAGGGCGGAGCAGGGGAGACTCCGCCTAAGGGTCTCAAGAGGAGCCCCTGGCTCTGATATCAAATGTGGGGGCGTCTCGAGCTGGTGCGCGCCGGCTGGAGGCTTTGGCCTCCAGGGGGCGCCCCTGAGCTTTAAAAAAGGCTCGCAGCGTCCGCGCGCGGTTTTGCGGTCTCCTGCATCCCAGATGCTCACCCCTGGGAACGCGCGTGTGCGAGTCCGTGGGGGCTCATCCACCCCGCCCCCAACCCCGCTGCTGCGGATGTTCCAGCTCATTCGTCGCCTGTTCACCCGCGGACCCCCGAGGGCGGAGCTGTACCCTCGGGCTGTGGGGCTCCGGGAAACCTGTGTCATCCACCGTGGGGACCTGAAGGAGTCGGGGAGGAAGAAGCAGTAACTGACCCACAGGCGGGCGGGCGGCCTGGGAGGCTGCCCGTGAGGACGAGGAGGGGCTTAATGGGTGGAGAAAGTGTGCCAGGCCGAGGCACAGCTTGAACGAAGGGCCGGAGGTGGGAGAGCCGGGGTGCTCGGAGCACCCGAGCCCAGGGTAGGGAAGGCCGGCTTGGGGCCCCGGCTAGGCGCAAGGGTCTCCCTGCGGGGATCTGCAACCCCCACCCCTGCGGCCTGTCGTCGAGGTCGCCCTCAGACTCCTGGGAGGCTGCGGGCGTCCTCTGGGGGCTCGTGCCCGCGGTCTCGGTCCCCCGCGCAGCGGCCAGGCGGCAGCACCCAGCCTCCAGCGCTGGCAGTAAAACCCGCCCCGGCTCCTGCCCTCGCCATCCCTTTACCTGGGCCATTCCCCCGCTGCGCTGCACTTCTAGCCCTGCCCCCCGAGTTCTCAGCACCCCAGGAGCTCCACATTTTGATGGGAGGAAGCAGGGAGTGGGGGCGGGGTCCCTAGGCGTCCCTTTCTGATGGGTTCAACGGGGTCGTTTGGAACCTGACGCAGAGAAGGTGCTTAACAAAGGTGAAGACTTCTTAAGTGGTCTCCCCCAAACCCCCACCGGTGCCTGACAACTGCCTTCCAACTTTCGCTCTGGAACTTTCTTCCCTCCCTTTCCACCTCCCTCCTTTCAAAACAGACTCAGCTCACTTTTATTAAAACTCGAGAAATCCGCCCAGCCCCTCCCTTTCTGTCTTCTACCTGAGTGTTATGATCCCTTAATAGTTCCCCTCAGGGTGACATTTCTATTTCCTGAGAAAATTCCAGCCACACACACATTAAACCCAAAGGAAGTGAAAATGGTGGAATTTCAGGCACCGTGCCAGGCCTCTAATCCAGCCAGGTGAAGGTGGGGTCCTGGGGGAGTATAGGTCCAGCCCCCCATCTCCTTCCATCCCACCCTGGTAAGGCACAGGTGCTGAGCCCAGTGTGTGTGTGTGTGTGAGGAGGGGCTTTCCAGAACCATCATTTCCCCGGGGACTTCCTGCAGAGCCTGAGCAGGTGAGGCCTGGGCAGGTGAGACTTGAACAGGTGAGGACCAGGCAGATTCAGCTGGAGGCTACAAGCTGCGGCAGGACCTATACCATCTCAGGCCACTTGTCTTGCCCCACAGTGGTGATGAGGGCCACCTGTACCTTCTAGGAAGTCCTTCCCCATTGGTGCAAAATTCTGAAGATGGGGATATTACTGAGGACAGAGGTGAAGCCTGAGCCTGGCCTTGACACTGATTCTGACCCTGGGCTTGTTCCTTAACTCCCTGAGACTCGGTTTCCTCCTCTGTAAAATGAGAATAATTATACCTGTTCTGTCTCTGGCAACTGTTTTAATGCCTCCGAGCTTCAATGCTCTCATCTATAAAATGGGGTTAATTATAGCCTTTTCTCGCTACCTTACAGTTTTGCAATTAAATCTATCCATTCATATAATAATAATAATAATAATAATAATATAATAACAGAGACACCCTGGGGACCATTCTGATGCACCCAGGTCAAGCCAGGGTCTGGGGAGCGTCCACACCCCACCCTGCTCATTGATGCAGATGACCATTGCAGGTTTTTGCATTGTAATATGCAAAAGATGGCATTTGTCATGTATTTTCATCCCCGTCTGAGATTTGGGACTTTTTAGGGTCCTCTGGGTAGTTGCAGAGAGACAGCTTGGGACTCCCTGGTCTGGTGGAAAGAGCATGAGTTTTATCCTCAGAGAGTCAGGAGTTCAAATCTTGACTGTGTGACAACCTCTCTGAGCCTCAATGACCTTGTCTCTAAAAACTGGGACTATTTCTGACAACTCAGTAGGGTAGTTATGTGAATTAAACAAGAAAATGAAGGCGCGGAAACCCATGGGTCCGTGGTGGCCTGAATCGATATGCCTGTTTTCCACGGCCCCGTGGACACTCTGGAGCAAGATCACAGACCAGCCCCTGAGCCCTCAGGGACCCCTATGTGACATCACAGACCATTTTCTCTGGGGAGCGATACTGTGGCTGTACCAGAAAACGACCTTGCCTGGAATATACCTTCCCAGGTGCCCTGCTTGTCTCTGGGGTCACTTGCTCTGCTTAATTAAGCTCTTCGTGGAAACAGAATGTTTGCAGGTAAAGAACTTGCTGAAACTGACCCAGCACCGGGCAGGACCCCGGCTGGCACTTGTTCAATGCCGACGTCGAGTACCACGTCAGCCTCTGCTGCAGGCACAAAAACGGCCAAGATTTTCTTTTAAAAAAAACTTTCCTTCTAACATTAATTTTATTATACAAGAAATCAACCCCATTGTTTAAAAAGATGAAATTACATAATAGTTTACGTTCAAAGCCAGCAAGTCCTGGCTCCTTGATGTGTCCTCTTAATTCTACTTAAAACCTGAACAGTTCCTTTTTTAGCTCCTCATTGCCCTTGTATTTGGTCATAGGGAGCTAAAAGAAAGCAGCTGGCATTTTCGACACTCTGCCTGGGAATCTAGCTAGATCGACACGTTCGTTTCTATCTTCCTCCTCACCATAGGCGACAGTTTCCGCTAAATACCGTGCTATAAAGACTAAAATTAAGGCCCAAGGTTAGGGACTGCCATGACTTCTGGTGAAATGTAAAGGACCTCAAATGGCCTAAAGGCAAGTCCCTGTTCCCGACCCTGCTCCTGAGGGGAAGGTCCTCCAGCTAAACACCCTGTTTTATCACAAGGACCAGGCCCCATGCTCGTCCATCCCCGTGTGGTGGGTGTTAGTTCCCTACCAGCTGTGGAAGGACACTAACAAGTCCATCACGTTCTCCCAAGGGAACCAGGGCCACTGCACCCTCTGGATCCTGCACAGCCTGCCCTCCACACCACCCCCCTGGTTGTTCATGCCCCGTGCAGCCCCGTGTGGCCCTGCGTGGCCTGCGGTGTCCTCTTCCCCGGGGGCTATGAGTATACGTGACTCATACACTGCTGTCCCTCTCATCTGTCCAGTGTGGGGTGTCACATTCCGACCTCTCCCACAGCCTATGGGGGGGATCCTGCCCCCACCAACGGGGTGAAGAAGAGGAGAGTCAAACGAGTGTGTGCTCTATGCCAGTGTGGGTCACCTAACGGGCGTGCGACTTCCTTCTGCGGCCACGTGCAGTGTCCTCACTGTTCTGTGAGCTCAGTAACAGTTTCCCCAAGGCCTTCCGACCGTCTGGCCCCCACGCCAATGCCACATGCTCAACGTTTCTGTTTCAACAGCATGCTACTTCTCCATGCCAAACCGTCTTCCGGTCTTCATCTCCGAGTCACAAACCACCCCCAGGGGAGTAGCTGGAAACAACCATCATTTATTCGCTCACAGTTTGGCCTTTTGTGTGGGCTGTGCAGGAAGGAGCATTGCTCAGCTTAACACAGCATCGGGGGCGGGGGAGGGGGACAGTGGACTGCCTGGAGAACCCACTTTCCAGATGGCTCGCTCGTGTGGCTAGGAGCCTCCTTCATCCCCCACGTAGGTTTGTCCAGGAAGCTGCTTGGGTTTCCTCACAGCATGGCATTTGGGTTTCAAGAGGGAGGAAGCAGAAGCTGCCTGTTCTCTCGAGGGTGGGGCCCAGAGTAGCAGAGTGTCGCTGCTGCCTAGTCCTCAGCCCAGCCCAGACTCACAGGGTTAGAAGTAGTATGCCAGCCACATCGTGATAGGAGAGGTGGCATATGTGTACAGAGAGGGGAGGGGTCGTTCGCAGCCATACACCCCTGATTTTACATGTGAGGAAACTGGGCCTCACTTCGTCATGGGCCTGCAGGCTCGGGAGGCAGAGCAGTAATAGAATTTACATTTTATGGAGCTTTTCCTCCGTGCCCGGGACTGTGCTGGGTGTCCCCACGCAGAATGCTACAACAGTCACATATGAAGCAGGGACAGTTACTACCCTCGCTTTACAGATGAGGAGACTGAGGCACAAGCGAGTGGGCCACTTGCCCAAGGCCATACGGCTTGTAGGGAGGGGACCGGGCGTCAAACCTGAGCAGTCCGGCCCCCGCGCCCACCCTCGGAACCAGCGGCGAAGTCCGAAAGCCATTACATTTTTGTCTTGGGACGTGGTTTTGGCACTAACAAGGTGGAACTGTGCCCAAAACGCTCGCGAGTTCCAAATAAAACAAAACGCAACATTCTTCATGCTTTGCCACAGTGCATTCTGGAAAATTTTGCCATGGAGTGGCCTATGTTTTCCCAGAGGAACATGGCCAGTTTCTCCCCAATACCCACTCCTCTGCCTTATACAGCAATAGACATTATAGCCAGACACCTGGCTCTTCACCTAACAACTATTTTTCCCAACTCCTCTTGCAGTTAAGAGGAGTAAGGTCTAGCCAATTGGTTAACTGCAAAAGTGATGGGAGTGAGCTCTGGATGAGGCTTGCCGGCTGAGTGTAGGTGTGATGGCAGGAGCTGGAGCAGCTGCTTTGGACCACGACCTGAAAACTGAGTGTTGATGGACAGAGCAGGGAGGGTAGCAGCAGCCTGGGCTGTTTGGATGAGTTTGGGGAGGAGCTAAATTCTTGAGCTCTGACTGCCTATCTCTGGCCTCTTACATGAGGATGAAATAAAATTCTACCTTTAAGCCAGTGTTAATTTCAGTGTTTGTTTCTGCATCTAAAATTGTATCATAACACAGACTGTCTTCAAATGGAAAGGGAAGTGTTTGTCCAGAGTGATAGCAGCTGGGCTAGCCTAAGGACTCTGGTCCCTCCCAGTCCTGACACTCAGGGGCTTTGTGATGGGAAAGTGCTGGATGGGCTGAGGGCTCAGCAGTTTCTAAGCTCTGGGCTAAATACTGATCTTTTCCTCCCTTTCTTCATGTGAACTATTTTCCCTTAACCTCATTTCTGACCTTCTGTGATCAAACTGGGGGTTGGACTGCACTTAAAACCCAAATGGAAAGTAAGAAGCTGTTTGCAGATAAATTTTCCAGTCTCTCTGGAAGTTGGGACAGTTTATAATCATTTTGCAATGGTCGGAAATCCATTTTGTGAAGTGCTGTGTGTGTGTGTGTGTGTGTGTGTGTGTGTGTGGTTTTCCCCTTCTACCAAAAACATCATGGAGTCATTTGTTTTGTTTTGTTTTTGACTTTTTTAATTAAAAAAAAAAAAACTTTGTTTTCCCAGCATAACTAGGGTGTAGAGTTTCTTGGCGAAGAAATATTCAGGTTTATTTGGCTTCTCTGGGGCATGATGGGCTCATGAGGACTTCCCAAGGACAGGGAAGAGGAATGGGGAGTCTCAGGGGTTGAGCAGGGAGGGGGACAAAAGCAGAACTGAGATGGGGTAGTGTTGTCAGGGGATGGGGCCTGGAGCCGCAGCCATGGCGAGGCTCGGGCAGAGGCAGAAATGGAAGAGAGGGTGACAGGGCAGCATCAGCCAAGGACAGAGGTGTAAGGGCAGGGAGCCAGGTAGCTGGTTCCAACCTCAATGCCTGGGGCCTCTCTCGGATGGGGTGAGCCTGTCCAAGGGGACACACCTATTATGCCTCATCAGAGGAGTCCGAGTCAGACTGGCCAGACATGGAAGAAGTGGAAATTGGTTAAAGATCAATGTCAAAATGACATTGACCATAAATGAATCATCCTGACTTAGTAGAGTACTTCGAGATCTTGCAAAGTGGAGTTAATATAGCCCGTCCCTCAAAGGGTGGGTGTGAGGCTTACCTGAGTTAACGTATATGCTTACCACGGTAGTGCTTGGCTGAGAATAAGGGCTCCAAAAAGGTGAGTTGCTACTGTCATCACCATCATCATCGTCGTCATCACCATCATCATTATTTTTTGCCCCAGTGTTCCCTCCCAGACTCCAGAAGAATAAACTCTTCCTGAATATCTGAACTTGGAGGGGGAATCACATCTTAGCCCTCTAGACCAAAGTGGGGTGAAGGCTGATGCCTCCCTGCCCACCAGTTCCCAGCCTGCAGCCCTGCTCTGTAGCCAGAGATCAGAGTTGTGTGACTTCACCTACAGCCCAGCGGGGGTTCTTCCAGAGCAGAGTGGAACTTTCTTAAGCTATAGTCTCTAGGGTGACCCACCCACCACCAGAAACAATAGAATGGAATGTGACCTGCTGAAGGCTCAGTTATATCGCCAGCTGGGGCTCTGTCTTAAAGGGTACAGTTGTCTTTGCTGAAGGAGACCAACCTGTCTCATAACAGACACACAGCCAGGAGTCATGACGACACCCAATAACCGCTCGGGGAGTTTTCGTTTTGGATTCCTGGAACTTGGAGTGGGAGGTGTCTCCACCAGCAGAGAGAACAATGGTTCCACAGACTGAGAGCTGAGCCCGAGACCGCCCCCTGGCCGTGCTGGGCTCCTTGTCCACTGAACCTCAAAAGAAAAATAAAGTAAATATTATATATTTTTTTAAATGATGACATTATCAAGATACCATAACATTTGCCCAGTGTTTTTCCATGGATTCACAGTTGTGCGACCATCTCCACTAATTTTAGAACATTTTCGTCTTTCCAGAAAGAAACTCCACAGCCATTAGCAGTCATTTCCATTCCCTTGGCAACCACTCATCTACTTCCTGTCTCTATGGATTTGTCTATTCTGAACATTTCATATAAATGGAATCGTATAATACGTGGCCTTTTCTGTCTGGCTTTTTTCACTGAGCATGTTTTCAAGGTTCATCCACGTGATAGCATGTCAGTACTTCATTTCTTTTCATTCCTGAATAATATTCACATTGTATGGATATATTCATTCATCAGTAGATGGATTTTTGGGTTGTTTCCACCTTTTAGTTATTGCAAATAATACTGTTACGAATGTTCACATACACGTTTTTGTGTGGACATATGTTTTCATTTCTCTTGGGTATGTACCTAGGAAAGGAATTTCTGGGCCGTATGGTAACTGCTTAACTTTCTGAGAAACTGCCAAACCATTTTCCACTGTGGCCGCATCATTTTATATTTCCACCAGCCATGTGTGGGGGTTCCAGTTTCATTTTTACTGACACTTGTCATCGTCTATCTTCTCGATAATGGTCATCTTAATGGGTATGAAGTGGTATCTCATTGTGGTTTTGATTCACGTTTCCCTAACGATTAATAATATTGAGCATTTTTTTTACGTGCTTATTGGCCATTTGTACATCTTCTCTGGAGAAATGCTTTTCAAAGCCATTGTTCACTTTTTAATTGGGTTGCCTTTTTATTTTTGAGTTGTGAGAGTTCTTCATGTATTCCAGATGCGAATCCCTTATTAGATACAGGATTTGCTCCCATTCTGTGAGTTTTCTTTTCACTTTCTTGATGATGTCATTTGAAATACACAATTTTTAAATTTCGATGAAGTCCAATTTAACTATTATATCTTTTCTCATTTGTGCTTTTGGCGTTGTATTAAAGACATCGTTGCCTAATCGAAAATAATAAAGATTAATACCCACATTTTCTTCTAAGAGTTTTATGGTTTTGGGTCTTACATTAAGATTGTTGGCACATTTCAAATTGACTTTGTATATGGTGGATATCCAGTGTTCCACGCCCACATGTTGAAAAATGATTTCTTTCCCATTGAATTCTCATGGCACCCTTGCGGAAAAAAAATCAATTGACCAGAAGCGTAAGGGTTTATTTCTAGGCGATT
>CM053503.1:2410084-2433765 GCA_028627145.1 Eidolon dupreanum | reverse complement strand
CGCATGCACAGCGCTATGAACGGGTGGCGGCGCTCGAAGGCCAGGAAGGCCCCGTTGAGGACGTAGCGGGACTGGATGCCCAGCGCGTTGTTCAGGTTCCTCAGGTCCTTGAGGACGATGAAGTCCGTGTCCAGGTAGATGCCGCCGAACTTCCACATGAGCGCCAGCCTGGAGGCGTCGGAGAGCACGGGCAGCAGGTAGGGCTCCCACCGCCGCTGCACCGCCGCGTACCAGGCCGCCAGGGGCGTGTCCCGAAACAGCTCCGCCAGGTCCAGCGGGCGCACCTGCACGTTGGGGAAGCAGCCCATCAGCGACAGGCCCAGGTGCCGGGGCAGCGAGGCGTTGCCGCCCGGCAGCCCCTTCATCAGGACCATCACCTGCAACTCGGGGTGGGCCCTAGCGGCTGACTCCACTGAGCACATGAACAGGAAGTTGGGGTTGGTCCGGTCTGAGGTCTCCAGGAAGAAGATGTTGCCCGGAGGTGGGGCGCTGGAGGGTGGTGTCCGAGGCATCAAGCGGGGGCAGGGAACGTCGACAGGCAGGTTAGAGAGTTGTCCTTGGCTCCTGGGCTCCCCCACAATGTGCCAGTAGATCATGACAAAGACCAAAAACATGAACTTGAAGCTGATGATGAACAGGGTACAGCCCCGCTGGCTTGGGGTGCCCCGGAGCAGCCACAGCAGGCAGTCATGGGGCCTGGACATGATCTCCCCAGATGACACCAGGAGCCTCCAGCAGGAACCGGCTGGTCTGTAAGAGATAGCACCACATTTGGGCAGCCGCTGGCATCCTCGGCCCAAGCAAAACACTTCCTACCACGGCAGCCACAGCCAACTGCAATGCTCGCTTCTGGAGCCCACGGGCTGCCAGCTGCTCCGAGCTCCATCTCCTTCCTCACCTGGAAAATGCGAGCAGAGGGCCATGGACCGAGGTCTGGGCAGGTCTTTTTCACGCTCTGTGACACACCCGTGAGCTCCCCAAGGACAGGGTCAGTGCCCCCTACAATGTGCGGCCGTCAGGGGTCCAGGGCGGGGTCTGGCACGTGCAGGAGTTGTCAGAAGCAGTGCCTTTGTCACGGGGCCCACAGGCCTCTCTTCCTGGCCAGGTCTGTCCCCTTCGGCACACCAGGCTGGCAGCCTATGATTTGAGACCCGGCATACGTACCCCTCAGCTCTATTCGGTTCCATAATCCAGGCCTGGAGTGGGGCCCAGAGGGCAGACGGCCAGGCAGCCTTGGGGACTTTCAGCAGGAGTCCTGCGGCTCTGGTGGGCTCGGGTACTGGCACGCAAGCTCACTCACACGCAGGACGGGTGAACTCTAGGCACGTGGGAACGCTTGCCAGGTCTTGGAGCCCTTGGCCCAGAAACGCCAGGGTCTCCTGAGCCCCTGGGGTTGTGCAGCCCCTGCCCTGGGCTGTGCTTCAACTAGACACAGGTCTGGAGGAGAAAAGAGGTTGCGCTCTATTCTGTGACCTTGGCTATTATGACAGCCCTGGGACCCTCACTCCCTGCTGGTGGTGCTCACGTGGCCAGCAGCCAGGAACATTCCTGGGTGCCCTGCAGATGGCTGGGAGGAACAAGATAGGCTTGGGACTCATTCCCAAGGGTGGGTCCGTGTGAATGCCTGGGACGCACGAGACCCCAAGTCTGCTTGAACCACCTGTGAGACCTGGGGCAAGTCACTTAGCTCTCTGAGCCTCAATCTTCCCACCTGTAAGACAGGAACACTGGAGCCCACTAAAGGGTTGTATTCATTCATTCATTCATTCATTCATTCACTCAATATATATTGACTGTCTACCAGGCAACCTTCTCAGGATTTCACACATATTAATTCATTAAACCCTTATAAATGGCAGTCATCACCCCCACTTTACAGGTGAGGAAACTGAGGCACAGAGCACTCTGGTAACTTCTGTAGAGTCCCATAAGGGACAAGTGGCCAAGCAGTGGTCTGACCCCAGGCCACCTGACCCGAGCCCCTGCCTGGTAGAGATGATGCAGCCAAGGTGGGAACGTGCCTGGAGCTTGGGGGACTCTGTGCACACTGGCCTGGACTCCTGACTAGTCACAGAATCCTGGCCACCATTTACTCAGGGCACAGCACCAGCTCCACCCCCACCATGGCCCTCAGCAACCCCAGGGGGCCGGTTGTGTCATTTCTACTTTAGAGGCCAGGAATCCTGAGCAGAAAGGGGTGGAGGAACTGGGCACAGCCTAGGGGCCAAGGGGAGCCGGGATCAACCCCTCCCCTGGGACAGATGGGTCTCATGGCCTGAGAGTGGTGCCAAAATCCTGGGACTTGACCCATCGGGCCTGGACCTCCCCCAGGGCCAAGGGCAGGGAACCTCAATGACATCAAAGGCTAGAACTGACCAGCCTGGGCAGCCCATGCCTCCTGTAGACACACCCTGGATCATCAGCCAACCTTCTCTGGCAAGGCGAACGGGGCCCTTCCACATGCTCGCGGAGCCTGCAAATCCATCTGCAAAGAATAGTGAGACAGAGTGAGGTGAGGTGGGGTGGGTGCTGTCCAAGGCCTCGGGCTCATTGGATCATTGTTTAGTTCACTCCCTTAGCTCCTCACGGAACATATTTGGCAGAAGGGAGGAGTTGCGTACAACCCTGCCCTGGGGGAATACTCAGCCTGCGGGGAGACCTTTTGAAAAGAGACAAGGACAGTATACTAGATGACAGCTGAAATAGAGCAGAGGCCAGCAGAATCAGGAAAAGGTGGCTTCCCAGTGTTAAATTAAGGGTGGAAAATTTTCAATGGCCAACTTCTGCTTCTGTGATCTGCTTACTTGTTTTGATGTTAAGTAAGGTGAGGTTAATCTGCTTACTTGTTTGATGTTTAACCAGGGTGTGGTTCTAGGCTTTATAAACTGCCTCTTTTGGAAGCTCGGGATTGATCTCCTCTAACCTTGCCTGGTAGAGAGTCAGTCACCGGCCGACTAATAAAGGCTCACAATTCATCTCAATTGGCTCCGTGGGTCTTAGATTCTATCGAACCACAACTTTGGAGGCCCCAGCGAGATTTCTCCAGAGGGGGAGATCTTCTAAGACCCACAAACCCGGCCATCTTGGGCGAGGACCTGCCCCGTCCAGGGGACGGCTGCTGAGAGACGTTCTCCAGCCCTGGACGCCAGGCGGACTCGCCCAGGAGGGCAGGTGGACAAAAGGTTCAATTCTGTAACAATTGGGCATAAGCCATCTGGAGCAGCTTCACCCGTGAGTCAGACTGCACTACAGGCACTCAGGTTTCTGGGTATCTGTCTGATGGTGGGCCCTAAGGGGAACTAGTGGAAGGCTGGACGCAGCAATACTTCCCTAGTTTGGTCAAGGTCTGAGACGTCGGACTTGACTTCTGGTTTGGGTATGCTAGCGTTTTGTGTTACCTGTAGTTTGTCTTGTCTGTCTGTATTGTGTCTGTCTGTCCAGACTGGTCGAATGTACTGTTACCTTCCTATTGCCTTAGTCTTCATAGGTTTACTTACTTTGATTCTTTCCTTAGGTCTGGCCTCCGTGGCCCCGTCCGACCAGACTCTGGGTCAGAGGCTGATCCTAGCCCTGGCTTATTTGGCTTTTGTGGGGATTCTCTCTTTTCTTGCCTGTTTTTACTAACATGGGTCAGGCTTCTTCCTCAAATCGTCCTACCCCCCTTCAGTGCCTCCTTAACCATTTTAAGAATTTCAGGAGACGAGCCTAAGCCTATGGAGCCAGTGTCACTCTCTTTGACCTTCCGAGGTTCTGCCAGTTAGATTGGCCCACGTTTGGAACAGGGTGGCCATCAGAGGGGGTCACTCGACCTGCAAACAGCTTTTCAGATGAGGAAAAACTGAGCTTCTCCAGATCCTTTTTGCCTTGGAGCAACGAGAACGGATTCCCCGAGAGGCTGCCAAGACTGCATGACCCAAATGGGCAGCCACCACCAATCCGGCCCGTGTCCAACATGTTATCCCGAACACCCGTCCGCCTTGGAACCCCAACACCGGCCAAGGTAGGGAGGCTCTCCATCAGTATCGCCAGCTCTGCTCCAGGGCCTCTGGTCTGCCACCCAGTGACCCACTAACTTATCTAAGGTAAGCGAGGTCATCCAAAATAGGGATGAGTCACCGGCGGCGTTCCTGGAACGACTCTTAGAGCCGTACATACCCCTATTGACCCAGAGGACCCTAATAATAGGAGGGCTGTGAATTTAGCCTTTGTCAGTCAGTCAGCCCCAGATATTAGAAAGAAACTGCAAAAAATGGAAAGATTTGAAGGAAAGAACCTGTCTGAGCTGGTCAAGATAGCCCAATGAGTGTTCGACAATAGAGATGAGGTAGAGATAGCACAGACTAAGATGACCAAGGTCCTGCTTGCAACCATGCAAGGGGCCCAGCCAAAGGGACCACCAGGAAAAGGCAGAGGCTGAGAATAGGCATCCAGGAGAGTCAGGTTAGAGAAGGACCAATGTGCACATTGCAAGAAAAAGGGACATTGGAAGAATGAGTGCCCTGAAAAAGGACAAGCCCCCCCGAAAGAAGGCCCCCCTCATCCTCTTTGAAGACGCAGAACGAGGAGGTCAGGGCTCTTACATTATGAGCCCCCGGGAGCCCAGGGTAACTTTACAAGTCGGTGGGCAAGCCTATGAACTTCTTGGTAGACACAGGAGCTAACTACTCTGTCCTACAAAGCACCCAGGGCCCACTCTCAAAGGAAAAAAGACACTTCTACAAGTGGCCACTGGACAAGGGAAATCTTACCCTTGGACCCAAACCAGGATAACAGATCTAGGAAATGGAACAATTACCCATTCATTTCTAGTTATGCCAGAATGCCCGTACCCAATGCTGGGTAGAGACTTGCTACAGAAGTTACGGGCTACGATTTTCTTCAAGAAAGGGCATACTGAACTGACTGTCGGGTCAGGCCCTCTGGCCATTCTACTCACCCGCCCATTGTCTGAGGAATACTTTTTGCTAGAGGAGCCCCTAGCAAACTGGCCGAAAGTCTTGCCTAAAAACCTCCTGTTAACTGAATTCCAACAAAGGATTCCTGGTGTCTGGGCAGAGACGAATCCCCCGGCCTGGCAGCACATCATCCTCCTATTATAGTGACTCTGTCCACCTCAGCTACTCCAGCCCGGGTATGTCAATACCCTATCAGTCAGAAGGCCCAAACAGGTATCGCTGTTCATTTTCGAAGGTTGAGAGGCAGAAATCTTAGTTCCCTGCCACGGCCCCTGGAATACTCCCTTGCCCCCAGGACAGAACGACTATTGACCTGTCCAGGATCTCAGGGAGGTTAATAAGTGAGTTGAGACCATCCACCGGACAGTCCCCAACCCTTACACTCTTCTCAGCCAGATACCCCCGAGTCATCAAGTATATACTGTCCTAGATCTGAAGGATGCCTTCTTTAGTCTGCCGCTGGCCAAGGCTAGCCAGCCCATCTTTGCTTTTGAATGGGAAGACCCAGACAGACTTTACTCAGGACAGTTGACTTGGACTCAACTGTCTCAGGGCTTCAAGAACTCCCCAACCCTGTTTGATGAAGCCCTAAATCAGGACTTAGTCGAATTCCGCCAGAGGCACCCTGAGGTACTTCTACAATATGTTGATGATCTTTTGCTAGCGGCTAAAACAGAATTAGAGTGTAAACAGGCTACTGAGGACCTACTCCAGGAGTTAGACAAGAGTGGGTATCGGGTGTCCGCTAAGAAGGCTCAACTTTGCACTCCCCAAACGACGTACCTAGGGTACAATCTACAGAAAGGGAAAAGGACCCTGTCCTCTAGTCGGATTGAGGCTATTCTGAGGATACCCCAGCCGCACACCAAGTGACAGGTTCGACAGTTCCTGGGAGCAGTAGGTTACTACAGGCTTTGGATTCTGGGGTTCGCAGAAATAGCTAAGCCTCTGTATACCAGTACCGGAGGGAAAGGAGAGGGCCTAGCCTGGGGAAAGGAAGAAAGGAAGGCATCTGAAGCCCTGAAGGCTGCCCGAACCACAGCCCCTGCATTAGCCCTGCCCAACCTGGAAAAGTCATTCCAGCTCTTTGTTACTGAGGTGCAGGAAATCGCAAAAGGGGTCCTGACACAGACCCTAGGACCCTGGAAGCGGCCAGCTGCATACCTCTCCAAAAGATTGGACTACGTGGCAGCAGGATGGCCCAACTGCTTGAGGGCGATCACCACGACTACAATCCTCACTAAGGAAGCCCTAAAACGGACAGTGGGACAGACCCTCCAGATCATAGTCCCACACGCAGTTGAGTCAATGCTTCGCAGCCCACCGGACCGGTGGATTTCCAATGCTCGAATCACCCAGTATCAGGTCCTGCTTCTCAACCTACCTCACATACAGTTCCTGAAAACTGCCGCACTCAACCCAGATACCCTTCTGCCTGACGATGACCCTCGCCAAGCCCTGCATGACTGCCTCGAGGTCCTAGAGAACGTCACCTGCACCAGACCGGACCTGACAGACAGCCCTTGGCCGAATCCAGATGCTACTCTATTTACGGACGGGAGTAGCTTCATCTCAGAAGGAGTAGGTATCAGCCTGGCGCCACATCTGCACACAAGTGAATCCAGGGCCCTTCAAGGAAATACAACAAGGGGCGAGACTTCGTGGACAGGCACCAGGGGAACATTGAGAGTTGGATTTCACTGAGGTCAGCCCAGGAGCCTTCGGATTCAAGTATTTCCTTGTGTGCAATGACACTTTTTCAGGATGGACTGAAGCCTTCCCCACCAAGCAGGAGACTGCTCAGGCAGTAGCAAAGAAATTAGTCTCAGAAATAGTGCCTCGATTTGGCCTGCTCATAACACTGGGGTCCGACAACGGCCCGCATTCATCGCCCAGACCAGCCAATCTCTAGCAAAGGTGTTAGGGATCAATTGGAAATTGTGTTGCATTTTACAGGCCTCCGAGTTCAGGGCAAGTAGAAAGAATGAATAGACCCTTGAAAGAAATCTTAACTAAGTTCAAGCTGGAAACTGGCGAAAACTGGGTGAGTCTCCTCCCCTTTGCCCTATGAAGGGCTTGGTGCACATCCTATTGTAAGGGCATCACGCCTTATGAAATAATGTTTGGAAGACCCCCACCTCTCCTCCCCAAGTGAGGGGAAGAAAAGCTAACAGAAGTTCGTAATTTTTCACTGCTTAAGTCTTTGCAAGCCTTAAGGAGATCCACCAACTAACTGATCTCTGCCACCAAGACAACCACTCAGCGTCCAGTCCAGCCACACGACCATGCTCCAGGTGATTGGATCTGGGTGAAAAAGGTACACCCTGCTCCTCTTGAGCCCCGCTGGGACGGACCTTTCCCTGTCCTCCTCACAACACCCACCGCGGTCAAGGTAGCTGGACGCCGTCATGCGATTCACCATACCAGGGTCAAGGCTGCGCATCCGCCATAGACATCAGAACAATGGACCCTGCTTCGGACAGAGGACCCATCAAAGATAAAACTATCAAGGGTCCAGTCTGGACCATCTTAATTCTCTCCGTCCTTAAGTAAGGGGGGTCTTTGTATGGTTTTAGGTGAAACTCATGGTTCTCAGAACTCACTACCCACCACTCCATGTTGACGAATCAATGATTTGAATTCCCCTAGAAAACCAGTGGGGAATGTTAAGGGTGGAAAATTTTCAACGGCTGACTTCTGCTTCTGTAATCTGCTTACTTGTTTGATGTTAACCAGGGTGTGGTTCTGGGCTTTATAAACTGCCTCTTTTGGGAGCTTGAGACCCATCTCCTCTAACCCTGCATGGTAGAGACACAGTTGCCGTAATAAAGGCTCACAATTCATCTCAATTGGCTCTATGGGTCTTAGATTTGATCGAACCACAACACCAGGGGAGGTGACACTTGATGGAGGACCAGATGGACCTCCATAAGTGCCATGGGGGCTACACGCCTTCACTCCCCACTGCCCAGCTCAGTGCCTGGCCCATAGTAGGCACACAGGAAACTGACTCATTCTCTCATTCATCTGCTCACTCGGTGACTCACTTGGCTGCCAGAGGGACATTGAAAATACAAGTCAGGCCACATCTGCTCTAGCCGACTGATGTGGAAGGTCAGCCAGGCCCTACATGTCCCCCGACCCCTGACCTCATGCCCCACTTCTCTCTGCATCCGCTGGCCACGCCTGACCTCCTCGCACCTTCTCAAACCCCTCCTCCCCCAAGCTGCCATTCCAGGGCCTTTGCCCCTGCTGTTGCATCCGCTCGGAACACTTTCCACAGATGTTCACGTGGCTTCCTCACCTCCCTCTCGCCGTCATTCAAAAATCATCTTCTCGTAGGGCCTTCATTAGGCCCCCTACAATTTCAACTCCCCCATGACTCCACAGCCTCCTGCTTAAGTCTGTTCTCCCCTGTACTTATTCTAATATATTGTACATTTTTGTACCTGTTTACGCTGGTTACTTATTGGAACATAACCCTATGGGAACAGGTATATGTTTGGGTTTTGCATATTTTGTTCGGCATATAGAATTGTGCCTGCCTCTTAATGTGTGGTCAATAAACACTGAGGGAGTGAGCACGTGACTGTGTATGCGCATGAATAAGTGAGGAGCAAGTGAGCGAATGAAGGAGCAAATCGATGAGTGAGCGAATTAATGAGTGACCGAGTCAGGGAGTCAGCAAATGAACGAGTGAGGACACTGGAGGTTAAGAGGCTGGGTGAGCTGCCTGTGACACCCCAGCTGGTCCCAGGTGGCAGAGCCCTGGTGTGAACCAACAACCTTGTGTTCCCCGCCCTGGGGAAAGAGGATATTCTGGTCCTGAGTATTTTTAACCCAATGTGAACCACGTGGGGGAATGGACAGATAATTGGATGGAGCGAGGCTCTCGCTGCTCGGGGGCCCGGTGGCCTTGGGATGATCTGGCTCTGCCATGATGTACGGGGGCGGGTCTGGACCTGTTAGGGAGCCAGAATGTACCACTTGAGCCACGCCTACCACAGATGAGGGTGCCAGATGCAAGCAACACCGTATTTGGTGTCGGGGCCCAAGACCCAGGAATAGAAACTGTGTATGGGGCCAAGCTGGCCACAGCCCAATACACATGTGACCTCAGGCCCAAAGCATGCTCCTGGCCCCCTGGAGGGGCCTCGCTACTGGGCCCAAGTCCTGGCCCTTTTCAGACAAGCCTGGCACATCTCAGCAGCTGTCTCCTCCTACCTCCTGCCTCCCAGCCTCTCACTTCCAGCCCTGCCCTGGGAAGGCATTTCCAGTTAGCACATTAACTGTGTCACATCCCTACCCTAAGCCCTCTCTGGCTTCCCCTTGTCAGGACCCCCCAGGACCCCTCGCAGGCAGGAAGAGAGAGTGAGAAGTACACAGCTGGTGGAGACAGAGGGCCAGGACCTGACCAGACCCTTGCTGGCCTTGGTCTCTGCAGGTCCCACCTTGGGAGCATTGGCATCAGGCAACCAGGTTCCAGTGCCTTAAAAAGGCTCCCCTACCTGGCATCGGCCGCCCCCTCACGGACAGTACTGACCTCTGCCCCTGCTCTCCAGGAGAATCTACTCATTGCCTCTCCCAGCTTCCAGTGGCTCTAGGCTCCTGGGCTGTGGCCACATCCCTCCAATCTCTGCCTCCCTCTTCACCTGTCCTTCTCCTATACGTGTCCATGCCTTACAAGTCTCTTGTAAGACTTGTCATAGAACATATGGCCCTCCCGGGGAATCCAAGATCGTTTCCTTATTTCAAGATCTTTAACTTAGTAACGTCTACAAAGACCCGTTTTCCAGATGAGGTCATGTTCACAGATCTGGGAGTCAGGACAGGACATACCTTGGTGCCACTGTTCAACTCACTGAACCCCCACCCCCAACTTCTTTGTCTGTTATGGAGCCTCAGAGGCACCTCGTGAAGAAGAGAGCTCTGTTCTCAAGTCACAGGTGAGGACACTGAAGCTTGGGGCAGGAGTGTCCCAAGAGTCACAAAACGGGTTGAAATGGAATCATGGTTAGAACCTAGGACCTGACCCGAGCCTGAGGTTTACCGCCTCGCCCTCCGTGCACAACTGTCTTGGACTCTTGGCTTCAGGGTCTCCTCCGCAGAGAGGCGTTCCCTGGCCATCGGCACGAGTGGCTGCCCATGACTCCCATCGCTCTCAGTCATATTATTACCCAGAGTGCCTTTCAGGGCCCCCGTCACATTCCTGTCTCAGAAAGTGGGCTGTGACTTGAGAGAGCCACGTGCAGGGTCTGGGGAGTGCCCAGGTCCCTTGAGGGGGAGGGATGCAGGACCGGACGGAGGGAGACTGTGAGGAAGTCCCGTCAGAGGCTTCCGTCGACCCCACGGGAGCCCGGGAGCCGGCAGGGCCTTCGGAGATGTCCGTGCCAAAGGAGCACACGTGCCTAGACCCATACTGCGCACGGCTGTCCCCAGGGTGGGGGGCGTGACCTTGGCGGCGGCCTCCCTCCGGGCAGGGATGATTTTCCCTGGGACACGGGAGCTTCTCCCCCCTCCACCCCAGGGAAACAAATCTCACCCCCAAGCGGCACCAGCGCCCCTGCCGGGATGAGGACAGCTGGATCCATTACGTCCTGGGATATTTGGGGCTGGGCACGCGGTGGGGGACAGAGCGGGCAGCGGAGTCCACTGCACTCTTCTGCTCAGTGAGAAACCATCTGACAGAGTCAGGAGGCCCTGGTCTAGTGACAGGTGGGGTCGGTGTGTCATCTCAGTTCAGCCTGAGCTCCAGTGAGGGGGGCAGGTGTTATTTCAATTAATCCCAGCCCCTGCTCCCCACGTAACTTTCTGAAAAGTTCAGTGACTTGTCCACAGGGCCACAGCTAGGGGCTTGTGTGTGCTTCCAGGTGTGTGCTACCTGATCTGGCCCCTGACTCACTATGGGGCCTCAGGCAAGTCACCTTCCTTTTCTAGGCCTCAGATTCCTTCTGCACAAGGGGGAGGAGAGCAGGATGAGCCACAGGCTCTAACCACGGGGACACAGGGCAGATGCTAATCAACTTCCTTGAAAAGTCAACATCTGAGCAGATACCCAAACCTCATAGAAGCTCAAAGTACCTGAGAACGGATGTTGCTAGGCCAGGAAATAGCATGGCCTATAGGATTTAACCCCAGGTCCCTCCTGACAGCTTCTGAATCTGCCACTAATTGGCTCTGTGACCTCGGGCCTATACCTGCACCATAGCTTCTTCGTCTTTAAAATTGAGGGGAGTGGGTTCTTTAGTCTTAGAACTCATACTCTCCTTGGTGTGAAAAATCAGTATCTAGAGCTTTGAAACCCTGCTTGAAGGGCCAACTGTTCAACCTCCACCAATCTTTCAGGGCATAAACAAATAGATTATTTCTACTCAAGAAGTAAGAGTGACAGTTATTAGAAGGTGATGATCCTTGTAAAAAATGGCTGTTTTCAGAGCAGAGGTTACAAAATGTTCCTCCCCAAAGCCCCAGAGCCAGAGTCAGAAATCGAGCAGGTAGTGACTTGTCCCCTGAGGAATATTACAAACAGAAAAATTCAGGAGGTGAAGACTTCTTTTTCCAGTAAGAATAAGGCAGTAATAAGGAATAAGTCAGATTCTTGGTTCAGAACCTTATCTCTTCTACCAAGAAAAAAGAAACCACAAGCTATAGCTTTAGGCAAACTAGGGGCAAGAAAAACCCATAAACTCCAAGTCACATGTAAGTGTGGCCCAAAGCAGTTGAGGCCAGCAGCTGTGGCAGTGAGGTGGAGAGGAATGGGGTGCAGGGGGGGCCCATCTGAATGAACCAGCAGGGGCTCACAGCTGGAGGCAGTTTGCCTCTTGAACCAGGTTGGATTCTGAGAGGAAAAAGAGAAGTGGATCCAGAAAAGGGCCATATTTAAAAGGAACATTCCTATTAAAAAAACAACAACAAAACAAAAAAACGGAGGAGGGAGCTTTTCATCAAAGAAACTTAGAGAACTACCCTGGCCTCTCCCCAGTTGGACCAAAACCTTCTGTTAATGACAGGTCCGGGAAAATTCAGCCAATTCAAATATAGAAACAAATTTTGTTAAAGGAGTAAACACACAGATGCTACAAGAATGAGACAAAGAAAGGAACATTATGTTCCCGTATGTATGTAGACAATTCACTATACGGATGTGGTCCCAAAAGAAATAAAAATTCGAATCCAAAATTACAGCACGAATTTAAAACAAAACAAAACAAAATAAACAAACAAACAACAACAAAAAACACTTGAAAAAGTCATTCTAGCTCGAAGGAAGACCAAAGAGCAGAAATATAAGAACTGGAGGAGAAATGGGTTAGACAACGTGATGGCGAGGCATGAGCATGACAGGCGAGAACTGACAGATCTCAGGAAAGAGCTGAAGGAAAAAAAAAAAGACAGAAACGTTTCAGAAGTAAAGATCAAACTAGAAGAAATATAAGGGAGAAGAGACTCCATACAAAGTATAATAAAAGATAATGGATATTAAAAATGAGAAAAGTGAACAAAATCAAACAGAAATGATCAAGAAAATCAAAGAATTCAAGAAGAAAAACAGAAGATATGTAAAGGAGATCCAACAAATGTATAGCTGGAGTTTCTAAAGAAAACTAAAACAATCGAAAAGAATAAATATTTAAAATTTATAACTTAGGAAAACTTTTCTGAAATGGGGAAGACTTGATTTCATGAATTGCAAACGTACGCCATGTACTAGAGAACAGTGACCCAGAAAGGTAAATCCCAGGATATGTTCTAGTAACGTGAATGGACTTTAGAGATACAAAAATAAATCTCTGGCAACTACACAAAAAGACGAAGCTACCCGTGAAGGAAGAGAATTGGGCTGGCATCAGATTTCTCAGCAGCTACATTTAGGGATGGAAGACAGTGGAACCACACTTCCAGGATTGCCAAGGACAGACAGTGTTAGCTCTATATATTAATCTATGAATATAAAGGTCACACGCCAATTGTTTTGAAGTATAAGGACTTAGGCATTATTGTTCCTAAGAGGAGAGCTGAGGAACAAGCTTTGACCAACCAAATAATTGAATAACTTCAATGAGGTCTGGATATATTTAACCACAGATTAAAAAATGAAATAAGGATCACAGAGTGAAATGGCATATCATATTGTCAGACAATGCAGAAATAATATCAATAACAAAGAGTTTGTAGGGAAAAATTTGGAAAGGAGGTGGAAATCGGAACCAGCTTAGTGGTTGCCTCATCTTTAATTGCTAGGGATAAAAACTAAAATATCAAATCGTAAAAGTTTAGGCATATTTAAAGTATGCAGGTGACCAATAAGAAGGATAATACTACCCTATTTTGCTGACTCTAATAAAATTAATTGTTAAGCACTGGCACAAATTTTTAAAAGCTGCCAATTAAATGATATCACATTGCTTTTTAATTATATAGAACTTTTATTTCAAAAGAATTGTTTAATCAGATTTCTAAATCACCTAGCACTACTATGCCTACATAAGAAGAAAAAAATCAAATAAATTAGGTAAGGTGTTCCTGAAACTTTGTCACTGTTAAAATCCAATTCTTCGTAATAACCTCAACTCAATGCCATTGATACCTGCATTTTCCTTACAGTATCATCTCCCATACCATCCAGTGTGGGTGATGCAGTCTTTCTTAAAAGACTGCTTCATGACTGTCTCCAGAATTTTCTTCCTAGATACCTCTTCTTCAGGTTTTCATGTCATTGCATGGAAAGGCAATGTCAACTGTCATGAACACCACCTGACTGAGAGTTTCCAGAGGCATTAGAATGAAAAACAAACAAACAAACAAAAAGCCTTAGAATCTGTCGATACAGTTTCAGCTAAAATGGAGCAGTGACAAGAGAAAGAGAAAGGGAGAAAGAGGAAACAAGTTAAATTTATTGTTCATAGAAGAGAAACAATAGATACTGTTCAAAGAGGGAAGTAGGACTATCATATAGAGATATAAATATAAATGTAACCACTAGAACAAAACTAACAGCTGTCCTAAATATCAGGACTACAGTTTAAAAAAGTGAAGAAAACAAACCACACAGTGAAATAATAAAGAATATAGTCCTCCCACATGCGCAAAAGCATATATCTGTACATACATATGACAGAGATCAGACATCTGCCACATCAATAAATATAACCAAGTTTAACTCATCGACCTTTAAAAAATTTTTTTCTGTTTAGATCCCAAGCAAAACCAAGTCTACCGTGTTTCCAAGAGCCACACATCCACCAAAGAATGGTTAGAAGTGAAAGACGAGCAAAGGTATAAAGGCAAATACAAACAGAAACAAAGCCATAATCTGAACATTAGACAATGAAAATTCAAGCTAAACATCACTAAATAAACTAAACAAAGACCATTAATAATGCTAAATGGTATAATTCACAAGGTACCAAATAACACTACAGTAATTTTCAGAAAGAAGAAATTACAGGGATACTAGTATAGAATGGAACACGCTAATAAGAGATTTTAATTCACCTTTCTCAGCCTTAGAAACATTAAGTAGATCAAACGTAAATACAAATTCAGAGGATCTAAATAAAATAATCAGTAAGGTACTGCAATATACCAAACTCTCTATGTTAATAATAGATAACGTACTTTCTTTTCAAGAGCTGATAGAACATTCATGAAAACTGAAAACCTCAACAACATTCAAAAACAAAAAATATAGACATTTATGCTCACAAGGCAGAATGACTAGAAATTAATTTAAAAGCCAGAAATTAAAAAAAAAAAAAAACCCTCTTGGAGAATTCTTGAGTCAAAAGGGAAATACAAACGGAATTTGTAGAGTTTCTTAAAAATGACCATAATCAAAATACCATTAATCCAAATTTGTAGGGTATAGCTGCAGCAATAATAATAATAAAAAAGTATAGCTTCCAATACATATAACAATTACAATAGAACAGATAAAAATACCTAAAGCACCAGAGTAAAAACATTAGAAAAGAACTGTGAGATAAATACAATAAGGAAAGAATAAAGATTAAAACAGAAATAAATTAGGAGACAGATAAGCAGTAGAAATGAGAAATAGGGCAAAAAGCTGGTTCTTTGGGAAAAAATTTAATAAAATATGTAAATTACCATTAACCTAATCAAGAAAAAAAGGTGGGGAATTGGGGAGAAAACACCCAGTGTAAACTAAGAAATGACAAATGGGAAGGTAACTAAAGAAGCAGGGGGAAAAAATTTAAGTCAAAAGATAGTACTTTGCAAACAAAATTTAAAACCTGAAAAAAATTTCTAGACAAATATAATTAATCGAGACTGTTCCTGGAAGACATAGATTGTCTAGACAGGACAACTTTTACATAAGAAATAGAATTATAAAAGAGCAGTAAGAAACAAAAGCACCACAGCCAGATTTTTTTAGGAAAAAATTCTAGTGAACACTTCACAGAAAATCCCGGTGCTTTTTAAAATGTTCAACAGTAAAATATAAGAGAGAAAAGTTTAAAAAAACTTTAAAAGTATAATAGATATGAAAACCTGAAAAAGACTGCATAAGACACCCTACTGATCAATGTCATTTATGAATATTATTGTAAAAATCCTAAATAAAACATAAGCAAATGGAATTCAGCAGCCCATTAAAAGAGTAAATCATCAAAACTAAGTGGGCTTTATTCCCAGAATGGTAGGATGATTCGATATTAGGAAATCAATAATATAATTTATCATATTTATAGATCTAAGGAGAAAAAAATCACACAGTCATCCCCAGAGATGCTAAAAAACATTTGACAAAATTTCCAATACTCTTTCTGGATAAATTAGGAATCAACGGACACTTCCTTAACAAAATTATATATATCATTACCAAAGTCAGGAGCCAGCTTCATATCAGTGAGTATGAGTACTCAGCTTGGGGACATTCCTTTGAAGACAGGAAAAAGACAAAGGTGCCCCCTCCACCTCCGCCCCCACCACCATCGCTAGTCCTGGAGGTATTCATCAAGGCACTCTGACAAGAGAAAGAAATAAAAGGTATAAAAACTAAACAGAAATAGTTAAAGCTATTGCTACTTTCATAAGATACTACTGCACGTCTGGACAAGTGAAGAGAAACTACTGTAAAACTACAAACAATAAAAGAATATTGATAAGTGGCAGGACACACACAGGCACACATACTTAAATACAAACAAGAAGTAGTTAGAATCAGAAAATATAATAAAAGAGAAGATCCCGCATATTACAACCACCACCATAATACTTAGGGTTAAACTTAACAAACGATGCTCAAAAGCTATTTGAGCAAACATTTAAAGTCCCCAAATAACACAATAAACTTGGACAACTGGAAAGACATGCTATGTTTTTGGATAGAAGACTCAGCTTCATAAAGATGTCCATTTTCTCTAAGCAAATTTATACGTGGTTCTCGAATTCAACAAATTGATTCCAAAGTTCACATAGAAAAATAAGCATGAATTAGCAGAAAAACTCTGAGAAGGACGAACAAATGAGGAGGGACTGGACTTTTAGATAGTTTCAGTAATTGAAACAATGTAGTCACACGAAGAGACAAAACAGGCCAACAAAACAAAAGGAATCACAGAAGGAATATGGTATTTGCATATTCAACAAAAAGTATCTTCAATCAGTAAAGCAAATGCATCTTCTAATACAGATGTCAGGCAACTGGGAAGCTGGTAGGGAAAAGAACAAGCTGAGTGTATACCTCAGAAAGTGCCCCAGGATAAACTCCCAACGTAAAATAATGAAACCCGTAAAAATTTAGAACAAAATATGGGTGAATTTCTTTATAATTTCAGAGGTGGGAAAGTTTTCTGAATTATCTATGAAATCCAGAAGCCATCAAAGAAAACATGAACAAACTTAACTCCACGAAAAAGCAAACCTCCTCGTGTCCTCCCCCCAAAAACACCAGCAAGAAAGTCAAAACAGAAGGGACAGCTTGAGGTAACTTTTGTGCCCCTCGATCACAAAGGTCTGATTTTCCTAACCTGTAAAGAGCTCCCAGAAAACAAAAAGACCAACGACCCAAAAGAAATGGGCAGATAACAGTTCCCACACATGCACAAAATGACCCTGAAACATGCAGGCAGGGTTTGGCAAATAAGAAAAATGCAAATCATAACAGATAGCATCTCTCACCTGTCAGATTGGCAAAAAGCCAGGACTTTGATACATTCTTCTGGGGCGGAGGCGAGGGAACAGTCACCCAACACACTGCTGGCTGGCGTGCGCACAGCGGTGAGGGCAAGCGAACCCCATCCATCAAAGTTACAAAGTCACCCTCCGTGTGACCTTATTTTACAGGTAAGTGACATTTGTACAGGTCACAAATTTGTTTGCAAAGTGCACACATTTGGAAACAACGCCCAAAGCCTTTTCTGAAGGACTGATTAAATACACAATGGCATGCTGATACCATGGAAAATAATGTCAGCTGTCGGAGAGACGAAGATTGTTTTTACTCATTGTCAAATCCCACGTGGCCAGCACAGACCCTAGGACAGATTTATTTTTTTGAATCAATGAGTAAATGATCCCTAAACTGCCCCCAAAGCCAGAATCAAATGAGGTAACTGACCAGGGGAGTGCCATTTACAAACCGTAAACCACGAGCCATACAGATGACAACTGTTAGAAAGTGTAATTGATTTGTCCTGCCTCACCATCTGAGGGTTAAAAATAAGGTCACATGCCTTTGACTCTTCATTTTAAAGTACCCGAGTATTCATCAGTCCTAAGAGAGGAAAGGTGACCTTCCCAGCCTTCCCAAGGCTGCATGGCTAGTAAACTATTAAGGCTGAGTGTGGATGAGCCTCCTGGACTGGTCACTAGCTGCGCCCAGGGATTATCGAGGTACACGTAGCCAGGGAAACTCTTCATCAGATAAAATCATGCCTGGCAAATGAAATGCCCACGGAACAGGCATCTAGAAATTCTGGCAGGAATTACGGGTCCTGAGTTCACGCTACTGGGAAGAAAATTCTCCTTTTTTATTATATTAAAGATTAAAAATAATTGGCAGCAAGAGAGAGAGTGCCACCCCATGTAGTCACATGAACAGGCAAATGGGCCAACGAAATGGGCCATCCCCCACTTCTAAACACACACACAGAGCACTGCCAATCCTGGGTATTCTTACTGGTAACAGTCTTTGCTTCCTGGATGTTGCCTGAGCAAGGGGCCTGGTTTCTGTCCTCTACACACTTGCTCTGTGACCTTGAAGTATGACCTGCCCCCCACCCCTCCCCCCCAATTCTGAGCCTAAATATCTTCATCTGTAAAATAGAGAGCCTGGAAAGGACCATGTCTAAGGACTCTTCTAGAAAGACCTTCTGAATCTGGTCCCCCTTGGCACCGGTTCTGTACATTCCGTCAGAAGCAGTCATCACTATTTCTCAGGACCACTTGCCCATGGGTGCCTGGCTAAGAGCACACACAGATAATGGGGCCAGAGGGATGGCAACTCACGGATAAGAGAGCCCTTGCTCAACCTGATACAAAGTCATCTTGGAAAGAAACCAGTCAAGCCCTTGGCATCACTCCCAGAACCTTGATCGTTCATTCGACAGATGCTTGAGCACCTACTGTGAGCCAGGACCCACTCCTAGGGCTTGAGATACACACAGCAGTGAACAAAGAAGACAGTCTTTGGCTTCGTGGAGCCAACATTCTAGTGGGAGAAAATTAACAAGTAAAGAAATATATCAGGTGCTGAAATGTGAGACAGAGAAAAATGCGGCAGGGAAACTGGGCTGGGAGGACTGGGGCTGAAGGCGTTACTTTATGCAGAACAGTTAGAGATGACTTTTCTGAAAAACTGGGCAAATCATGGGGCTACCTGTGGGAAGGTGTCCAGGGCAGGAAACTGGTGAGTGCAAAGGCCCTGGGGCTGGGTACCTGAGGTGTTGATGGAATAGCTGAGTAAGCAAGGCAGGACAGGAGGGTACCAGGAACAAAGGTCAGAGAGATAATGGGGAGACCAAGCCATGGGGGGCCTTGAGGTCCACTGGAAGATTTTGAGAAAGAAAGGGCTATAGTGTGACTTATATCTTAAAGAGATCTTTAGGATCTGGCTGCTTTTTGAGACTAAACTACAGGCGACTTGTGGTGATAAGAAAGCAGTTATGAAGCCATGGTGATAATCTGCAGGAGAGGCACAGGGCAGAAGTTAGGAAGAGAACCTCTCTTTGAATGGATTTCCCCGTCTCTCTCCACCATCAGCCCTCAGCCACAGTGCAGCTCGGTTCTCTCCCTCTCTCTGTCTCTATCTGGAGACCCATCACCCCAGCCTCCTCCCTGGCTTCCTGCTTCAGTCCCCTGGAGGCCCCCCACATCCCATGATGCTGAGGCTTTGTGGGCACTCGCCCTCAGCCCTGCCCCTCCCCGGGCCCACAACTTCCAGATCAGCCACACTGACCTCTCTCTTCCTTGCTGCTCAAGTCACTAAGCTCTGAGAATTCCAGGTTTCTGCAACACGCTTTCCTCTTCCCAAAAAATCCCTCCCATCTCCACGGCTCAGGAACTTTCGAATCATAATCCAGAGGAAGAGCTTGTCATTTGCCAGGAACAAACCACATCCGGCGCCCTGCCAAGCTCTGTCACCACTACATCTGTCTCCACATCGACCACGACAGCCCCACTTTACAAATGAGAAAACAAAAGTGCAGAGAGGAAAGGGACCTTCCCATGCTGCATGGCGAGTCAGTGTGGGAGGCAGGATTTGCACCCATGAACGTCTGCCCCCAAGTCTCAGACCCTCTTCCTCTGTGAGTCTCTCACGACCTAGGAGCACAGCAGCCACCTCCAGGAAGTCACCTGGATCTTGGCACAGCTCCCACCATGGGCTGTGGGCCGGGTCCCCAGTGCTGCACATGCTGGCACACAGCACCAGCTGAGGCTCCCTTCCCGCTGAGTGGGTGTGTGAGTGGCACTCACGGGAACCCTGAGCCTCACCCACGGTCTAGCCCATGGGCAGACCTTGGGAATGGCCAGGCTGAATTTGGCTTTGGAGTGAACTAGAAGCCGAGGAAAGTAGATGCTGTGCCAAAGGCTGCTCACGCAGCCTGAGATCGTAAATGACACTGAATTGGGGACGGCCTGGCTCGCAGCAGCCACACCGTAAAAATGGAATAGGGGATCAAAGAAAACCATCCCGATACTCTGCTCCTTCGAAAATGATGGTAAAAACCTGAAAGGAAAACCAGCTCTTCTGTCTCTCCAAGCCACCAGGTTCTGGGAAGTCCAAGCTTCTGAAATACGTGGTTCGCTCTTCCCACAATGTCCCTCCACCCGTCCCCGGCCCAGCAACCTCCTAACCATAATAGGTTAAGAAGAATTGCCGTTTGCCAAGAATCCCCCAAAATGCTGTCTCGGTTTTATTCCTGGCTGCAAGGGTTATGGGCGATTTTTGTTCTCTCTTCACGCCTTGGAGTACTGTCTACGTATTTCCACAAGGCGTGTACACCAACGTTTAGCTGGTTGGGCTGCCAGCGCTTCATGGAGAGGTTGCGCGTGTGCACGCGTGCGCGTGCGCGCAGGGGTATCCTGTCACCACGCCGCCGTGACACCTCCTGCTTTGCTTTTTATCTTGAAAACAGTGTGCAGCCACTGAAGACCGGAGGGGGTGGGGCGTGTGGCAGAATCAGTCTTCCCATAACCTTGGCGCCGAGGGCCGCCCCCTCCGCGGCCCCCGCCAGCTTTTGGGTATGTTCTTTCTGGTCCTTTTCCGATGTTCCATTTACACGCAACCATGTTTACGCAGGGCCGCGAGAGGAGATCCTATTACACATGCTGTTTACACCTTGTTTTATTTTTCTTTTAAAAATATGCTGGGCCCCTGTGCTCAAAACTAGACGGCAGAGGTGGTTGGTTGCACAACTGTGTACATTTCCTAAAATTCATCGGACCATACGCGTGAAACGTGTGTAAATTATACCTGGAAAAAAGCTGCTTGAAAATATATACCCTGCCCTTCATATTATATCAACAAACAGAGCTCCACACCCTAATTTCCGGGGCTTCACTGTAGCTCCTCATCCAGCAGTTGCATCCTTCATTTTTCCTGTTTCCCATCTTGACTATCCGAAACGTGGTTTCCATTTTTCCGCTTTTATAGATAACACCGTGATGAGCATCTTATCGGCACTCACCTCTTTTTTTGAGCACATCATCACTTCTATAGGACTCCTTCCTAGAAATAAACCTCTTGAGTCAAAGGGAATGCAATTTAACTTTTAGACGCAGATCACTAACGTCTCTAGAAAGGTTTTCAAGAGCCCATGTTCTCCCCAGTGTCAAGGAGTACCCACCTTCCCAAACTCGCATCACGTGGCATTTATTGAAAGCTTCCTGTCGGGTGTGGAGCTACGTGATCTAATAACAATGGTGTGTATTTCCTAAGGGCTTACAATCCGCAGCCACTGGTCAAAGTGGCTTTCATGCAGTTAAATCGCTTAATCGCCCCAACAGTCCCGAGGAAATCAAAATGCAGCTGGCGTTCAAACACCCTTTGCCAAGTAAAAGGAGCCTTGTCCGCCTGTGGCCCAGCCTAGCTCACCTGGGACAACGCTGGGCCAGGGGCTCGAATCTCACTGTGATGAAGTACCTGACTCTAAGTCTCAGTTTTCTCATCTATAAAATGGGAATAACAACACAGGATGCTGAGAGGGTTACATAGGATCAGGTAACAAAGTGTCTGGCACCTAGCCAGGGCTCAGTTGATGGTGGCCTGCCCCCAACTCAGGGGGTTGCCCTGGAGACTGGTGGGAGGGAACAAATGAAGCTGAGAGACAGCTGGAGGTTTGGGAGGACCTCTCTGGGCTCTGTGTTTACATCTGGGACAATGGTTTCTGCTGTTTCAAATCAAGTCTGTTCACAGAATGGGAAGACCACTTTTCCTGCGCCTGTCTACCCAGCTCCCCCGAACCCAGACTTTGCACAAATGGAACATCCAGAAGGCTGTGTGCTTCTGTTGGGGTTCGCTCCTGGCAGGCAAGAGTGTGTGCACAGGGGAGGAGGGTGTGTGGTCACCGGCCCAGAAAGGAAATGAGCTCTGGTAGTCCTGTGACCAATCTCGCTTCCACTGGAAGCTCCTGGACCCACTGGGCTCTGTCCAGAGGGAAGGCAAACAGAGGCAGACAGGAGGGGAAAGGACAGTCACCAAGTTCCAGACAGAGTAAGATGGGTGTCACTACCCCAATCCCTACTAGAAATGGAAGCTTGGAGAAGAAAGCAATTCTCAAGGGCATGCAGTTGGTGCCGGGAGAGCCTGCACCAAACCCAGCCCTGGCACCCATCAGCTGACTGACCCTGACTGAGGTACTTCCCCTCCCTTGGGGAATCTGTCAAAGAGGGTGATAACACCTGCTACCTCCCAGGGAGGCAGAAAGGACTCTAAGCGGCCGAGGCCAG
Source organism: Eidolon dupreanum (assembly GCA_028627145.1). Lineage (NCBI taxonomy): Eukaryota > Metazoa > Chordata > Mammalia > Chiroptera > Pteropodidae > Eidolon > Eidolon dupreanum. The sequence goes on along the minus strand of CM053503.1, from coordinate 2,411,392 downwards.
CAACAGCACAGGAGCTGGGGACCTCGGATCCACAGACAGCCATTCCTCCGCACAGATGCTTTTCTGCCCTCCTCTCTACGAAAAATAAAGCCGATTCATAAAGGTGTCCTCCCAGCCCCTCCCTCTCACCTCCTGTCCTCAGCAGCCCAGAAGGTCCAGTGCTGGACCCCTCCCCACTTCTGCACCTACTGGGACCTCAGTCCATCAACCTGCCCATCCTAAAAAGGGGGCCCCAGCTGCTCCCTCTTAGGGCTCTTATCAGCTCATAAAAATTTCCCTTATCAAAAAGCACACACACAAATAAAGTGAAATAAAAATTTAAAATATGCTCCTTAACACCCACCAGCAGCAGCAAAAATAAAAGCTACACTATAACCTGGGAGAAGACCTTGGCTGCAGAGTGACAAGGGACAAATACCTCACTGATGAGAGCAAACAAGTGAATGAGAAACACACAAAGATCCTAGTCGTTCATACCCTTTGACCCAGGAATTTCATTTCTAGGAAATAACAAGAAATATGTACTTGCAGCTGAGAGCCAGCTGGCTCTGGGCACAGCCTTTCTCGTATGCACTGAGGACCAAGAAACATCCAGCAACACACACATGTATGCATAAATTCGATGTAATATTATCTTAATAAGTCGAATTAAAAAAAAAAAAACCCGACATGTCAAATGAGATCCAGTAACTGAATGTGATGTAACAATATCAACTATATATAAAATATAGAAAAGCAGTGTTTGAGAGAGGTAGGGAATTTGAAACATTTACACAGACAAGATAACTCAAATAGGCACACACACACACACACACAAAAGGTGTTTTAAAAGTCTGGCCAAAAAAGGCAAATTTTAACAATAGATATCTATCTCCAAGGAGTGCACAGATGGAATTCCCTCTCCCTTCCCCCCCGCACCCCCCCACACTACTTCTTTAGAGCAACATTTAGAGAGCACCCACGAAGTGCCAGGCTGGGCACCAGCCTTCAGGCAAGGAGAGAAGAGGGAGTGAAACTACGAACTTGTGGCCACACCATGGGAAGGACCCTTTTAGCGGGGAGAGCATTCCAGAGAGCACAGCGGGGACCCAGTTTGGGTGGCCAGGTCCAAGGTGGAGCTGTCCACCCCACCCTCAGGGAGGGAGAACCAGGAAGGGCGGCAGCTGGGGACATGGAAGGCACGGGAGGGCCAGGGTTGTTTCCACACCTCAAGCCGCCCTTTCTTCCAGTCTGGCCACAGATCCGGGGGCAGTTACCTCAACTCACTCCGCTCTGGTCCCAACTCAGACCTTGGGGCGGGGGGGGGGG
>CM053503.1:2373373-2409584 GCA_028627145.1 Eidolon dupreanum | reverse complement strand
CCCCCCCCCCCGCCGCCCCCAACCTCTAAAGTTGCTAGGGCCCCATGCTCAGCTCGTGATATGCTCCTTCCACACTCATTACCCTGTCGCTGTCACACGGTCCCCTCAATCAGTCGACGATGCCCAAATGTGCCCCGAAGCCCCACTTCTCAGCTCACCCCTTGTCCAAGTCGCCAGCCTCTCTCCCCAGGCTCCGTGCAGGGACCTCCCCTCGCGGGTGTCCCTGCCTCACCCTCTCCCCCACCCAAGCAGCACCTGAGGGCCGATGGTCATCACGTCCCTCCCCTGCCTCCCTCTGACCTCACCCTTTCTTCTCCATCCACACCAGCCTCCTTGCTGGCACTCAGGGGCCCTTCCTCTTGCCGCACCTCTGCCTGGAACAGCCTTGTGCAGATGTTTCTACGTCCCTCTCCCTCACTTCCTTGGGGTTCAAGCTTCAGGCTCAGCTTCCTGATCTCCCTGTTTCAAACTGGATGTACCCACCCTGCACTCCCCACCTCCTGCCCTCCTTGATTCCCCCCCCCCATACACTTATCACCGTGTGACATGATTTATGTTTCAGATATCCATTTATTTGATCACCAGTCGCCTGCACCAGAATGTGAGCTGCACAGGGCAGAGGTCCCTGGCTGCCTGAGTCACCGCTGTGTCTCCCTGCTGGAACAGTGTCTGGAACAGAGTGACAAACGTGCGTGGGCACCCAATAAATCTGTACCCCTTCGCCACAGGTAACATCCACAATATCTTTTCTTTACATTGGCTTTTTCATCCCGATAAATGTATTTTCAAAGGAAACTTTGTGTTAGTGCCCTAGATAGAACCCTACGACCACTAACCTAGACTAGCCGGCAACAGTAAAAATGAGCATAAAACACTATTCTAAGGCTCTGGGGATCCTGTTGCTTGTCAGGGGAGCGGAGCCCCCTCCTGCCCCCTCCTTGTTATAAAGTGAGATCCACAAGGCATTCAAGACGGACCAGCGCCTGGGACAGACTTGCCCCTGGACCTAAGCAGAAGGGTTGAAAGAAAATTGAGAAGGAAATGCCTTTCCTCTGAGAACCACCTCCCGGGCTGTCCAATCAGCTCTTTCCGGCTCACGCTGGGGAGAAACTGCCTCGTAGCAGCTTGTTCATCTCACGACAACCTTCTGAGGTTGTGCTGTCATTACCCCCATTTTACAGATGAGGAAACTGAGGCTGAGATGGAGACTTGCCCATGCTCACAGAACATGTTAGAAGGGGCAGAGATTGGAATTCAGGTTTGCCTGACCCCAAGCCCTCAGTGGACTCTGAGGCCGAATCCCTTCTAATCTGACCTGGCCTGGCTGTTGAGGATGCTGGGGGGTGGGGGTGGGTGCAGAGCGTGGCCTCAGCTTACCCATCTGTAAAATGCTTCTGGGGATGCACTCTGAACCTGGCCACCCTGGGTCTTTTGGTGAAGTCTGGGAGACAGATGCTTCCGCTTTCTCTCCAAGGACCCTGAGTGTACGCTCTTTCTTCTGGACTAGGAGTGGGGTGTGTGTAGACTGGAGCTCCCCGAGGTCTCACCAGCACAGGACGGGGCTCCATCTCAGAACAAAGCCCACCCCTGGGAGCCTGGGCTGTAGGACGCACATGGGGAAACTGGGCCTCCTGGAGCCTCTGAGCCCACTGCGCTGTCTGATCAGCCCTTGGGCTTCCCCATTATACAGTTTGGTTGGACCAGATGAGCTAGATTCTTGTTTCCTTGTACACCAAAGAATCCCAACTGACACATTTTACAACTACTAGCACTTTCTGCTCCAATCGTAAGCAAGCCGGGATCTCTCCCATCTTGATAAAGAGGACAAGAAAACAAAAAGCAACCTCCACACCCTCATGACCTCTAATTCTCTTTTCCCTTCAGCTAGGTGTCTCAAGAGTCACCTCCACTCTTTATTTCTCTTCCCTTCCGAGTCGCCCTTGCCCATTCTCATCTGCTTCCTGTCCCCTACTGAGGATGAGGGCTCCTGCCAGTGTCACAGTGACCTGCTTGTGGCCAAATCCTGTCAATATAAGACCAACAACAACAATATTGTTAACCTTTGTTAACAAAACCACAGACTGAAAGAATTTACTGTAAACTTATGACCTTAAAAATGTATTTCCGGCTTCGTTTCTGACAAGAGTGGCCCAAAAGCCAAAGTCACCTCAGGCCCCACCATCTAAGTCTCATGGGCATCCCAGTGCTCAAAATTCGGTCTCTAAAACCTTCTCTACTAAAGAAGACCAGGATTCCTTGAAGCACAAAAAAGAAAATTAGAATGTTCCAGAATGCCTTGTAATGGCCAGGAAATAAGGCCACCCTCAGAAACTTTAGGGAAGCAGAGGACAGACAATAGAACAATTAAAAGTTTTCCCCAATGCTGGCCAAGCTATGATAATATGAATATCAAAATTATTAATTGAAATAATTATAGTTAATTTGAATAAATTCACTCCATGAAAGGTTATGGCTGTACTGAAACTCAAAAAAAAAAAGTTAACATACAGCCTTCCAAGAGGGACATAATGTAAAAAGGATGACTGTCACTTGAATTTGCATTGAGCAAATTAAGTTGGGCTGTGCGTTTTGTTTCTTTTATTGCTGTTAACAAATTAGAGAAGCATGTTTGCTTTATCTGTGTAATCAGAAAAGTATAAACTCAGCTGTGTGGTGGGGGCCTGTGGGGGCAGGAACCACACGGGACTCAGGGCCACCAGTGGCCACACAGAACTGCTGGGTAGATGAGGCTCCTTCAGGTACACAGCATGGGGGTCACCCTCAGTCGTCCAGGAGAGAGAGCTCAATGGAGAATGTCCAAAATGATTAACTAGCCAAACGTCCCCCTTGGAGAGGAGGCCAAGCCCTGCATCCCATCCAAGGACTAAGGTCAACATCCAGATCGAATTACATCAGCTTGTCTTGGGAGATGATCACAGACTTGAGGGGGGATCCAAATTCCACCACCAAAGCCCTAGGGAGAAACCAAAACAAGCAAAGCAAAATCCCTGAGAAGAAATAAAAGCAAGAATGGAGAAATGAAAGGCCCCTGGCCTTGACATTTTAGAAGTTGCAAGTCTAAACATCATGACGGTGTTGTTTTCAGATCCAACCATAAGAAATCTGTAATTGCAGCTGAAATTATTGGAAGGGATTTACCTAATCAAATTGGTAATCGAGGTCGGAACACTCAAGGAAACTTGGATTTCTAAGTTTTGCTTATGAGATGGAAGAGCTTTAAGGAAGTCCACACAACTGTGGCTGTCCTGTGCTCTCTCGTCACAGCACCATCAGCAAATGCAGTGGGGGTTTTTCAGGCTGACTCTGCCTTCCTGGTGGCATTTGACAGTTGGCCATGAACTGTCTGTACCCTTGGCCTCCTGCCCCTCTGACTGGTCATTCTCTGGAGGACTCGTGGTTCTCCACCCGCCCTTCCCATGCTGGCATCCCTGGGCCTCTTCCAGGATTCTCTTTTTGCCAGGTGGTTTCATGCACTTGTTGCTCGGCCTCCATCTCACCCCGGCCTCCATCCCGGCCCAGCCTCCATCCCGCCCTGGCCTCCTTCTAAGGCTAAGCCCTAGTCCAGACCTCCAGAAGCTACAGGTTCCCAGAGCCACCGTTTCAAATGGGAGCCACCAGTCCCTATTTCAACCTCTTGAAATGGTGGCATCAGCCCTCTTGAGCCCTCATCTTCCCCCACCCCCTACCCAATCAACCACCAAGTCTTGCTTGTTTCACCTTCTCTCTCTCTCAAACACGTCTTCTTTCCATCCCTGTACAGCATCCCTCAGCCATCTGTCAATCTATCGCTCAGTCCTTTTTGAAAACTGACAATGTTCGAGGTCCTAGAAACACAAGACGGACAGGGGCCTGCCACATGGAGCTTAAGCCAGCACTTCTCAAGCTTCGCTGCACACACCATTCCCTGGGCGACTGGTTAAACTGCAGATTCTGGGCTGAGGCCTGTGATTCTGCATTGATAAGAGGCTCCCAGTTACAGCTGCTGCTGCTGCTGCTGATGATGATGATGATGACCCCAGACCCACCCTTTGAGTAGCCAAATCCTAGAGTACACAGATCTTTTGAGTCTTGTTAATCAGGATGAGCAGAGGGCCCAAGAAGGAGGGGTAGAAGTTAAGTCTTTCTCTGGGGCAAATGCAAAAGACTCCGATTTCTTTCATCACGTCCTCTGCCTTGGGGTGGAGCTCTTCCCCATTCTTGGCTGCATCATTCTCCATTCTTGTGTCCTGAGCTTGATGATCAAGATGCCCAAGGCTGTTGCCTCATCTCTGGGGAGGAAAAAAAAAAAACACTCTTGTCTCTAACCCCCTCTTCTCTCACTGAATCCAGCCCCAGCCCCAGCCCCAGCCCCTGAAAGGGTTTTTACCTGGCCGGCTCTGTGCCCCACCCCCAGCAGCTTCTGACCAGTGTCCTGCTTCGAGGATATCTGGTCCAATTTTTCTTTCTGAACATCCTAAGGCCCCCGGGGCTGCGGATGTTGTCCCGGCCCTTTACGCTGCCCTCCGAAGCCCTTCTTGGGCCCCTCCCGCTCTCACTCCTGCTTTCTAGTCCAAGATTCACAGGTTCTCAACCAAAAGGACAGCTCCTTTCCTCCCTGCTTCCCAGCCCTCCTGCTGCTGGTCTTCAGCCTTAGAATGTCCTTCCCTACTCCTTTGACTGACCCCTCCCCCCACCACTAACCTCTAACAGGACTTTATACTGTTTACGTCCATTTAATTCCTACGCAATTTAGGAAGAGCGTACTATTTTGACCATTTTATAGATGACAAATCTGAGGCTGGGAGAGGCTGAGTCACTTAACTCAGGTCACGTAGCATGGCGGGATTAGAGCTGTGTCATCAGACAGGGATTATTGTTGAGCCTTTAATCTGTCCTTCTCCTGGGCCATAGAAGTTGCTTTGTTCTTTAACATTTCCTTGTGATCAATGGAGGGAGATACAAGGTGAGCTGGAAGCCCGGAGGAGGCTCAGCCCTCTATTGTGAGCTGGACTGGACTCATAGCAGCTGAAGCGAGCCGACCATGAGCGTCCTTTCTCGACTTGTGTTTAATGACATCACATTGGTAAAATGAGATCGGCCATGGGGGGAGTATTTACACCGCGGAAACTGGCGGACGCTACACATTAGGGCTTCCTTCCTGGAGAATGAGGGGTTAAACATTTGTCGGCATAGCAGTGATCCGGAGGACGGACGGGGACAGCCTCCTGGAGGAGGTGCTTTCTGAACTGAACCTGGCAGAATGGGTGGGAGGTGGACGGTGGATAGGTGAGCAGTGTTGCCTTTCCCTGGAGTATTCTACCTGCCTGCCTAAATATCGCACAGATGTGAGCAAGAGCGTATGGTCTGTTCTGGAAAGGAAACAAGTATTTCAGTGGAGAAGGATGCTGGGAAGGGGGAAGGAGTTCTAGTTGGAGGACAGAGTAGGAGACCCAGGGGTTGCAACTCGGGAGAAACAGTTTAGAGTTTATCCTGCCACACCTGGGCGCCGGTGGTGGTTTGCATGCAGGGGAGGGACAGACAGAAATGGATGTTTTGGGAGAAGATCTCCTGGCAGCCGTGGGAAGACACGGAAGATGGCTGAGAGGACCCGACGAGGACACCCCAGAGAAGAGAGGCCGAAGGCTGCCGAGACGACCGCCTGGGTGGCTGTGGCAAACTGGCCCACTGTCAGCGCCACAAAGCCCGGCGACTGACGGGCATTGCGGGGCAAAGGCAAGGTCTAGAAGGATTTCTGGCTTGGGCACCTGGATGCCAATCACTTCAGACAGGAAATCTGAGCTGTGGCTTGGTTTTATGAGGAAAGATGGTGAATTCGAATTGGACATGTGTTTGAGGCACCTGTGCGACATCCAGGTGAGGGATCAAAGGCAGATGAACATCAGCTCGAGCGCCAGGGACAGCATCTGGGCTGGAGGTTCACAATCGGAGGCCATTGCCTGACAGTGGACACCTGGACAGAGCCCCGAGGGGCACCAGGCTTCAAAGGTGTGTCAGGGGAGTCATCAGGTGTTCACCATCAGGGTGATGGGTTTTTTCTTTTAAAAAATAGAAACTTCTCGTTTTCAGTCCAACAGGTAAAGAACTTGGCAGTCATAACTCCATTCTCACAGCAAGAAAAACGCTTAATCAGGTGAAAGTCAACAACTCTTCTCAGATCCATCAGAGCACTGAGATCATGGGGAAAACCTGTGGCCCAGAACATGGGGAGAAAGGCAGAGAATTACAGCCACCCAGGAACGATGCCCGCACTAGACAGAAGGAACCAGCACCGGTGGGGACACTTAAGCTGCAGTTGACCATTCCTGGAGGCTCAGTGTAGACTAACTGGAGAGTTAAGAATGCAAGGGGACCCCCACACCTTCATATCATGCTTTGGGGAGGGACGGGGGTAGATCGACCATTTTGAAATGCACCATGAGCATTCTATTCTTTCTGTTCTCTGTGATGTAAGGAAAGTAAAAATTTTCCTCTACCTTTTTAGGGTTTCCAGCTGGGACTGACATAAGACAGATTAACAACAGAAAAGCATATGAATTTTATTTACATGTACGTGGGAGTCCTCATGAGAAAAATGAAGACCCAGAGAAGCAACAAGGCCCAAGTGCATATCAGGTTGAAGAAACAGTAGCAATTGTGCAAAAGTAACTAAAATGTATGGAGAGACTAGAGGAAGGCAGGCGCTACTCTAACAGCAGCGGACTCTTGGATGAGAGTGTTTCCTCCTGGTACCGAAGGCCCCTTTCCCATGAGAGTTTACCTCCTGCTTTCAGAAAGAAAAAGATCTGAGTGTCCCTTTCTTGTATCTGCTGTTTTATGAGTGCCTTTAACTCAAAATAATGGATATGCCAAAGCAACATATTTCGGGGTGGGGAGGGAGGGCTGCTCTAAACTCCTTCAGAGGCAAAGGCCAGTGCTCGGGGCAAAGACTTCACCAGAGCCTCATCCCACCTGGATGTTAGAAGGGGTCATCAAGAGGACATGACTACTAGTTGACCCTTGAGTAGGACCCTGGCCACCGGAGGCTCTTCACTCCCTGCTCTGGGTTTCGGAATGTGCATTCTGCCTGCCTTCCCTGAGCTACAAGCTGGCCAAGGACATGGCCTTGAGATAACGAGGTATTGCTGAGACCATCTGAATGGTGTACATGACGAAACCCAGTTAAGGCTTTTACACCAACTTTTAAGATTCCGGCGGGTGGTCACAAAGATGTACTCATCTTGTGGCACCCAAGACGAGCATCGTAAGTAAGTTCCCTTGCTCGTTACACCTGCCACCTGCCAATCTGGAGTGGTCTGCCTCTTCCTTCAGCCTCTTCTTGCCCAATACATACAGGGGCCGTTTTCAGATTTCACCCGGGGACTTCCCAAGGCTTCTAACCAACCAGTGGAGAGCTCAAGAAACGGGCCTTGAGAAAGAGGCACCCGCAGGGGAAGTCCCAAATTGGCCAATGACTTCCACGGGGTGATGTATGGCTTGTATGTTAGACGCTTGGGGACTATCGCCTGAGTATGGGGACACCGCGAAAACGCCAGCTGATCTATGGCACTTGTTTAACGAACTGCCCATAGCGCAGAGCAGCAAAGAGGGAAATAAATGACAGCTGCAGTGGGTGGGCTTCTACCGTGGGCTGGCCTTGACGTCCAAGGAGAGGCTGCAGCTGGAATTCGAAAGTTGGAAGAAGGGCTGAGGTTAGAGAAGGACGTGTGGGTATCCACAGACCAGGTAGGAGAGCAGGATAATGAGTCAGATAGCTTAGTGCACCATTTTGCAAAACTAAGAGGGTCCAAGCCACTGTGGGTTAAAGTCTGGGTGCTAGTGACAAAGCCTGATTAGGACGCTATGAGGTAGGACCCCTGGGAAAGTGAGGAGGACCAAGGGGAGGACACTGTAATGATTGACATTTGACGATGAAACAGCTGGAGTGCCCATGCCATCGACCCCCTGATGCAAAGGAAAATTATAAATAGCAATCACCCTTCGTTTCTAAAAGAGAAATATGTCCCAAAGCTTCTAGGAGAAAACTTGCATTCTTTCTCTGTCCTTCACAGTTGTAAATCTTATCATGTCTTTGAAAAGTAAACATCCAGGAGATTACTCAAACACTGCACACACAGTCTGGAGGAATAAGAGGGGGAAGAGGCTTTTAAAAATACAGCCTGTGGTACAAATCCCTTGCCCAAAATCTAGCCCCTTGTCCTCCATAAAACTATCTGTCAGGGAGAAATAGAATCATTAAAGTTTTCTCCACAAATCTTAGCAAACAGCTTTCGCCACGTGAGTAGGTATCTGATTGACGGGTAAGGTTTTGGAAAGAAAGCTCTCACTTTACTTGTTTTCTGTCTGTATATTTAGGTATGTCTATGGCTCAGCCTCTGGAGGGTATTGCCAAAATTGTTTTGTAAATGAGCTCTATTCAATCGGCTTCAAGAAAAAGTAAGCTTCTAGGTCAATAACATACTTACGTAAAACTGAAACTAAGAAAAAGAGAGATGTCCTCCAAGTTAGGATGGCCTTGGACGTTATCACTGCCTCACAAGGGGACCTGTGCCATTATCCAAACAGAATGCTGTGTGTTCGCACCTAGTAAGACAGCTAGCAGTCGATCACATGAGGACACAAGCGAACACCCTGAGTGATCTGACCCCCGCCTTAATAGTTAATAATGAACCAAGAGTTCGGATCATGTGGCTCTTGGAGGAAGAAAGGATGACTTATTTGGGAGATCCTTAACTTAATCTATTTTTGCTTACATGTGTCTATATCGTTGCTATAGCTTCTGTTTTCAATACAGCCAGATAGCTGCCAAACGAGTGGCCTTCTTGCTAGCAAAACCCCTTGCTGACCACTCGGCACACTGCAAAACTGGGAGGCACATAAAATTATGAGAGCCAGTCATGAGGGATAAAGTGTAAGAGGAGGTGATCGAGAAGACGTGACTGCTGGTTGACCCCTGAGCTGCACCTGGGCTGTCGGAGGCTCCTCACCCCCTCCCAGTCTTTGCGATGTGTGTTCCAGAAGCTTGCCTTCCCTGGGCTGCCAGCTGCCCAAGGACGCAGCCTTGAGAGAGTGAGGTGTCATTGAGACCATCTGGATGCTACCCGTGGCTGAACCCAGTTAAGGCCTCTGCACAAACTTTTAAGATTCTGGTGAGTACGTGTGGAGATCTTCAAGCCTCAAAAGTAAGTTCCCTTGCTTCTTAAACCTGCCACCTGCCAATCTGGAATGATCTGCCTCTTTCTTCAGTCTCTCCTTAATCCTCCAATTTTACATGGGTTGGTTTCAGATTTCACCTGAGAATCAACCTAGGTTGCAAATCAGCAGTGGGAAAGGGGAATTAGCCAACTCCACCCCCTCTGGCCCTCGGTCTTACGTAAGGGAAGAAAAAAAATGGCTGAGAAATTCTTCTGAGTAAGGGCTCTAAATATGCCTTCAGGTCACAGCCCATCACCGCCACCATCAAAAAATATGGAGATTTAATTATGAAATTACAAAATGTTTTCCTCCACGACCTTCCAAAATAGTAAGCACCAGGCCCAGATGGTTTCACTGGTGAATTCAACCAAAAATTTGAGGAAGAAATGACACTAGTTCTCTATTATCTCTACCGGAAAACTGAAGCAGAGGAAAATTACTTCCCAACACTTTGAGGCCAGCAGTACCCTAATGCTAAAACCAGATAAAGACATTATAAAAAAGGGAAATATACACTACTTTCTCATGAACATAGATGCAAAAAAATCCTCCTTGCAATCTTAATAGGCCAAATCCAATGGTGTGTAAATATACACCACAACCAAGTGAGATTTAATCCAGGTATGCAAGGCTAGTTCAGCGTTCAAAAATCAATTAATGTAGTCCATTGCATCAACAGGCTAAAGAAGAAAAATCATGTGATCATATCAATAGACGTGCAGAGAAAGCATCTGACAAAATCCAACACCTACTCAGCAAATTAGTATAGAGGGGGAACTTCCTCAATGTGATAAAGACTATCTATTATCTGCTCAATTTTCTGTAGATTTATAACTTCCCTTAAGATTAAAATCTGTTCATTTAAAAAATACTATTCAAAAAAATAATAACAAAATTGTGTGTGTGTGTGTGTGTGTGTGTGTGTGTGTGTGTGTGTGTGTGTGTGTATAGTGATTTATCAGGTAGGTAATACTTGCATCTGGTACAAAATGCAAAAAGTTTGGAAAAATGAGCCTCCTTCCCACCCCAGCCCCAGCCCCAGCCACCAAATTTCCCTCTCCAGAAGCAGCTGCCTTAGCAGATTCTCTGTATTCTTCTAGAGATATTCTTTGCATATACAAGCATATCTATCCTTAAAATGAAAACACACACACACACACACACACACACACACACACACACAGTTTTGCACCTGCTTTTTCCCATAACGATGCACCTTGGGGTTTTTTTCCGTAACAGAAGAAGCAGAGTCTCTCTCAACCAGGTTCTCTGAAATTGAAACCCTACAGGAAAGGATTTAAAGGGTTATTACTTTTTCCAATGGTCTCAATGATGGGACACGGCGGACTCCTTTCCAGATGCAAAGGAGATGCCGCTTCGTGATCTGAGTTCTCCCATGGAACTGGGCAAGGCAGGCTGCCCGTGCCCTCTGACGTGCTGCTGCCTAGTGTCTCGGGCATGGCTATTTCATGGTTATTTAAGTGATGCCCTATTGCTGGACATCTTTTTAATCCTCCCTCCACCCTGCAAGGAGAGAATGGCTATTACAGTATTGCATTTAAAATGTTTATGCCTATTAAGCAGACCCTGTTCAAATCCTACCTCTGCTTTATACCAGCTGTGTGATCTTAGGAGTGTTCTGTCACCTTTCTGTGCCTTTCGTTTTCATTCATTCCTTCTTGTTTGTTAACATAAACGACACTTGGCCTTTAACACGCGTATGGCTCTGCCTGGCTCCTTATCCCAAAGCTTCTGACCTGCCTTTAGGACTGTCTTTTCTAGATCTTCTGCGGTTTGGATTTTGATACCTTTTTTCCCCTCAACTATTGTTTAAGAGGGTGTAAATTTTCTAGATGATAGGAACTCTGGGGAGTTTGTTTATTTTACTGTCTGTTAGGGGCTGAATTGTGTCCCCCCTAGATTTATGTCTTGGAGTCCTAACCCCCTGTACCCAGAACGTGACTGTCTTTGGAGACTGAGCCTTTAATGAGGTAATTAAGGAAAATGAAGTCATATGGATGGGCCCGAATCCAATACAACTGGTGTCCTTAAAAAGACGAGATGAAGACACAGACACAGGGGAAAGACCACGTGAGGACACAGGTTCAGCGTCCATCCTTCCTGGGTCTCTGTCCACGAGTGAGTCTCAACCATCTGCCGTCCAGCTTCCCAAGCATCATCATCATCTCCTTGTCCATTATTTCCGTCCTTGAGGATTTATGCCTTCGAAAACATCCTCTTTGTATCCTTTCGGTCGCATTTTGGAAGAAGGTGGAGGTGGTGGCTCTTGTCAAAGGACAAAAATTCAACTGAGCGAATGTAAAAATCTAATTGGCTTTACTGAACAATGACTAGGGCATCATCCCACTTTGTAAACAGAAAGGTGCTCTGAGAAACTGTACAAACGGAAGGCTTTTTCACAGGCAGAAACTGGGGGAGGGGGAGGGGTGGACCAGAAAGATGTTCGCAAAACAAAAGGCTGGTTTCAGGCGAGGGCACCTGTCTTTGGGGGAAGGGCGCAGGGGGTCTGACCTCACTAGGGGTTGATCAGGAAATTCCAGACTGGTTTAAGGTCAGGTTCCTGGGAGGGGCTGAGACTGCAATTAAGTCTTGGTTTGTTGCCTTGGCGGCCTGTTATTTATTTTTTTTTCTTAATATTCTTCAATACAGTCGGGCACCAGATAATGATGACAATGAGCAATGTTTTGATTGGCGCAGGACGGGACTGCGCAGGCCCGCGCATGCGATGGTGGTCCTGTAAGATTGTAACGGAGCCGAAACATTCCTGTAGCCCAGAGATGTTGCAAAGGTTACAGAAATCATCAAGGCTGCCGCTGAGATGGCAAAGCAGCTTTACCCTGGGTGTGGATGGGGTCCAGCTGAGAAGCTCCTACAGGTGGTTCTCAGACGGGACATCACTTGTAAAATACTTAATCTTTTAGCAGGAAATGAAATGGGACATCTCTTGCAGAGTTAATCTTTTTAGTAAACCTAATTTTCTTCTTTTCTTAGGGAAAAAGGCCTTTTCCCTCAAATCCTGATAATTTCCCGAAACTAGTGGCTCATATCCTCTGACTATTGGTAAGGATCATCAGCCCATTGTTAGCAGAAATGGTGTTAAGTCAGACAGTCCCCTAGAGTCTGAGAGGGGAGGGCACTTTAGGCCAAAGACCGTTTTTACTTTTTAAGAAATATATTAACCAAGCCTGTTTCTCTTTACTCGCTTAATGGGCAGATCAGTAATAGAAATTAATAGATACGTGGTGGCACCTTCGGCAGGAAACCCAAGACCCCACCCTGACAGAGGCAGGAAGGGAAAGAGCTCCAAGAAACCCCTGTAAGGCAGGGACCAAGGTCGTTCTCAGCGGGAAGCAGATACGGCTGAAGAGACCTCCCGCCCCTCAACATCCATACTAATAATAAAGGAGTTCATGACTCTTAGAAAAGAGTTAGGCAGGAAAGTTAGGGGGTTTCGGGTCTGCCTGCAAAGACACGGAGGTCATCCTATCTTAGAAGGGGTCCGCCCTGATCCACCTACAATTAAGCAAGCCAACAGGCATTTTTTCAACTGGCACAAAGAAACAAGTAGGCAGAGAATTAGGTACCAGTTTAAGCCAGTCACTTGCACCTGCACAATGAAGACCCAACGACCTTTAACTCACCTGAGCCTCATTATACCGTCATTATAATATGATGCATATGCCCGGAAGTTCATTAATAACAATACAACAGACTGAATTCTGGGAACAAACTGTTAGGTCGGTGGGGGAAGGGCCAGCCAGGTCCCTGCCTGGAGGCTTCCCGGCTTGATATCGGAATCCAGGCATCTAAATCCAGAATGCCCAAAGGGCCCACCCTAAAGCCCCCCACCCCCCCCCACCCCCCGCCCCGGGCACCACCACCCTAATCCGGATGCTCAACTAACATTTAATTAACATTCCCCACTCTACCCCCTACCCCCACATAACCCCATAAAAACTACGCCCTCCCTCCCCAGAGCACGACTTCTGTGGCCCCTCTCCTGTCTGGACCAGAGAACCTCTCCCGGAAGCCCTCTCCCGATAAGGGTTTGCTTTTAAAACTTCTCTGGGCGTGTCACGTGTTTTTACCTTATACAAACATGTGCAGAAAGCAAAATGATGAATCACTGAATCCTGTCAATCTTAGTTGTCAATCAAAGAAGCCCACTCTTCTAAAAAAAGTAACCACCCACAGCAAATGGGGATAAAAACCCCAAAGGCTTTGTTGGCCGGTCTTTTGAGCCAGGCTTCTCCAGCTCGGGCCCGCTCCCACGCCTGGCAGTGGACTTCCCCTTCTAATAAAACTTTTCTTTCCCACTGTATTTCGGTGTCTTGCTCAGTTCTTTGTTTGAGACATCAAGAACCTGGACAGCATGCTGGGAGAGGACCCCCACGTTCCAGTAACAGTTCCTGGGGAGCTGACTAATGAGGAATGGTTGGAAACAGGAACATGTAGCTGAGGAAGAAGCAAGTGGAAGAACGAAAAGAAAAAGAACCCCCAAGAAAGTTCACAGAGAAAGGCCTAGCAGACCTTACTTAGACCTCAGTAAGCTATTTTTAGGTTTGAAAACATGGACCCAACCCGGAAAGGTTTTCGGTAACAGAGGAGCGTTCTTGGCGTGTTGTCTGCTCACAAGCAAATCTATGATGAAAAGAAGAGACAGACCCAGTGAACCACCACAGACACATTTCTGAAGAGAGTGACCCCTTCTTAGGAAGAGTCTGACGCAGGTCCTTCAGGGAGTATTTCCCAAGAAGGCATTGTCGTCACAGGAGGTGACAGCGCCATGCGTGTTACTGTCCCTGAATGTTACCTTCCAGTGGGACAGGATGTGGAGGTGAGACATGGTGACCTTGATGATCCTGACCCTGTAGGCCTAGGCTAAGGCTTGTGTTTGTGTCTTAGTTTTTAACAACAACAACAAAAAACCTTAAAAAGTAAATGAATAAGTTAATTAAAATAGAAAAAAGCTCCTAGAATAAGGATATAAAGAAAGAAATATTGTTTGTATTGGTTTCCAATGTGTTTGTTTTAAGCTGTTAATCACAAAAGAGTCAAAACATTAAGAAAATTAAGTTTATAATGTGACACCATTATGGTAGCTCGGGTTAATTTATTATCGAGGAAAGAAAAATATTTTTTTGTAAATGTAGCACAGCCTGAGTGGACGGCGTTTATAAAGTCCGCGGTGGCATACCGTGGTGTCCTGGCCTCCAGTCACTCATCCTCACTCGCTGATCCCTGAGGGTGACTTCCGGCCCCGCCTGCAACATGCACGGTAGGCACCCCATAAATGTGAACCGTTTTTTATCTTTCACATCGCACTTTTCCTGTACCTTTTCTATGTTCAGATATCTTGAGATCCACAAATACTTAACATTGTGTTATAGTTGTCTTCAGCATTCCATATGTAGAGTAACATGCCAAACAGGTTTGGTAAGTGCAGCTGGGATATTCCCAGAACGACGAAATCACCTAAGGATGCATTTTTTAGCGCTATCCCTGTCTTAAGCAACACATGACTGTCTATGATCTGGATCTCGCCACCAGCCTGTGTGGGAGGGATTATAGTCCTGTTTTGCAGATAAAGAAACCCCCCCAAGGTCAATGCACCAGAAAGGGGACTCGTCCCCAGACTCCTCTGCCTCCCTCTTGGCAGCCCCTGGTTATGACTCACTGGTTGACCGCCCAGCAGAAGGTAGAGCTGTTTGCCCGGATGGAGCACCTGGAGGCAGCAGGGAACAGTGACAGCAGGTGTGGGAAGGGCCTCTGCAGCCTGCCGGGGGCTGTTACTGCCCGGAGTTTGGTCTCACAGCTAAAGCGCAGGCTGCCGTGGCTCGGCCACCTGGGTTGAGTGCTGATCCAGCCCTGGGCTAGCTGAGTGACCCTCTCGAGCCTCGGAGGGTAATGCCGGCCCCGCCGTGCGCATCGCCGGGGGAGCCGCCTGAGCTGACGCGGACGGAGCGCCCAGCACGTGCCTGAGGTCTAGCACCCTCAGACAGGGTCTGTGCACCAGGACACCGGGTGCGCTTGTTAAAACACAGATGGCCGGGCCCCACCCTGGCCGTTTCTGCTGCCGTAGGTCTGGGGTGGGGGGGGGCGGGCTGAGAATCGGCTTTTCCAACAGTTCCCAGGAGCTGCTGGTTGCCGCTGCTCTGGGACCCCACTTTGAGAACCACCGATGAGGACCTTGTGCTTGGCGCCAGGTCAGCTGCCCAATGTGGGCCGTGCTGGCCTCTGGCCTCGATAACCACAGCTCGGTCCCCGCTGACTGGAGTTCACCCCAGAAAACTAGAGAAGAGCGGGGCCCATTCTTGCGGGGAGGGTGTTTGCTCCTTCTGAGAAGGGGATGTAACAGGGGGTGGGTGGCCTCACCTCACCCTGGCTGCTGCCTGGTGGGGGTGCCGCCTGCCCCCCAGATGGAGACCCTAGGCCTGAATTCTGTTCTGCCCTAACCCCTGAGACCCTCTGGGCGGGGAGGCTGAACCTGGGCTTGTGTTCCAGCTCTGCCTCCAGATATGCGGATGGCGGCAGGTCATCCTCCGTGTTCCTGGGACCCAGGGCCCTGGCTGTCCGCCGTGCCCGGCCTTTCCCCAGCCCCCTGCGGCCCTGGTTACATGACAGGGACGTCGTTTCTTTTCTCCTCTCTTGGCCCAATGACCAAGAGCTTCTGCAGGGCAGGCCCCAGTTTGATTGAAGCCCACGGCCTAGAAGATACTAAATACTCAAACAGTGTTTGATGAATGAATGAATGAGTGAATGAATGAGTGAAAGGAAGGCCTCTCCGAAAGAGTCAGCCGAAAGTGCCTTTCCATGAGTACGTGGTTTGGTTTCAATCTCCTTTCTTGTCTCTAAGGAGACACTGAATCACACTCCCACCTGAGATGACGAGGGCCTAGCCTTTCCCTGACCTGCAGGTCAGCTCCAGGAAGCAGGTGAGTTGGAGGTTATTGTCCCCATTCTACAAATCAGTGAAGGTTGATGTGACCACCTCAGGCCGGTGGCTTCCTGGCAGTCTTCCTCTCCGCACTGGCTCCTCCCGTGGATAGAGGCATTGTCTGAGTTGGCAAATGTCAGGTGAAGCTGAAATCGGATCAACTGCAAAGAAGGGAGTGATCCTCTCTGCTCTGTTGCTGAGTCTTGAGGCATGGAAGGCATTTGTCTATAAGGGGTCAGGGTTGGGGCGGCAAGGGTGTGCCCAGCGGAGGGAACAGCCCATACGAAGGCACGGAGGCAGGAGCAGCTGCTCAGGGAAGGACCGTGAGTGGTTTCGATGTGTTGCATCTGGGGTGTGACTCCTCTGAGGGACGTCCGGATAGAGCTGTGTGGGAGGCACCTGTGAACCTGGAGGTCAGCAGAGCTGGCTGGGTGGCAACAGAGGGTTGGTGGACATGATTGCCCCGGGAATGGTGACAGGGAGAAAAGAGGTGAGAAGCCAGGACAGGGCCCCAGGGTGTAACAACATTCTGGGACTGGCCAGCGCAGGACAGAGGAAGGGAGAAGAGACAGCAAGCCTCTAGGTTTGAATGCAAAAGGGAGGCCAGGGCTGGCCAGGAGCCAGAGGGTGAGGAGCAGGGTTTTTGTTTGTTTGTTTTAAAGTTGGGAGACCTCTAAGCACTGAATGACAGTAGTCCCCTTTTCCACGACTTGCTTTTTGCAATTTCAGTCACATGCAGCCAACTATGGTCTGAAAATATTAAATGGAAAATTCTGGAATAAACAGTTTATAAGTTTTAAACTGTGCACCATTCTGAGTAGTATGATGAAATCACACGCCATCCCTCTCAGTCCCTCCCGGACATGAATCATCCCTTTGTCCTGGTACCCACACTGTGTCAGCTACCCGCCCCCTAAGTCACCTAGTAGCCATCTTGGTTATCAGAGAGAGAGAGAGAGAGAGAGAGAGAGAGAGACCACATTCACATCACTTTTATTACAGTATATTGTTACGATCATTCTATTTTATTGTTATTGTTGCTAATCTCTTCTTTGCCTAATTTATACATTACGCTTTATCACAGGTACGTATGCATAGGAAAAAACATAATATATATAGGACTCAGTACTGTCCGTGGTTTCAGGCATTCCCTGGAGGTCTCAGAAGGTACGCCCCACGGAAAAGAGGGGACAGCCGTAACCAGGAACTTTTTATTGCCAGTGTCAGAAACCCAGTTCATATTCACTTAGACACAAAGAGGATTCGTTGGCTGGTGGAATTCTCATGGAAGATTTCAAACTGTAGGGGAAGAGACACTTTCTGCTACTCTCTTAGGCTCTGTGGCTGGCCTGAGAATTAAACTGACAGAAGACAGATTAACAGGAGAAAAGCATACATACTCTTTACAATATTTTTACATGTATGCGGGAGTCTTCAAAAGAAAAACGAAGACCCCAAGAAGCCAAAACCTCATGTACCTTTTTTAAACAAAGAACAAAACATTGTGAGAAAGTGACAAGATTGAGGACCTTAGACAAGGGGCAGTAAATTGTGGGACAGCAGAGTAGGAAATACAAGGGGGAAACTAACAGGAAATAAAGGTTCTTCTTGCAGGTTCGTTTGCACAGATGCATTCATGTGTCGACCCCCAGTCTCTGGTGACAAGAATGTTCTCTTCCTGGAGCAGGGAGGGCACCTTTCCCATGGGAAATTTTCTGTCCTGCTTTTAGGCAGAAACGGGAGGGCAGAGAATCCTTCCTGCCCCTGCTGCTGCTCAGATGCCTTCGGCTCAAACTAATCGGCGTGTCAGAGTGGCATATTTTGGGGAGGGCAGAAACACCCCAAATATGGGGCTCAAATCCCCTCCCCCACTTCTTTTATCGCATAGGGAGACGTGACTTCTCCCTGGAGACCAGCTTCTTCCACATGGTCAGAAATGGCACCGCCAAAGGCTTCCAAGTTCCACCTGTATCATTTTCCACCTTAAATTCCCTTAGTCAGCTCCAGTTTGCGAAGTCCTGGATCTGGGCTCTGATTGGTCCTCCTGCCCACACCACACCCCCACTGTCAGAAGACAGCCAATCAGCTGGGCTTTGGTAGAGGCTCCAGGCTGCTACTTTGCCGTGAGGGTCTTGACACTGGTTCCCTGTTTACGCCTCCTGCCCAGCGCTCCCGTGATTTAGATGTTCTCAGTGGCTGATCCGTGTCGTCTGGTGTTTGTAGGAAATTGAAAAACTGAGGGCCTGGGACAGGGGGACCCTGAGACTGGGCTGGGGACCCGAGTACCCACCACCCTTGGCCTCTCTGCAGACCTCTCAGAGGAGGGACACTTTATTGTTCAATCAGGTCACTGCCTTCAGGGGGCTCCACCCCTGCATGCTGGGCCTGCCTCCTCTCACCCCTGCTGCTGGGGTTCCCAGGGCATCAGAGGGGGCCTCTGGGGCCCCCTGTCTGAGAAACCCCCCAGAGCCTGGAGCAGGAAGCCCCTGGTTGGGGTGAGGGTGAGGGAGGCATTTGGAGCCAGGCTCAGGCTCAGCCCTGGGGACAGCTGGCAGACTGGCTTGGCCTCCCTGCCTGTGGGGCCTCTGTTCTTTCTGTTGTTTGGCCTTTGCCCCCAGTTTTCTAGGAAATTGCTTTGGGGGAGACTCCAGCTGGTCGGTCTCAGTGCCACACACCCATTTGCATGTCCCTTAGGCCCAGGAGTCTCCTTGGAGACTGGGACTGGAGAGAGAGAGGGAAGCAGGGAGTTGGAGATGGGTGGGGGGAGGGTGAGAGTGGAGGAGAGAGATGTGGAGGCAGAAAGAAAGAGGATGAAATAGCAAGGAAGAAGCCCAGAGAGAGGACCAGAGACGGGAGCGGGTGAGAGAGATGCAGGAAAGAGTCAGGAGTGGGGACAGACACCTGGACGGAGGGAGGGAGGGAGAGGAGACCTTGGGAGAGGGCCCCAGGCCCCTGCCCCCTACCCCCAACATGCACCCACTTCACCCCAGGCACCTGAGGTCAGCCTCAGCTGCAAGCAGCTTGGGTCAGAGGCTGAAACACCCTGGGCGCCCCCTTCGGCCCCCGGATTCCAGAGAGAAGGGAGTCGAGAGCTGCAGCTCGGGCCCCTCCTGGGGCAGACGCATCTGGGAGCTAAGCTCCCGGACGGCTGCCACCCAATGGGAACACAGGAGTGCCAAGCAGGAACACTGTGTTACCGGGCTCAGCCAGGCCACACACCACGTGAGCTGCGACTGTATCGGCTACTGGCCCTGGGCTCCCTCCGTGAGACCAGACACTCAGAGGTTGCCGAGGGCAGGGCTTTGGCCACAGGCCCAGGCGCGTCATCAGTGCCAGCACGGGGCACCGCATTGGCAGACCCACTCGTTCATTCGATGCGCCCTCACCGAGCATCCTCCGAGAGGCCCTGTGCTGCCTGCTGGGGGCTAGGCCACTCCAGAGGCTGGCAGCTTAGTGCGGGGGACAGGCCAACCAGTCAGGGACCATGGTGTCTCCAGGGACCACAGGAGTCCAGAGGAGGTGTCTGACCCAGCAAGGCGCGTTGCAGGAGGCTGTCTGGTGAGGTAAGAAGAGAAAAAGTTGCTGGAAAAAGCATCTCAGGCAGGAAAACAACCTGAGCAAGGCCGGAGGCAGGAAATACATGGTATGCGTGAGAAGCACCTGCTGGTTGGAATTCTCAAACCGGGGGACCCACTGAGGCCAGAACCAGGCACGGAGCAGGGGCAGGTGTAGTGGAGAGTGGGTGTGAGTGTGGAGGGCACACTCAGCAGTCATGAAGGGACAGTAGCAGCCTGGTGCAGCCCGAGCTGAGAGAAGGGAACGGAAAAGAAAGGCATTTCCTCGAAGGCAGACGATGTCTCCCTGACGGGAGACAAAGCCTTGGGCCCACGTGCAATGGAAGAAGGTAAGCCTGTGACTCGCACAGGAAGCCGAGGTCCCCAACGGGAACTCGAGTGCCAGGTTACTGTGTGGATGAAAAAGGGGTGCTGTAATAGATGGTGAATCCCTCACTGGCCAGTTATATAACTTTTTTTTTACCGAAAGGCGTATCTTTGCCTTAAGCAAGCCCACCCACCGTGTCTGTGCAACTAGGTGAACATACCTTTGAAATGTCCCCTTCCAGGCTCCTCCTACTAAGATGTAACCAGCCTCAAGAGAGCAGAGAACCTTAACTCTCCCGTCACAGAGTCCCCAGCTGGCATTCTCCCACCTCTGTGTCATCTTCCTTATGCTCCCTCCTTAATTTTAAATGCATAAAAGAAACCGGGAAACTGTCCAACAACTTATGAATTTACAACACACACATGGAAATAAGCCACTATAAGTGAGAGCCAGCTGAAATCAAACACACAAGAAATTTAGACCTGACTCCTCCCTTCCCTCCCCCTGCCCCCCCAAGGACTACAGATAGCCAATATCAGACTGTGGACAAAAATAGGGTTCCACAGGAAGTAACCTCACAGGGTTATCTGACCATAAATCCCTAACTGGGCAGATTATGGGGTAGTCGTCACACCCAGGCCTATAACTGCCTTAGTTAAAGGTTTATCTTTCCCTTAAGCAAGTCCTGTCCTGGTTTTTGTGCCTCTAGGTCAACAGGCCTTTGGAATAACCAGGCTCAGAGAGCCTCCTCCTGTCATCCATTCCCGGCCTGGCTTTCTCCCACCTCCCGTCATCTTCCTTAGGTCTCCTCAGTTCCAGACGTAGAAAAGAAACTGCAAAACTTCAGAGATCTTGCTTACTGGCAGCTGGTGTCTGTCAGTTTCTTGGGCTCACATATTTGGGGCTCAGATAAACTCATAAAAATTCTCTACAGATTTGGACATTCTTACGTCAATAAGATACAGAATATAAAATAATAACTGAGTTTCACGATGTTTAGAAACACCAAAGATGGAATAAAAATAGTGAGCGGGGGACAAGAGACCATCAAAAGTGGCCAGGCTGATTTAAAAGTTAAACCAAATAGAATTTGTAGATATTAAAAATATAGTTTTTAAAATTAAATTCTCAATGGAGAGCTTAAGTAGCAGGTTAGACATGATGAAGAATTAGCTAGGAGATATATAGGAAGAAATGACTCATGATGTAATGAGGGAGGGAAGAGGATGGAAGATATGGACGAAAGGACAAGGGACAGAGGGTAGGATAACCAGGCATAGCAGAGTCTACCCCAAGCCCCAAAAGGCAGCGGTTGGAGGAGAGGAGAATGAAGAAATAGCTGAGAATTTTCCAGAAATGGTGCAAGTCATGAATCTACAAATATAGAAAATCACAACATATATTGAGCAGAATAAATTAAAATGATCTTAACCTCGGTATGTTTTCACAAAACTGCAAAGGTCAGACACCTCCTCTGGTCCCTGGGGTCCCTGCAGACGCTGTGCCGCTCCCCTGGTCACAGCCAGCTCCTCCGGCCTCACGGCCTGGCGCCACGCAGGGTCAGGCACTTGCAGCAAGGGGCCACTTTGCTGCTCCCCCAGCCCCTGTCCGTTTCTGGGAACTACTTGTCTACTCTCCTCAGCCTCGTAGGTCAGGCAGCTTGCCCCCACTGCTCCCCATGCCAAGTAGGGGAGGCCCTGCGTCACTGCCCAGTCCTCGGGCCTGGCTGGGGCTGCTCCCACGGTCTATCTGCCCTCAACCTCTACTGGTCCTGTGTGGAACTGGCCAAGTCCCTGGCCCTCTCTGGGTCTTAGCTTTCATCTCTTGAAGATGGAATTAGGCTCCCTCCCCCGCCTGTGGGAAGGGTTATGTGAGGACAATCCTAGGGCAGCTGTAGGGAGTGGCCCACCCTGGAGGGAAGTGTCCAGTCCTTGGAGGGGGAGGAAGGAGGCATGCTGAGTCCTCCTGGGAGTTTAAAATGACTTCTTCCTGCCCTGAGGTCTTGGGTTGGCCGGAGCATGTCTGCAGGGAATGGGTTGGCCTGGGTCTCCTGGCGCTCCTCTGCCCTGCCCTCCTCTGTGGGAATGCGGATGAATCACTTCACCTCTCTGAAGCAGAAAGAAGCGTATTTGTTGCCACCCAGGGCGTTCCGGGTGTGACGGAAGCTCCTGACTCGCAGAAGGAACTCAGGCCTCGTAAACCTTGTGTTTTGTTTCTTTATGGTGCTGTTTTTGAGACTAAATGAGATTGCCCTGTAATGCTCAGATGCTGAGTGATAGCATGTGGGGGGCTGAGTGACAGCATGTGGGGGGCTGCCCGCAGAGCTCCATGGTTACCTCCAGGTCGCCCACATGCAGGGACCGACCGCGGAGGTGAGCGCCCTGAGCACCACGTTCCTGGCCGCGAACCCTCCAGTCTTCTCCTCTCTCGGCGGCTCCTCCTCTCGTTACCAGTCCAAAGTGTGCCCAACACGTCTGAAGGCCAGAACTCAAAACGTCAGAATTTGGAGTAAGGAAAGGTTGATAGATTAAGAAGGCACCAATTGAGAAGATGAGGGCCCTACTGGTACCTCGCATCCACCTTAAGAAAGTACAGAGTTCGGGTTTCTTTTTTGTCCAGGGAAGAGGAAATGGGAGGGGCAAGCGGTGAGTGAGCCCCGCAGACAGCTGGACGCCAGCAGGGGTCCGAGGAGGAGTGTGCTCGTTGCTGCGAGTCTAGCCATGAGGTTCCTGCAAATCTTTGATCAACAATACATACTTGTCTTATTTCTTCAAGCCGCAAGCCAATCCCTCCAGTGATTGGCACGTCTATGTGCAAGACTTAGCAGAAGCTATTAGCCTGAAGGCCATGGGAACAAAGCAGGCTGGAACGAGATGGAGTCAGAGAGACGGAGCATTTTGCTCTGTTCCACTCTTTTGGGGATGACAGGTGTGTCCCCAGTATGTCCCATCTCACTGGTGAGGAGGGGTCTTTCTGGGTGCCCTACCACCCCTGTCAAAGGCTGGGCACAGACCTAGCCCAGCCTTTCGTGGGCACCCTCAGTGCCCTGCCTGAGATTGAAGGCTCAAGGCCAGCTGTGACCGAGGACCAGTGGCTTCAGCCTGGTGCCCTGAGGGTAGGTCCAGCATCACTATCAGCTGTAATCCTGCGAGCTCTCTGCCAGCAGCCAGAGTTCTGACTCGGCCATTTATTTATGGCTCTTAGCCACGGAGCTCCTATGAGGGCTGGCGTAGCTCCAAGGCCTCTGTGCATCAAACAGGTGAGTCTCCGGGAAGCAGAACTAGACCCACGCACAGGGAGGGAGCATGACGACTACGTCACTTTGCCCTCGCCACAGCCTCACAAGTTGGGACTGGGACGATCATCTTCATTTTGCAGGTGAGGAATGAAGGCCTGGCTGCAGCTAGCAAGGGGCAGGCAGCAGGAGCTGGGCGGGGCTTTGGGGCTGGGTGCCAGGACTCCACGGCTCTGCGATGGAGCCAAGAGCCAGGCCTTTCTTCTTGACTCCAGCTTGTGGCGTGGGGCCCAGACCCCGCAGGACTGAGCAAGGCCCCCCACGGCCATTTCACAGGAACAAATTCCTGGATGAGTTTCCTCCTATGGAGTGGAGACCCCCTGTGGTCATATCTGGCTCTCTTTGACTCCCCGGTCCAAGGTGCTTTGACCTGGTATTTGAAGTAAAACAAAACAACCAGAAAATAGGAATAGTCCTCTAATCAATTTAAAGTGGTTCCACAGAAAAAGGGGACGAACGTCAGTGCTGCCTAGGGTGGTGTCAATCAACCCTTTGGGAACCAAGAGAGGGCTTTAAATTGTCCCTTGAACCACCAACTCATGTGGGAGGGGGTGACAAGCATCTCTATACTCTTAAGGCAGCACTGAGAGGCCAGCTCTCTGCCCTGACTCTGTTCCTGGGACCCTCCTGGGTGACAGGGACAGAGAGGAGGGGCAAAAATGCTAGAGCCTTCAGACCCTCTAGGCCGGAGGAGGAAGGGGAGGAAGAGGCTGGAGGCCATGGCAGGCCCCGCCCCCTCCCACCCCACCACGCCCCTCCCACCCCACCACGCCCCTCCCACCCCCACCACGCCCCCCATCCCTCACCCACCACATCCCCCGCCACCCTGTGCTGCTCTCTGCTCTGGGCAGGCTTGGGCTTAGTATCACTCAGATGTTCATCCTCCTCCTGGCAAACTAGGAAGAATCCTCATCCTTCCTTCCCAGGCTCCTGGTGAAGCGCTGGCTACCTGGGGGCCTGTGCGGGAAGGGTGCGGTGAAGGCGGCTGGGGGGACCCCGTGGGCCGCAAGGGCTTGTGGTTCTGCAGCCCCACCGCGGCGTCCCTCCCAGGCCATCTGCCAGGCTGTCTGTCCACGCAGCTTCAGCCCTAACCAAATTATCCGGGCATCTGGCTCCAGTCCTGGTTGTTCCCCCTGCTGCCCCGCCCCTCTCCAGACGGACAAGACCCGCAGACTACGTTCCAGTTATGTTTCCATGACCCAGGGCTGGGTTTTCCTGGTGACGTGGGTTTTTTCTGAAAGTCAAAGAGGCTGACTCTTGCTATTTCCACAGCGCCTTTGGTTCTGGGCGTGTTCCAGGGAGATGCTCACCCCCCAAATCCTGTTGACACCTCCTCCTGGAAGCCCCAGGAATGTCTCAGTTTCAGTCACCTCTGCATAGTTCAGTCCTTTGGGCTCTGAGCTCCCAGGGTCCCAGGGACAGTGGTTTGGGGTCACAAGCCCCTTTCTGGTTGCAGAATGCTCTGAAAACTGTATCATCACCCCAAACACACAGGCTCGTCACCATCGTCACCATTGTCATTCAAGGCGGCCTTGGCACAGGATCCGTCTGGATTGAAGTCCTGGCTCTGCCGAGCTAAGTACCAGCTGTGGGCTTTGGGCAAATCCCTGGGCTCCCGAGCTTGTCTCCTCCCCTGAAGAACGGCAATGACAGTGGCTGTGGTCAGGGTGAGCTTTAAACAGGGAGGTGGCTGTTTGGCCAGGGCAGCGCCGGTCACACAGCCGGGCTCCATGAATGCGCTGGTTTCAGTGGTGGCTCATCCCACCCCCCCCACCCCCCGGTCAACCCTGTCCATTCGTGGTCCTTCAGTTGTAAGCAAATTTTTTAAGAAGCCTCACAATTGTCGAAATAAGAGGAAAAAAATGTGAGAGGTCAAAAACTCACAGTAGTGACAATCACATGCCCTTACTAAATGGTATGGATAGGGTTGGTGGGATCGCCACATGGGCGTGAGTGAATTTCAATGCCACTCCCCACACCATACATAAAACTCAACTCCCAGTGGACTGAGAATGAAAAAATGGAAAAGGTAAAACAATAAAACTTCTAGAAGAAAACATAAGAAGCTATTTTCTTTACTTTGGGTTATGCACAGAGGACACACGAAAAAATGCTAATCGTAAAGGAAAAGATTGGTATTTACGCTACATTAACTAAGAACTTAACATTTATTAAGAGAGAAAGTAAAGGTAACTCGCCGAACGGGAAAAAATATTTGCAGTATAAATTCACAGCAAACGACCGTATCTAGACTACATAGAGAAGTCCTACAAATCAAGAGGATGAAGAGAACCGAAGAATGGACAAATGAATTCACAAAAGAAGATCTAGAAATGGCCCATAAACAATCGAGAAGATGTGCAAACGTGTCAGTCATGGAGGAAACAAGAATTAGAAGTATAATGCCATGTCATAGCCCTGTATTGCCACCAGCAGAGTTCGAGCAGGACAGACACCACTAACTGCTGGTGAGGATGTGGAGTGACGGGGACACCCACACGCTCCTGGTGCAGGTGTGAGTGTGCACAGCCTCTTCCGAAAAGCTCTGGGCAGTACCTGCCAACGACACCTACCCTATGACCCAGCTATTCCACCCTGAGGGACAGACAACAGAAAACGTGCAGAGGTTCCCCGCAAATCGTGTACCTGAATGTTTACAGCAGCTTCATTCATAATAACCCCCAAACCAGAAATCACCCAGAAGTCTCTCAGCGGAGAGCAGAGATGTAAAGTGTGGCGTATTTACACCGTGGAACAGCATACGCCATTGAGAACGAGCAAACCATAATCACATGACAACCGTGTGGCTGAAGCTCACCAACATGACGGTGCGTGAGACAAGCCAGACACAAAAACGTCCAGAAGCAGGCAGCGCTGCCTGGGGTTTGAGAGGACCTCGTGACGGGAGTGGACAGGGGGAAGGGGCCCAAGGGGACTTCCTGGTGCTATTGCAGGGCGGCGTCATCCGTGAAAATCCATCCTGCTGTGTACATTTTGTAGTGATGGAATATTTTAATTAAAAAACTTACTTTAAAAAGTAACAGTAAAAAATATATAAATAAAAATAAAAAGTAATGGTAATCATTGAAAGAACAACCCCGTAGCCTGTACCTGGAAGAAAGCTGACGTGATTGACAGTTTTTCCTGCATGCACCTTTACCTGGTTTTAGGGTGTACGTTAAGCCATAGATGTGTTCCCCGATTCTTCATTTCTACAAAATTTAAAAATCCTATGGCCCCTGGGGTTGACTTGTAGCCCATGATGGTCATCTTGGCTGGACTATAGACTCCTAGTGACCAATCCAACACTCCTCCACGTGCTGCTGTGAAGGTGTTTTGTGGGTGTGATTAGCATCTGTGATCAGTTGACTGAAGGTAAAGGAGATTATCCTGGATAATGGGGTGGGCCTGACCCTATTGAAAGAAAGGCCTTAAGAGACAAACTGGGGTCCGTTGTGGACAGCAGTATTGGCTCCTGCCCCAGAGTTTCCTGCTCGCCCTTCCTGGAGCCACACCCCCTCCCCAACAGCTTACACCTGAGTCATAAAGGGCCCTTCTAGGTGTTCCGGTCAAATCTGGGCTCAGGAGCTGGGGACTTTACCCCAGGAGACTGCCTGCAGTGTGGCCCAGGTGACATATCATCCCCTGGACTTGGGGATGTCTCTGAAGAGCAGTCCTGAGCCACTCTGGTGGCATGTGGCTTTGGAGAGGGTTTCTTCAAGTTCTGCCATGGCATTTAGATCCAGCTGGAAATGAGTCATTGATTAATCCTCGGCCTGGCAGACAAAATAGAGAGGTAGCACGCTGTGGAGCCAGACGGCCGGGGTCCCCACGTAGCAGCCGTGTGACTATGAGCAAGTCACTTGACTGTGGCCTTAGCTCCCTCATCCAGAAATCTGAATGAAAGTACCTCCCTCAAACCCTTGCTGTAAGGATTAAATGAGTGTGAAAATAAATACAAGGTGCTTAAAACACTGCCCGGCACATAGGAGAATTTCTTTGCTAAATGTTAGCTAAAATTATTATTATTTTACTTATATTATAGTGAAGTATTTGAGAAAGAGCCAAACTGGCAGCAACTGAGCTGTCGGCATCACCCTTCTGTCTTCTAAAGTCTTCACAGCTTGTCTTTATATGAAAATCGTGATATTTGGCTATAAAACAAATTCACGCTAAACGAAATACTGTTAAGAAATGTCATGTTGGCCAATCATTTGAAATCTGAGAAACGGCTTTTACTGGAGTTAACAGTGTTAGGGGGAAAAAAAAAAAAGATCATATCTCAAATTTCCAAAGTTATGTGGGGCTGAAACCTGCAGGTAGAAATTCAGCCTTATGGTTGTGGGCCATTTCAGCCTGTTAAAATATACATCATTAGTGGCTGCCATTGGTTTTATTCCCAACCGTCTCTCTCTCTCACCACCAAAGTAAGGTGAGGAACGTACTATTGACCCCCAACAGGTCCTCGTGAGTAACGAAAAGTGTGAAAAGACATCCATGCAGAACCTCTGTTGTCACAAGGACACTGCACGATTATCTGATGCCCCCTCAAAACTGACATCAACGTGGCTTTTCCTCTCTGTATTGAAACAACAGGGCAATTAACTAACACACACACACACACACACACACACACACACACACACACACACCCATCTCCCCTCCTGAACTTGGGTTTTCAGTGATAAACAGAGCAAAATCATCAAACATTTCTGCCTCAGATAATTGGACTAAAAAAGCGTTCTGTGCAAAGTTTACCCCACGGGGTGACCTAATTATACATTCCTAACTGGGTCACTGTGGGTGGTCCCACCCCAGGCATCTGACTTCTTTGGTAAAGGCTTGCCTCTGCCTTAAGCAAGCCCTGGCCATTGTTTCTGGCACCCAGGTTAACTCACCTTTGTCACAAGTGGAACCACCTTCAAGAGGGCATGTAATCTCGTTAACTCCCCTGTAATCCATTCCTTGCCTTGCTTTTTCCCACACCACGTCATCTTTATGGTCTCTCCTTCATGCCAAAGGCATAAAAAAAAGCTGCAAACTATTATTTCCTAGAAGCAGTAGAGTTCTTGCTTCCTGGCAATTATTGTCAGTTTGGTCTCAAATAAACCCTTAAAAAACTTGCTACAGGTTTGATTATTCCTCACCTCAACAAATACATACTGCCTGGAGAGAGGCCAGAGTTGAGACATCCGTGGTTTTGTCAAAATGTTTACAGGCTCCTTGCGTGGTTCTCGCTAAGTGGTTCCACCTGATATGCAACTTATTTTCTGTGACCTCCAGCCTTGCCTTTTGATCAAGGAATTCTGCCAACTGCATGTACTTTCTGAACGTAGTATCTGACAGTTCATCTTGGGCCATGCACCCGTGTTCGAGGGCTACCATAACCACCGGCTAGGGTCTTAGACAGACATCTACTGTCTCACAATCTGGAGGCCAGTCAGCCAAAATCCAGGAGTCAGCAGGGCTGGTTCCTCCAGAGGCCTCCCTCCTTGGCTTGCTGGTGGCCCTGTTCTCCCTGTGTCCTTGCATGGTCCTCCCTGTGGGTATCTGTGTCCTAATCTCTTCTTATTAGACTACCAGTCATAAATTGGTACAGCCAATGTGGAAAACTGTCTGGAGTTTTTTCAAAAAATTAAAAGCCTTTTGACCCAGCAATTGCACTTCTGGGTATTTATCCAAAGAAAACCAAAACAATAATTCGTAAAGATCTATGCACCCCTATGTTCATGGCAGCACAATGTACAATAGCCAAGTTATGGAAGCAACCTAAATGCCCATCGACAGATGATCGGATAAAGACATTATGGTTCATTATATGCAATGGAATAGTAGCCATTAAAAAAATAAAATCCTACCATTTGTAACGACATGGATGGACCTAGAGGTTATTATGCTAAGTGAAATAAGTCAGACAGAGAAAGATAAACACCATATGATTTCACTTACATGCAGACTCTAAGGAACAAAAAAAAAACAAACTAATCAATGAATACCAGTCACAGTGAAACAATGCCAGACCCACCCTAATGACCTCATTTTAAATTACTGATCTCTTTAAAGATCCTATGTCCAAGTATAATCCCCTTCGGAAGGCCTGGGGGTTAGGACTTCAGCTGGCAAATTTGGGGGGAGGACACAATTCAGCCTTCTCAGCAACAGTGTGACCTAGTTTCTCTTTTCTTGCTAGAAGGAAGTGCTAAGTGATGTCTCCATGGCTTGAACATCTTCTCTGACTTTAGTGTCAGAATGAACCAATTTTGTGCTGAAAAAAATTGTTTTTTGTCTATTCCAGAAATAACTCTGTGTGTTTACTTGGAGAAGCCATGGGCTCCCCCCGCTCCTACCCTAACTGGCAAAGTTGTTCCATCACTGCACTGGGGGCCGGGGCCAGATGGATCCAAGGAAATCATTATCGACCCTTTGGCGTCATCCTTCCAAGTTGTCCCTTCCCTTTCCGGCTGCTTTGCGGAAGCACCTCACCTGCAGATTTGCTGGCTCAGAACCTGCAGATCCGATCTCTGCATTTGCATCCCTCTCCTGCTCCTGTTTTTATGTTTACAGCATCATTCTGAGCAGTGGGATTGACATATCTCATTGCACCCCCACATTATGCCTTAGAGCAGGGGTCCCCAACCCCTGGGCTACGGACTGGTGCCTGTTAGGAACTCGGCTACACAGCAGGAAGAGAGCAGTGGGTAAGCGAGTGAAGCTTCATCTATATTCGCAGCTGCTCCCCAGCGCCAGCATCACTGCGTCAGCTGCGCCTCATGTCATCAGGAATTAGGTTCTCATAGGAGCACCTGACCCTGGCGCCAAAAAGGTTGGGGACCGCTGCCTTATAGAAGAACCACTTTGAGCCACGTATTATAGCTCTGAGTTTTGGGGAGATATAATGCAATACCATAGTAACAAAGAAAATGCAAATTTAACACATGTAAACTCTAACAGGCAAACAACATGAAAATACCTCAGTGGAGGCGAAGTGCCTAGGACGGTCCCTATTGTCACGTGCAACCCTCCAGGACACGATGTCTAATAAGAACATGGGGAGGTTTCTATGTGCCATCATTCTCAAACTTACATTGCACATTTGGTATTTTTGTAAAAATATGGATTTTGGCTCTTATCTCCATCAGGGGAAACCCCCCAGAGGACCCCTGGGTGGACAACTAGGTATCTGACCAGACCTGACGTGGGGGAAGCTGTGCTCGGGCGACGGGAGAAAAGATGTCGCAGGGTCTCCTCCCGGGCCTTCTGTTCTCACGCGAAGACCGGCAGCGCCCGGAAAGAGAGGCTGCAAAGACAAAGCAGCGGGGTGAGCCCGACCTTTGGCACCCAAAGACCCAGGCTCTGATCCTGGCTCAACCACTTACTAGCTGGGTCACCCCGTCACCTCTCCGAGCCTTGGTTTCTTCGTCTGTGGGTTGAGGGCAAGCATGTTTTTACAGGGGTTCAGAGATGACGTATACAAAGTCCCTGACACAGAGTAGATGTTCAGGCAGTGTGACCCCCCCCCCCTCTGGGGGGCACTT
Source organism: Eidolon dupreanum (assembly GCA_028627145.1). NCBI lineage: Eukaryota > Metazoa > Chordata > Mammalia > Chiroptera > Pteropodidae > Eidolon > Eidolon dupreanum. The sequence continues at coordinate 2,378,701 of CM053503.1, read as the reverse complement.
GCCGTTCTGAGGCCCTGAAACTTTTCCTTTCTCCGGGCAACAGCCCACCCAACTGGGTGGTTCCCAGTTCCCAGGACCGCCTGTTCTTGCAGGACACCTCAGGCTGCTGGTGATTGGTTGGGGGGCGGGTCCTGACTAGAGCAAAGCCAATCGGAGCCCTTTCCTAGGAGTTCGTCCGAACATGGTAAAGACGACAAATCTACAATGAATGCGAATAAAGCTGGGTGGCTGGAGACCCGGGAAAGGGCTGCGGGGGCTGGACTCCTGCTGTCGGTTGTCTCAGAGGCCCCTGCAACACCCCTGTCCTCTCCATGTTTCGGTTTCGCTGCCCATCCCTTCCATATGCTTCAGTAGGAACCCCCCCCGCCCCCCGCCCCGTGGCGGCCTCTGCTCTCACCCCACCTGGAGGCCACCCTCCTCATTTGTCACAATCTTCCTCCCCACCCCCACAAAACAAAATTTTAGTGAATGGCCTCAGTTTTATAGGAGATTCACGAAGTGAGATGCCACCTAGCCGTTCTCAAATTTCTTCTTCTTTTTCCCTAACTCCATCCCTAAACACACACATACCAGATCCCTGTCCCACACTCTCTTTCCCCAACGCCACCTCCCGAATCTCCTCCTTCTATGTTTGTATCCACATACAGCGATTTAGCTGCACAAAACTGCAGAAGCCAGTGCCAGAGCCCTCACAGTGAGCACCTATGGGTCTGCAAACAGGTCCCTGGGTCTCTATTCACCTGACACCCGACCTGGGAGGACTTTGGGACACCCCACCCTCAGAACCTATGCAGGGTTCCCACAACCACCAGAACCTTCTCTGACCTGCGGCCTGCCTCCCCCTACCCACCTCCCAGTCCAATAGCTAGGGCTCTGCTTTCTGCTGGGCCTGGTTTGGGGAAACATGCGGTGGGAAGGAGACCCTGACACCCCAGTCTCAAGAGAACCTTAATGGGCCAGGGCATTTGTTGTCTCTCGGGGTCAGACACAGTTGGAGTCATTCCTGCTTGGGTCTTTGACACCACATCCTGGTGGCTCAGGCCCTCCCTTAGCTCCTGAAAGGTAAGACTAGAGGTGAGACCTCTGGGTAATGCCTAGTCCTGCACAATGTGTGGGACAAGTCATGTGCTCTCCTCCCAGCCCCGGGGAGCCTTTTTTGTCTCTGAATTTTTCTCCCACCTGCTGTGGCCAAGCCTGCCCCACTGGAAGGGTCTTAGGTTGCCTTTGAGATGTCACACGGATGGGGACCAGTCTCTAAGACTGAGCCTGCCTACCTCAGTGACTCCCAGGAGCCACTCGATTGTACCCCTGAAAAGTGGCTTTGTTCTCAGGCAATGGCCAGCTACCTCTCGCATCCTTTTCCTAAATTATCCTCACTGACAAGGGCGGTGAGGGACATGGGTGGCCTCCGGGTCTCTGATAAAGTCCACAGTTTCCCAGGAATGCTTCTTTCTAAACTGCTGCCCCCAGCCACCTCCTGTCAGGCCTGATTCTCCAAGCTGTCCCCTCCTCCTCAGTCATGCTGCAAGGCTCTCTGCTGAAGTTTCTCTAGTCCGAGAAAAATCATGAACCCCAGCGACTCTCTCCCGACATTGGCAAGTCCCTTTTGAGGGCTGTTGGGCTTTGGACCCCAGGGACAGGACTTTGTGACTTTGAGTCTCTGTAAACCCCTAGTCCTTCCCAGGGGTCTGTCGTTAGTGTACCTCTGAATCCTGTCATGTGGGAACATTTTGGTGGCTCGTTTCTAACGGTAACTCTCAGGTCTCACCTCCAGGCACATTATTTTGCCTCTGTGAACTGGGGGTTGGCGGGTTGGGGGGTGGAGGTGAGGGTGGCGGCTGCCTTGCTGGCCACCACGGGGTGGGCCTGAATCCCCGGCCCTGGCATGTCTGCTGTTGACCTCTTTTCTGTTAAATTCTGCCTCAAGACACAGTGTTCTTCTGGTTTAATTTTACCCCAGGATTTATCAGAAAGTTTCTTAACTTCCTTAGACCAAGTGCTTTCACACAGCACTGAGCCAACAGGGGTATTTACGCAAAGCCCAGGAAGCCTGAACCTTGCAACAGGCCCTCGTGAGTGCCCTGAGGATGTGGCCACATGGCCATATGTTTTTGCAAAATTTGAGGTAGTAAGACAGTTCCTATTGTACCCGGTTAAAACCACTGTTTCTTTCCACCCGACCTCACCCACCCTGTCCACATCCTTTTTTGGTGAGGGCATGGGCATTTTGGAAATCTAGCTAAAGGGAGGTTGATTCGGGGTGTATTTGGTTTGGATTGAGTGGCATACATCTATGAATTTTGTGCGGGGTCCCTCTAAACACAGCCCCCTGAATGGTATCCTAAGACTAGAGCTCTCCAGGCCAGGAGGGTATTTGGGTAACAGGAGAGAAACATACAGTTTCAACAATGCGCAATGTACAATGTTCAACAAAGGTTGAAATGTACAGAGCCAGGAGCTAGCGGGTGGAACATTCTCTCAAATGCTGGCATTCTTCCAAATGGAGGAGGTCAAACAGTGTGTGGAGAATTTGATTCTCGCCAACACCTGATGAAAACTATAATAAAAAAATTCTAATCACTCATGCTGGAGGAAATGTGAAATTAGCATTCTTTCAATAAAAAAATCTTGTCACCATAAAAATAATTAATTTTTTAAAATTAAAAAAAATTGGGCAACCAAAAAATTATATTACAAAATCATCATTTTACAAAAATGGCAATCAGAGAGTATATAGGGAGCAAAAAAACAAAGGAAAAAAGTCTTATAGAGGTGCATCGGGCCTCTCTAATAAAAATAGTATGTTAATTTTTTAGATCTTATTTTGCTAGGCTATTTATCAGATTTTTAAGTTTTGCAATTTGTTGTGATTTCTTTGCTCTTAATATTTACTTTTATACCTAACTTTTGTATTTTTTTTTTTCTCATAAAGAAGCATCTAAATAGTCCACTTACTGTCCAGCTGGCCCATCTCCTGAGGGGGTGCTGCCAGTCTAGGAGTGGTTCCCACCATTTCTTTAGAGATGGGGAGTATGTGGGACCCTCCAGGGTCACATGGCGTCTCTATTCAGCTCAATGACAGTCACAGAAAATGTTTGCTTTTGGCTCAGTGCTAAGGGGCTTGATTTATTCCAAGGTCCAGCTGGGTGCTACCCAGGAGTTAGGGAATGGTGAGGAAGCCCTGGAGTAGTAATCTGACTCCTCCCTGGCTGCAGGAGAGGAGAGAGAGAGAGAGAGAGAGAGAGAGAGAGAGAGAGAGAGAGACTTGAGACTTGTGACCTGCTTCCTACAAGAGCCACAGGGCAGGAAGGCGGGGGTGAGAATCACACTGCTGGTCCCCTCCCCCGCTTGCAGCAGCCCATCCTGGGGTGCCTCCCTGTGCCTCAGCTTCCCTGTTAACAAAGGTAAATGATAGTGTGCCTCCACACAGGGCTGTTTGTGAGGATGAAAGGAATCAACAACATCTGGCACCTGGAAAGCTCTGTAAAAGATAGATAAACAAATATGAACATGTGTTAGCCACTCTCGTTATCTACTCTCCAAAGAGACTGGCTCTGAGCGTCTGTGTGAACCATGACAGGGACTTTTTGTGAGAAGATAAGGTGAGGATCCTGTCACACCTCAACCAGCAACCCTGGTCAGCTCCCCACTTAGGCATCTGCGCCCCTCTGCATGACCCTCCTTCCACACAGGTCTCTAACCAAGTCTAGTCTTCTGTTCCTCCCCTCCACCCAAGGCTGCTCCTTCACCCACCACTCTCTGGTCCCTCAGCTCAAGCCCCCCAGGGGGCCTCCAATGGTCGCTTATGACATGAACCCAAGTTTAATTTCTGCTCCTGCATTTCATGCCCCCACCCCCATAGTCTGACCCAGCTACACAGTTGCTCAGCTATGAGAGGCCACAGGAAACAGAAATTTCCTTCCCCAGAAAGAGCCAGGAGAACTGGGCATGAATTCTGCTCTGGATAAGACCTTACTTTTCTACGCTCCAGTTTCAGTTTGTGACACAAGTCAGGGTAGGTACTAAGATCCCTTCCACATCTCGATGGGAGGTGGGAGGGTGAACTTAGACAAGTTCGTGTCTTTTACTTCTCAGAAATTTTCTTGAATTATTTCTTTGATGATTTCCTTCTCTCTGATTTTTGTTCTCTCTTCCTGAAACCCCACTTGTTCAGAGGTTGGAGCCCCTGAATTTGTTCTCTAATATCCTTAACCTTTTAATCTTTTTATCTCTGACTCCTTGCTCTGCTTTCTGTGAGATTCCGTCAGTCTCTCCAGCTGGACTTTATTTTGCACTGGTACATTTGTAATTTCCAAGAGCTCATTCTTGTTCACTACTTGCTTCATTGTATAGAACCCAGTGCTTATTTAACAGATACAGTATCTTTTCCTGTCACTCTGAGGATTCTGATTATAGCTAAAAGAAAAAATTCTTTTTATCTCTTGTGTAATCTCTTCTCTCCAAATTGCCCTGTTAATGTTTATTTTCTTGGTGCTGATTTTTCATATTATATACTTTTCTCAAATGTCTGGTGATCCTTAGCCACATGCTCATATCCAAGAGAGAGGACCCAAAAAGTTGCTTAGACACTCTCGGCCCACACATGGGGTTTGTCAGTTGCAGAAGCCACTGTAAGGTAGACCAGTTGGACTGTTTTATTGGGCGACCTATTGATCTCAATATCTTTGGGTCTTTTTTCTTGGGTTGCTCAAATTACTAGAGACAGGTGTTACAATGTCCTGTATAGGGGGCCTCAGGGGTGCAGAATGCTCCTGGCCAGAGACAGTAGGAACCCAGGTCAGGTGGAGGCTGGGGGCTGGGGACACTCAGGAAGTAAGCTCTACAGACCCACTGGCTGGGAATGGTGGGGCCAGCAGCGGGGCGTCCTGCGTAGCCAGGAGGGTGCCTGGCAGTGCCGCCTCTCACCAAGGCCACGGTGGTCCTTGGAAGATCAGCTGGGGGGGAGGTGGGAGGTGAGGGAGGAAGCTGCCTGCATGCGTGGGGTCCAGGGAACCCTGGATGTCGCACAGGAACATCCAGAGCTGGGCTCCGGGGCCCGGCAGTGAGGGCCTAAACTGAGGCCAAGCCCTGGGTACCGGAGCAAACACGTGGCCTTCCCTGAGCACACCTACGGGCCTCCGCGCCTGCTGTGGGCACTCGCCTGTGGAGTGTGGTTTGGACAAAGGCACAGCTAACGAGGTGACAGGAAGGGAAGAGCATGCAAGAGGCACCGGGGGCTCAGGAGACGGAGGTCACGTCGCTGCAGGCGGTGCGTTTGGGACCAGGTCAGGAGAAGGGCCGCCCCAGGGTGCAGGGCTCCTCAGAGCA
>CM053503.1:2334505-2372873 GCA_028627145.1 Eidolon dupreanum | reverse complement strand
CAGACCCCGGGCTCAGGCGCGCGGCTCCGGCGCTCTCGCAGGCGGTGCCGCCGGCTCACGTTTGACCGCCGGGTTTTCATGCAGAGCATCTGGAAGGGCCAGGACGTGGCGGGCAGGGCAGGCCGGTGGCCAGCGCAGCCTGCCGCCGAGAGCAGACTGGGGGCCGTCAAGCTGAACCCCAGGTCCTGGTTTCTAAGGCCTTCGGGTCAGGGGAGGAGCTTGGCCAGCTCTGGGCCCGTCCCCCAGCGTCCCCCAGTGTCCCCCAGGCCCACAGGTGGCTCCTCTCCCCCTCCTGGAGCACCCTGCTCTCCGTCGTTGTTGCCTCGTCTCTATTTACATCTATTTACCTACATGCCCAGCAGCTCTCCAAGGTGATCCAAAAACGCTGCATTTTCCAGGCGAATTTGTTGTTTTAGTTCAGGGCAACCTAACACACGCCCCTTCCGCTCCCCCTCCCCCTCCTCTGCTTTCCCAGGTCTTTGGAAATACCATCTGGCCCTCGCTGGCTTTGCTCTCAAGAACAAAGGCACTCAAGAACAAAGGCACAAACAGCACCTTTCTCAAAACACTACAGTTAGCCCCTGGGCCCAGACCTGCCTGGCTCCGCCCTGTTCTTAGACTGTCTCGTCATCATTTTCCTTCCTAGTCGATGGATCTGAAACACGTTTTGTTAGAACAATGATTAACATCTTTAAGAAGCACTCGTGCAAATTGATTACCAAACGACACACCAAGGCACCAGGATAAATGGGCCAGGAACACAAACTGAAGTCACACACTCTCTCTCATATACACACACGCACACTCACAGTCACACGCATTCTGGGGTGCGGGTAATGAGCCCACCTGGGGCTCTGGCCGGCAACTGCTGTGCAGTTGCGTGAACTGGGCGTGTACCGTAAAGCACTGAGCAGGGTCCCCTCTGAAATGCCTTTAGAGGTTGGGACCCAAAGCCATGTACAGAAAGCTCTGAAAAGGCGTCTTAGCAAGGCTGGGCGTGGATGGCCGCGAGGCCCCACCCCGTGAGGAGGCTAGGTGATGGGGAAGGGGAGGAACCTTCCCAAGGGTCCGGCTCACCCGCTTCTGAAGAATGGGACCTGCTAGGAGGAAATTCCCGGGAGACCGAGGCCTGGGCCCCAGCCTTGAGCAGGGCTAACCCAGACACTGGTATGGGCTGAACTGCACCCCCCTAAAATGCACATGTGGAAGCCCTAACTCCCCAGGTGACTGTATTGGAGACAGGGCCAGTAGGAGTAACGAAAGCGAACTGCAGCCATTGGGATGAGGCCTAGGCCCTGGAGGACTGATGTCCTTCTAAGGAGAGACCCCCCACGCCCCCATCCCCACCCCCACCCTACCATTCCCTACCTCCCGCCCCCCATCCCTGGCTCTCTCCCAGGAAAGGCCACGTGAGACAAAGAGAAGGTGGCCTTCCACAGGCCAGGGGGAGGCCTCTCCAGAGACCACCCTGACGGGACCTTGACCGTGCATTGCCGGTCTCCAGGACTGTGGGCTCCATGACGCATTCTGTTGTCTAAGCCCCCAGCCTGTGGTATCTTGTTATGGCAGCCCTTTGGGCTTGAAAGATGCCACCCTGCACACCCCACTTTCAGCAAGGACCCCACCACCCCGCCACCACTGTGCTACGGACATCTCGGTTAATGACAACTGCACATCGTGCCCCCAACATACATTAAAAACAGATCCACTGGTAATTATATCATCACTCCAATATACATCCATGTTCTACCACGAGCCCTTACTTCCGATGATACATTTCAAAAGATTTTGTAAAAAGAGTTGGCAGCGTAATCTATCGCAACGGTTTATTTAAAAGTCTACAAATACGAGCATTTAAGAAAGATTCACAAAATACTCAGTTGAAACCACATTTCTGACTCATTGAATTTCAAATATAGTTTACTGTGCTGAACATTATATTCTAGTGCTGTCTAAAACACAGCCAAATTATTTTTCTTTACTCATTTATACACATTCTATAATTTTTTTGAAAACCCAGATTAAGATAAAAAATATTAACAAACTACCCAATTACAACAACTACTTTCCCATATACTGAAACATTTTCGGGGGTGTGCCTTCTTGCCTTATCCATTTTTAATTCTGTACATTGCACTGATCTGTAAATGCACTTGGGAATTCTCATTTTACACTTCGCATAAATTCAAACAACACCTTGTCAAAAGATGGAATCCCTTGGCAGTGCAGGAGCTTAGGTTTGTTAAAAGCACTCGCTAAAAATTATTTTTAAATTTACAGATCATACAAAATAAACAATTTACAAGGGAACAGGTGACTTTAAACATTATTTGGAAACCACCTTAGTAAGTGGAAATATAAACGAAGCAATCTGTCATATTAGACACTGGTCATTTTTGGTCTTTTGTTTTTATTCTTTGCTCCCTTTGTAATGAAATGTGTGTTGTGAATTTTATTTCTTCAGGCCCAGCAAGCAGCAGCTGGGTCTGGTGACCCTTGGCCCACGAGTCACACGAACTGACCCCCCAGACAAAGGCTCTCAGTCCCTGGTCCTCAGAAGGTGGGAGGACCCATGTCCCCACGCTCCCAACTGTTAGAACTAAAGATTCCAAGAAAATAAAGCAAGGATGTGCATGAACATGCCAAAAGGAGGCATGCGCAGGAAGGAACACGAAACAAACGACGACGAAGCCTCTACTGCGTCAGAAGGAACGGTGACGGTCAGTAATGTGTCGATACCACGGGAAAAGGCAGCAGAACAGTCTGCAAACGGGCGGGTCTTCACTGCCGTCCGCAGCGTGGCCGCGGCTGCGCAGAAGAGGGATCTCCCGGAAACACGCACGGCGACGTTAAGACCCGTAGCGATCCTAGAGGGAACCCAAGTGAAAGTCACCAGCGCTCAGCCTCAGTTCCTCTTTCCCACGCACAGTGACCCACACACCGTCCGTCTGGCACCTGATGGGCACTGCGCCCGAGGGTGTGAGCGCCTGGAAGTGGGCGCGCCCACCCACCCAGGACTGCCAGGCCCGTGGAGCCGACTTGTTCAACATCCCGCCCCGCTCTGTGGCCGCCCGGTGGGTGGTGGGCAGGGCTGTGAGGCTGGGAGCAAGGCCAGCGGGCGAGCCCTCTAGGCAGCAAATGTGGCCGGGACGGAGAGGGACTGGGTGGGGGGTGCGGGGGACACATTTGGAGTCTGAACCTTGAAATTCTGGTTCAGCCGAGCGATCTTACAGAAACAACTTAAACTCTCTGTGCCTCCGTTTCTTCATCTACAAAATGGGAGTGTCAAAAGGGGGCAAGCTATAAAATAGGGTGATCATCCACACACTGGGGATGTCACCTACTTGGAAGGGCTGATGTGGGCTCAGCTGACCTCGGGGCTTGAAGGGGCTCTGTGCACGCCCACCAAAGGTCAAGTTAGCAGCAGCAGTGGGACAGCAGGAGCCTCGGAGCTGAGGGAACCCCCCACAGTGGGGGCACCCCACCCCGACCTGGGAACCCCAAAGGCACCAGGGTCCATGTCGATTAGGTCTTACTCCATACAGCCATGTTTTACACTCACAATTGCATCCTTCTAAAACAAGTGACATCAACTAGAAGGTGTACGAGATAAGCCTTTTGCATAATTACATACAGGAACCGTCCATCCTGGCTTTATTCAAAAGGTTGGAATACAATCTAAATACCCACTTGGAAAATAGTTAAATTGTATGTATTTTCACTCAGTAGAAGAATGTGGCTTCTGAAGAATTTTTAATTATATGTAAATGCTCATAACGAAATGTCATGGAGAAAAAACAGGATATAAAGCCACATATACAGTGTTAGCTTATATGTACAGACTATATTTTCAAAGATAAAAAGAATGCATGGAAATCTAGAACTAAAATAAAATATACCAAAATATTAACAGATGCCTCCACTATGAAGTGAGATTATGGGTCATTTTTATTTTCTTCTAATATTTCTCTGTGCTGATATAGGAAAAAAGTGAATAATAATCATAATTCCTGTAACATTTCCCCTAGAGTCCTAAATTAGAAAATTTAAACAAATATCAAATTATAATCTATGATTTTTATGATGTCCTGGGTTCCACCATAGCAAATATACAAATCAGTAATATAAAATCTAATTTTCTAGCAATTGAAGAGTGGTCCAAACCTCGTTTTCAAACCTAGGAACCCACCGTCAAACCCAGAAAACGTCATCCAGTTTCACTAACCTGGATCGAAGTCATGACTCCGTTGGCGAAGACAGAGAGTTTCCCGGCGACGGACCTCACTCCCTGCTTAAACTGGGCCATGTCAGGCGCGGTGGGCAGCACGCTCGTGAGGTTGTAGTTTCCTGCACACGGAGCAGACGCGGGCTCGTCACCACCGCCACAGCAGCACGACCGGTGGCCCCCTGCCCTTCCCGCTTCCCACGAGGACCCCGCGGTGGGGTCAGAGCTGGGGTCTCAGCGCCAGCCCCACCTCCCTGCGTTTGCGGCCAGATGCAAGACACCACACGCGAGAGGTGGTGGTGCCAGGTGTGAGGGGCGTCGGGGGCTCGACGCTGCCACTGCCGCTGTCCACGCTGTGCGCCTCCGGAGTGCTCCTCACCCTCTCCGGCCCGTCTCCTCCCGATGCTTAACACAAGGCCTGACAGGTACGTGCTCAGTAAATGGCAGCCGGGTGAACATCTGTGGTTGATGTGCTCGGCATCCCTTCCCCCCTCCTCCCTCCCTCTGGGGCGGCCTCTCCCCTGGACACATTCCAAAGGGATGGCACGTGGCCGGGCCAGGCCAGTCAGAGCCTTCCCTGGGATGCACATGTGCCCAGGTGTACCCAAGCGAGCGGGAGCCATTTGCTTGCTCTGGGGTTGCTGGCGGGGGTGAGGCACTGCTGCAGCTGTGACTGTGGCTGCCCCCCTCCCTCTCGCTGCTCAAGGAAGGGTGGAGAAAGCTGTACCAGGGAGGCTCGCCAGGGAGGCGAGCCACATGGTGAGTCTGTCCTGACGCTGCTTTCTGAGCTGGAGCCGGAGCAAAGCTCCTGGCCAGTTCTTCCAGGGGCAGGGGCCAGTCCCTCACCTCCTTTGCCGAGGCCAGTGTCAGCTGGGGTTCTGCCACTTAAGTTTCGGTTGCCTCAATGCAACACTAGCGTACTGCCACCCGCCAAGGGGCAGTGCGCCAGGCCGGTGTTCTCACACGTGAATCTGACAGCCAGGGTTTCATGGTGAACTTCTGCCCCTCGATTATGGTTTGATGCCGGAGGGACTCAGGGACTGTGAGTGACCTCGAACCCTGCAGGTCCTCTGGGGAGCCAAGCCCAGCTACCCCCTTGGCTCCACACATCTACACCCGCCTGCCCCTTTCTAAGAACAAGGCAGAACAGACACATCTGTCCTTCAGCACAGACGGCACCCAGAAGAGACGCTGTGTCTGCCCTCGGCGCTGTTCCCAGGCCCACCGCGTGGGCCGGGGCCGTGGGTGTGGGTCGTTCCCTCTCCGCCTCCAGCTGACTTTTTAAAATTGTGTTGGCCTTTGCCAGTGACAGAGCAGAAGCCCAGCCCTGTGACGGGATCTGGGTTTAAACCCCAACAGCCACTTACCAGCAGTGCTGCCAGCCTGTAAAATGGGTCATCCCGGAAAACGAGGCGGCCGCGTGAGATGCTGAGCACACAAGGCCCGGACTGCAGCTGCTCCTTACGCAGCGAGCGCGGCCGCACAGGTGGGGGCCGAGGTCAGCGGGGGTGGCCGCGGCAGAAGCGCCTCCACTTAGAGTTTCCAGCTCCAGAGGAGAGCGCAGCCGAGGCCGGCCCAGAGCCCTCCCAACGTCCGGCCCCTCCTCAGAACCTGCTCTGTGCCTGGGCAGAGCAGCTTGGGGACAGTGGTCCCTCACTGACTACGTTCAGTCCCCACGTGCCCTGAGGTGGCTGCTAGCCCCCAGTGTCATTCCTTTCCTCCCTTTCTCTATACAGAACTCTTGAATTCTAACCCTTGCAGCAAAGTGTGTCCAAGTGACAGAGGTCTGGTCAGTAGGATGTAGGCGGAAGTGCCTTACAGAGCTAGACATGCCCCTTTCCTTCCCTCTTCCTCCTTCCTGCTAGCTGGAATGCAAATGTGATGGCTAGAGCTGGAACAGCCATATTGGGCATGAGGGGGAAGTAAAGACTGGAGGTCGTGAGCAACAAGATGGAAGGGGCCTGGGTTCCTGACGCAGGGAGCACAGCACATCGTCCGGAACTGCCCCCCGCCCCCCAGAACTGTATGTGAGAGAAACAAACTGAGATCTGACTCAGCCTTTGTTACTGTGCATTTTCATTACTTAATCCTCACTCATGATCTAAGCTCCTGGGGGTACAAGTAATTTGGCAGCTCCTGGAGCAGGTGACAGGTCCCCAGCAAGGAGGTACCCTTCTACCCTGTCCCCTGCAGAGCAGCTGCCCTGGGCTCCAAACTTGAGAACGCCGACCGAACTTCTCCTGTGTCTGGCAAAGCATCCTTCCCCTCTGGCATCTGGGTGCCGTGTCTCCTCTGAGGGCTGCCCAAGTGGGCTTGGGCTACATAAAGGGCTCCAGGAAATGACAGCGCTTCCTCAGGAAGTGGACCTCTGGCCTGAGGGCTGGGCCAGGCCCCCCTGCTCCCCCACTACCAGTTCCCGTAACACCCGCAGTGGGCCTGGCGCTGAGGTGCCCGCCACGGACTAGCCAGGCAGGAGGCGAGGGAGGTTCTGGGTGGCCCGGCATCTGGGGTGCTCCCCCACAATGATGGCAGGGTCCCACAGACCAGGATTTGTTTGGGACTCATGTGGGGCCAAAAAAATTAATGGACCTTTGTTCTCTAAAAGAGGACAAAGGAAAAAAAAGAGGAAGGTAAACATGGGCTAGCCACAATTTTCTTTCAACGATTGAAAAGCCTGCTCTCCTTTGATCTGCAACAGGTTCTTTAGCAAACAACATTTCACAGCAAAACTGCCAGCACCATGAGTTACCAAAACAAGCACTGTAGCTGTGGCTGTCAGCCCTTAGGTTCTCCAGACTGACCTGCTCCCGTGCCAGGGCTCCTGCGAGGTAACGCAGCACCAGCCCGTGGGGGGCAGAGGTGGGGCTGCTGGGAGCCCCCCAAAGGGCTGAGAACACAAGCCCGCGAGCCACGCCGCCTGCTCAGCGCGGGAAGCAGCCAGCCAGAATGGGGCCGGACCCAGACCACCGAGCCGCCTCCTCCTGCTTCGCCCAGGTGAGGGGCGAAGTGCGGGGTGCTCCTGGCCAGCGGGTACCACGCAGCCGCCTGGCCCTGGACCCCACGTGCCTCTGCAGTCAGCACCCCCCGGCTCAGCAGGCACCCCTCCTTCTCACTGCAGCGCAGCCGCCTAGCAGTGCCCAGAGCAGCCGGAGGGCCCCAGTGGGCCTCCTAACCCCTGAACCCCGACACAGGAGGCCCGTGTCCTCAGGTCTGTCCTGCAACCTCTGCTGTTGAGGCCAATTTCCCTCTGGACTTGAAGCAGTTATTCTCTGAAACTACAAGAGCAAGTGGCCACCCAGGCTGGTCACCCCACGCCAATGCCCAGCTCCTTCAGAGTTGGAAATGAGGGGCGCAGGCAGTGCGGGGCCTTGATGCCTGGCTCTGGACAACTTTAACATCAGCCGTGTCACAAGAGGGACGCACAGCACTCCCTTCCCTTCCCCCTGTGGCCTGGCTGAGAGACCCGGCTTTCCTACGTCTCTGGACAGAAAGGGGGAGTGGAGGGTGACATGGCCCTGGACGTCCTGGGCCCGCTCCCCGGGTCTCCCAGTCCCCTCCCCACTGGAGGCTGGGCCCTGATGAGGGGTGCTGGAGGCGGGTGGTCCCTCTCCACCTTCTGCTTCCAAAGGAAGCGCCCTCGCTCTTCCCTGGAGGACTGAGGCTGGAGGAGTCCCCTGTCCCGTCTGCTTCTGGGAAGCCTGCCGTGTGCCAGAGGCCGGGCTGGCCCTTCACGCACAGGATGCCACTTAAGCCTCAGCACAAACTTGCGAGGCAGGTCGTGTCCACCCACTTTACAGACGAGACTGGGGCTAGAGGCGCCATGAAATACACAAGGTGTCACCGTCAGGGAGTGGTCGGCGTCGCCGGGAGCCCAGGGCTGCCCGCCCCCAAGACCGCACCACCACACGGACGCCCTGTGCCAGAACGCCCACGTGCGGCAGTGTTTCGGGGGATGACTGGCGGGAGCTTGGGGGTGCTGCTGAGACTTCATGGCTTGTCTGCGCCCGTGTAAGCCTGGGATAACAACTCTGCTCTGCCTGACTTAACAGAGGACGGGTGCTAGTAATCTTGGAAAAGTAAAAAGTCCTATTCAGAGAAAACGTATTCCTGCCACAGACACGGCGGAGACCAAGTCTTGTTGCTGCCCCCTGCCCCGCGCTCACCTGCCGGCTGCTTCTTCTGCTCGTCAAACAGATCGGCTGAGCTTATGGAGGAACTTGCCGCGAGCCTCTCCAGCCGAGCCCGGGTTTCGTACTGCATAAGACCAGGAAAAGGAGACATCAGGCTCCAAGTACCACGAGCACCTTCACAAAACAGTCACTGAGGAGCTGCCATTAGAACGCGTTTGTCCCCTAGGCACTCTCTCCCCAACAGCTGCCGAATGCCACGACCACGGCTGGGCCCGGGGACGGCGTGACGCTGGCCTTCTGCAGGTCACAAGCAGACAGGTCTACACAGCACCATGGCCAAGGACGGTCAGGGCAAGGGGAAGACCAGAGTGAGGTGAGGGAGCGACATCCCCGTCACGGGGCTGCTCCTGCCCAGCTGCCAGGAAAGGCGACTCCAAGTGGCCCTCTTCCAACACCCATTACTCTGTAACCGAACTTGAATGTTGTCAGCTTTAAAACAAGGCGGATCTTAGGGGTTGGGGAAAAGCCTGGTGGTGGCAACTCTAAATACTCTGGAAGGTAAACTTCAAAGTTCTACTGCCACATAAAGCAACGTCAGCACAGCTTAGGACAGAATTCCCTGGAGAGTCCCCAGAGCCGAGTAACACACGCAGCGCCAGGGGCTTTGTGTCAACACACGCGCGTTCAGAATGAGGAGGAAACCGCAAACCTCTCCATTCCCGCCTGAGTCTTACCGCTTAGCAAGACTCCACCAAGACAAGCTCGCTAACATTTCTGAGAAAAGATGCAACCACTTGAAAATACATACATCCACGCTCCACAAACACATCCAGATACTTCATTTAACTATGGTTAAAAATCACTAAATTGTAGCTGTATCAAAAATTGCCTGAAATTTATTCAAAAGAGATCAAATGGACGGCTATTCAAAGCACTGAGGAAGGAGTGAGAGAAATAGAACACGCAGTGCCTATCTTCCGATCGCCGCTGGCGCTGGGGCAGCAGGGCGCAGGGACCAGGCAGAAGGGCTTGGGTCTGCATCCTGCCTCCTCCAGCTGTCTGGGGCCTGGGGCCTCTCGCAGCCTCAGTGCACCTCACTCAGCGTCCACCACCTGCTCGCACAGCTCCCAGGCCCCTGCCTGCTTCCTGCTCCGGGGGGCCCACACACAAGCTCTCCAGACACTTACGTCAGTTTGGGCTTGTCTTCCAAAGTACATATCTGAGGAAATGGCCTTGACGTTGCCGAATTTCTTCTGGGCCTCGTCTGTATTTTCAACTGGCTCATAGTCTGGCTTGCGGCGAGTAGTAGGTCTATAATGAGAAACAGCCAAAATAGTAGTGACATCAGCAAGATGGCGGAATAGGCGTTTTCTACCATCGCCCCCTACAGAACGTTGTTTTTGACAATCACACACAGAGGAGAATGCCTTGGTGGGAGTCCAGGAGTCCAGCAGAGAGATTCCAGGAAACCAGTGGCGCAAAGAATCCAAGACTGGATGCGCTGAAGATGGCGAAACAGTTTCACTCTGCCCCACCCCGAGGCAACACAGCTTTGAGCCGAGAGAGATTCACTTGGCCTACAAATTCTCCCGTGGTGGAAGGTGAAAGGGTGGTGAGTGGGTACCTGGTTTCCCCAGCTATGCGAGTCATTGCCAAGGTGTCCACTTCTTTGTCACCCCACCCAGGATACTGAGGTGATCTGTATGGCTTAGGGGCTGGGAGAGGCTGGCAGCATAGCAGCTAGGCCTCGAAACCATCAAAGGCCATGAGGTGCCCCACTAGCAAGCCTCTGGGTGCACTTTGTCTCTGGAGCCCCCAAATGGCCCACAGCTTCTGTCCAATGCTCTGTGCCCTTCACCTACACGCCCCCCTCCCCATGGCTGGCTCCCTGCACATGCAGATGGTGAGTGCAAGCCTTTGCAGACAGCTACTGAGCATGTGCAGGAAGCCAGCCCCACGCTGTGGAATTGGGAGAGCACACACACACATGAGCATCTCAGGGGACAACCCTGGAAAAGCAGATAGGAGGCTCTCAGCACCTGGCCTGGCTTTGTGGGATTACGAGAAGATATACCATCTTAAGAATTCACCCCAAAAGCGAATGAGACGTGTGGAGTAGGTGTGTCCATGGAAAGGACCTAAGAAAGCCTCAGAAGCCCAGCAGGGCTGACTGGTGGTGTCGTTTCTCACCCAAAGCCAGTCAGTCATTAACTCTGGAGCGGGTGATTGCTTCTTGAAATACAAAGACAGCAAGGAACATGAAAAATCAAGGAAACACGACACCATGAAAGGAACACAATAATTTTCCAGTAACTGACCCTGAAGAATTGCCTGCCAAAGAATTCAAAATATTTGTTTTAAGGAAGCTTAGCAATCTATAAGAACACAGATAGACAACTCAATGAAATCTGGAACATAACACACAAACAAAATGAGAAATTAGAGAGGTAGAAATCATGAAAAAGGATCAAACAGAAACTCTGGAGCTGAAGAATACAATGAACAATGAAAAATGCAACAAAGAGCATCAACGGCAGACATAGTCAAGCAGACAAAAGAACCTGTGAATTCAAAGATAATTTACTTTAAATTACCCAGCCAGTGGAAGAAAAAAAAAGAAGAGAGAATGAGAAAGAGTGAAGAAAGGCTACATGAATTATGGGATACCATCAAGAAAACAATTTAGACATTACGGGAGACCGAGAAGGAAAAGAGAGAGAGAAAGCCTATTTTAAGAAATAATGGCAAAAAATTTCAAATCTGGGGAGAGATATGAACATCCAGGTATAGGAAGCTACTAGGTCTCCAGACAGATTCAGTCCAAATAGGTCTTCACCAAGACACATTAGAATCAAACTGTCAAAAAAAAAAAAAAAAAAAGGGAATTTTGAAAGCAGCACAAGAAAAGAAACTCATCACATACAGAGAACTCCCGTAAGGCTATCAGCAGATTTCTCAGCAGAAGCCTTGCAGGCTATGAGAATAGTGGAGTAATGTAGTCAAAGTTCTGAAAGAAAAGAACAAAACAAAACCACTAACCATTAGACTTGTTTCACAGGAAATGCTAAAAAGGGTTCTTAAAGCTGAAATGAAAAAATGCTAACTAGTAACATGAAAATATATCAAAGTATAAAACTCACTGGTAAAGGTTAAGCATATAGTCAAATTCAGAATACCCTAATACTGTAATGCTGGTGTGTAAATCATTTAACTCTAGTACAAAGGTTAAAAGACAAAAGTGGTAAAAGTAACTACAGCGACAATAATGTTAGTGGATGTACAAGGTAAAAAGATGTAAACTGTGCCACTAAAAACATAAAATGTAGACGGGGAGAGTAAAAGGATAGGGTTTTTGTATGCGATCAGATTAAAACAGGCTGATATAACTATAAGATGTTTTATGTAAGCCTTATGGTGGTCACAAAACAACATTCTACAGTAGATACACAAAAGACAAAGAGAAAGGAATCAGAATCAAATTACAAAGGAAGACAGCAAGAGAGGAAGGAACAAAGGAACTACAAAACAAGCAGAAATCAATGAATGAGATAGCAATAATAAATCTTTACCTATCGATAATTACTTTAAATGTAAATGGATTCAATTTTCCAATCAAAAGACAAAGAGTGGGTGAATGGATTAAAAAAACACAAAAAACAAGACACAACCACATGCTGCCTGCAAGAGACTCATTTTAGTTTTAAGGACGCAAATAGTCTGAACATGAAGAGATGGAAAAAGATATTCCACCCAAGTAGAAACCGAGAGAGAACAGGGACACACTTATATCAGACAAAACATACTTTAAGCCAAAAAATGTAACAAGAGACAAAGGTCGTCACATAACAATAAAGGTGTCAATTCCTCAAGAGGATATAACAAGTGTAAATATATATGCACCCAATACTGGAGCTCCTAAATATATTAAGCAATATTTATTATTCCCCAAATCAGTCCCAATGTATTTATTAGTATATTAATATTAATACATTAACAAATATATTAATAAATATATTAAGCAAGATCTGAAGGGAGAAATAGTACTACAGCAATAAAAGACTTCAGTACCCTACTTTCAACAGTGGACGGGTTGGGTCATCCAGACAGAAAATCAACAAGGAAAACTGAACTTGAACTATATATTAGACCAAATGGACCAACAGACATATTGTGGACATTCCATCTCACAGCAGCAGAACACACATTCTCAAGCGCACAAAGAACATTCTCCAGGATAAATCACACGTTACATCACAAAACAAATTTGAATCATATGTCAGGTCCTAACAGATTTATGAAGATTGAAATCATATTAAGTATCTTTTCCAACCACAATGGTATGAAAGCAGAAATCAGTAACAGGAGGAAAACTGGAAAATTCACAAATAGTGGAAAATAACAGATTCCTGAACAACCAAAGGGTCAAATGAGAAATCAAAAACTATCTTGAAACAAGTAAAAATGGAAACGACATACCAAAATGTATGGGATGTAGCAAAAGTAGTTCTAAGAGGGAAGTTTACGGGCCACCACATGAAAAGGTGCTGAACAGCACTAACCGTCTGGCAAATGCCAATCAAAACCACAACGAGATGCCCTCTCACACCTGCTAGAAAGGCGGTGATCAGAAAGACAAGAGATACGTGTTGGCGAGGGTTGGAGAAAAGCGAACCCTTGCATGCTGCTGGTGGGAATGTAAATTAGCACAGCCATTATGAAAAACAGTATGACGGTTCCTCAGAAAACTAAAAACAGAACTACCATACCATCCAGCGATCCCACTTCTGGGTGTATATCTAAAGGGAACAAAATCAGTACCTTGAAGAGATATCTGCATTCCCATGTCCACTGCATCATTATTCACCATAGCCAAGATATGGAAACAACCTGCGTGGCTGTCGATGACGTGTGGATGGGTAAAGAAAATGTGGTGTATATATACAATGTAATATTATTCCGCTGTATAAAAGAAAAAAATCCTGCCATTTGTGACAACATGGATGAACCTGGAGGATATTGTTAAATGAAATATGCCAGATAGTGAAAGGTAAATACTGTATGATCTCATTTATAAGTGGAATCCAAAATTAAGGAAAAAAAGTCCAACTCATAGAAACAGAATAGAGTGGTGGTTTCCAGGGTCTGGGAGGCGGGGGAAACGGTCAGATGTTGGTCAAAGGGCACACATCTTCATGTGTAAGATGAATTAAGTTCTGGGGACCTCATGCACAGCATAGTGACTCTAGTTAAAAATACTGTGGTATATTCTTGAAATTTGCTGAGTGAGTAGATCTTAAGTGTTCTCAGTACAAAGAACCGTAAAACAAACAAACAAACAAACAAACAAACAAACAGCAAAACAGGGTAAACTAATCTGTGAGGCCAATGCGTTTCTTATTTATAATGCATATGCATGCCACTTTACTTTTTAAAAAGCTGACAGCAGTCATTTTATAAGAGGATTTCAGGCCACTTTTAAAATGAAAATTCTAATAAAAAATGAATAAACATCCAAACCACACAACATTTGAAGGAATTTTCCATTAAAAATAGGTTTCACTCTGCAGTTCCACAGATCGATTAGCAAAAACTGACGACACTGTAAGGCAGGCAACACGCCGCCCCACGTCAGGTGGGACAGAGTGAGTAGGATGACCAATATTCCAGCTACCCAGGACAATCCCTGGTTACACCTGGTGTCCCCAAGTATATTAACAGTGTCCCCTTGTACTGAACAGTTCCCTGGTTTGGACAATAAGTTATACCGTCCTTCACTCATAATCCCCAAACTGGCGAGTTTTTTGACAAATGAATGGATAAATAAACTCAACGACAAAGAGGAATGAACACGAATGAGTCTCAAACACACTCAGGAAGGTCAGAGAAGCCAGTCTAGAAAGGCCAGTGACTGCCCGTTCCACTTATGCCACATCCTGGGAAAGGCAAAATTGCAAGGTCAGAAAACAGACCAGGATTCGGAGAATATTCTTGAAATGGCAGAACAAAATCATTTACTGCTCTTGGAGGCTTTCCCTAGAGTTGCGGGCTCGCGATGTGCAGCGCCACTGTTCTGTCCTTACCTGTCTGAGTAGCCTGTGGCTTTCAGAATCGTGTCCGTGTCTTTGATGCTCTCCCTTTTCCAATAGGAATCCGAACTGTCATCCCAGCTGGAAAAAGAACTGCTCCTTAACTCCGTCGGCTCGTCAAAGTACCTGCACGAAAAAGAGTAGAACGGTGACTTCAGAGGCCCTTACTGATGCCCACCCACAGCGGGCACGTGGGGGCTGCACTTCCGGCCCCCTTGAGGTTGGGGGCAGCCATGGGATCTGACCGATGAAACAGGAGCAGACACAAGGCAAGTCATTTCCAAGGCCTTTACAGTGCCCATGCTCAGCTCGCCCTGCCGGATAGAAGAGGTCGTGTTTTCCAGGTGCTGCAGCCTCAGGCAGGTGAGAACTGTACCCATTTGGACTATCAAAGTGCCACCTGAAGGACAGGGAATCTGGACAATCATCTGTACCCTCAGCTGACTTTAGTGAACAAGAAATAAACCACGGTGCGTTAGGATCTGGGGGTGGGGGGTGTTTGTCACCGCAGCATAACCTTGCCTATCTGGACAGCACATGGCATCTTTAAGTGTGACTCACCATAGGTTGCATTTCGTTTCCTGTGGGCCTAGTTCTGCCTAGTTAGGTGGTCACAGATAACGCTGCTGGGCCTGGAGGACTGGCCACCTCCGTGGAGCTGGCCCCCTGCTGGCAATGCCCGCCACCGCAGCCACAGCAACAGGCTTCGGTCCCAGCACTAACTCCCCCTCAATGTACACGACGCTAATTAGCCTCCTTCTGGAGTCAGATACGAAGCTACAGGTCGCTGAACTGGATCACCTGCCGATGCCCTTTCAGTCTGGGCTTGACGCGAACTTGATCCGAACATCTCGGAGGAGACGCTGGCCTTCTGGGGCGGTCTGTACGCTCATTAGCCGAGCGCCACTGAGCAGGGTGTTCACTGCCCAGAGAGCAAAGAGCAGCTTTCCATCCTACGTGGTACGAGCAGGATCTCTGACCAAGGGCAGCAGGGTTTGCAGAACAGAGAGCGACGGATACAGTGAGGGGGACGTGCCAGGGCCTCACCTAAAAGTAGCTGAGCCATCTCAGAATTCACGACAGCTTAGAGTGGAAAAAGCCCGGCCCGACACACACTCCTTGTAAAAGTGGAGTTCGGGAAGTTCAGAAGAGAGAAGAAAATTCTAAGGCTTAGGCCTAGGGAAGGAAGGATGGGGGAAGACCATGTAGAGGCTTTCAAAATGTCACCCAGGCTTTCTGCAGAGAGTGAGGAGGACAAGCAACGAGGTAGCACCACGCTCGCCAGTCATAAGGAGCCGTTCAGAGATGGCAAACCAAACGCCAGAGGAGCCTGTGACCAGAGACAAGACGACAGGTATCCAGCGGGACAGAGAGGCCAGGGACCCAGACGAGCTAAGATTTGGGGGGGAAATGCTAAGAACAAAACATACCCTTTTTCCTGGCAGGAAAAAAAAAAACAGAAAAGGGAGCAGGGATGTCTGCCATTTGAAGCAGACAGTGTACTTTATGTGGATAATAGGGAGAAAACAGAACTTCCAAATGCGGCTTCTGCCTTCTGTGGCAAGTGGGCCATTGAGGACCAGGCAGGGAACGTGCGGGTCCCAAACGCACCTGGACTGCAGCTGCAAGCTGCCCAGGCTCTCCAGGGCTGATGGGCGCAGCAGCCATGAGCTGCGGGCTCTGCGTGGAGGAACTGACTGTCCCTTCTTGGAGGAGGGACGAAGACAACAAAGTGACTTATGTCACATCAGAGAAAGAAGGTGTGAAAAATGCGGGACACCTGTTGGTCTGGAGAGTTATCTTCAGATATTTGAGGGACTTATTTGTAAGGGCCCAAGGAAAAGCCCTAAGACCAATTCGATGAGGAACTTAATAACACCTGTGAGGTGAGGCGGACACAGGCCAAGGAGACGCATTCGGCCCCTGCCCTCACGTGGCTGTGCTGACTGTCACTGGGAAAGCATTCGTCACTCACACAAACCAAAGTGCTTAGCCTGGTACGCAGGAGCATCAGATTTTTAAAAAATGATGGAATGCTCCAAACTCAGGAGAGAGCGCCATTCCGCTGGGACCCTACTGATTAGCAAGAGCCTGTTACGTTTGTATCGGTCCAGGCGCTGGGGTGGGGCGGGGTGGGGCGTCCCTTCCTTCCATCCCCCCACGAGAAGCTCTCTGTGCTCCCACACAATGCAGGAGGCACGCGGCAACTCACTGGGGGACAGAGACGCCCGGCCAGGCCTCCAGCTGCCCACTGGAAGGATGGGGTGACGGGACCAACAAATGGCCACAGCCCCCTTGCCTTCCCTCAGAGACACGAAAGCCTCCAAATCTGACGTCCAAACCTTCACTGACTTTCTAATGTTTTCATTTCTAGATCCTGGTTTTCAATCTTTTTACTTTTATTTTTGCCCTCCCTGTCTTCATCAACCTGGAGAACATTACATAAAATCCCTTGAGAAGAGCCCCCTAATGTCACACATCCAATTTACAGCTATAGACACCTGCTCATTCCACCGAAGGCCACACTGCTTCATGAGGCTGAGCAAACTGTTCTAGTGTCAGTATTCTGTACTCAGTACATAATTACACTATTTACATCCTGGAAATAATGGAATGCAATAAAAAACAAAAACCAAAGATACAGTTGATCTTCTTTTTAATAGAAACAGCACTCTTCCATAATTCATAATATTCAAGTTCTAATGGGCTAATGAATAATTTGGAAGCAATGAGAGCTCTTTGTGGAACTAATATGCCTGCTTTCCGAAAGTCCACGTTGGCTCGGCTGCCAAGCCCTGGGGGGTGCCCTTGCTCCAGCAGTGGCTACGACCACGGAGGACTCGAGAAGACGTCTGTCCCTCGTGACAGACAGTGCACCAAGGTCTCTCTGCCAGGAAGCCAGCAAGTGTGGCCTCTGTGAAAACACCATCTGCTCCCAGGTTGCAGACCGTAAGTAACTGTTTCATAGCAACAAAGGCCTTCAGGGCCCTTCTGACCACGTTTGGAGGAGAGGCCCCAGGGCTCCTGAGGCTCCAGGCAAGGTGAGGCCCCGGGAACCTGTCAGCGAGCAGCAGCCCGGCTGCTCTCCGCAAGTTTCTCAGGGCTTGCTACCCAGCAGCAGTGATTTAAGCGGCATTTTCTTTTCCTTCCCACGCTCTCCTCTGCAGGAGTTGCTAGTGAGCAGGGAATAACGAAGGTGCCGTGGCGAGGCCCGAGGGGCGATGTGGAAGCCGCCCCCGCCCGCCGGCCTGGACGCCCCCGCCATCTAACACGCGTTTCTAAAACACTGACCTGCACGCAGCTTACGAATCAAGTTGAACCCATCATTTTACCCCATAGAAAACATTTACATAGGTTTACCAAGCTCTATTCGGGTGTCACCTCTAAGTAAACGGAAACCTGGTGAGCTGTACAGGTTACTCACCGCAGGCAAATACAAAAGAGTCCGGGTCTCAAAGTGCCCACGGGGGACACCACGACGCCACGGACTGTTTTTTTTTTTTTTTTGGTAAAATGTGGGGACTTCAAATAATTTGAAGCTCTGCTTGGAAAATTTTTAGGGGCAGTACCCTCCAGGAACTGTGACAGCAGAATAAAGACGTGTGAGTCTGTTATCCACATGAAAACGCTTGGCAGCTGTGTGGCCGCCTGTGTGGCCACCTGTGCGGCCGCCCGGCTCAGCTGCCCTTCGCGGTGGGAGTGAGGGGTCTCCTGGGGACTGCCCGTTACTGACAGGCACACATTCGGTTTCCCCAGACTCCAACGTGAACCTGGCCCTCAGTATGCTTAAGTATCTAACGATGGTAACTAAACACTGACACCGAGTCACATGTCTCGAGTTGAGTTTCTATGTAATAACAGCAGCTTAACGGAGCATCAATAATAGCCAAACGCTATTCCAAATGCTCCATTTGTATCGACCCGTTTAACCCTTGCCAACCCTGAGATAGATGCTGCTCGTATCCCTAACTTACAGATGAGGACGCTGGGGTGCAGAGGTTAAATGACCTGGCCAAGGTCACACCGCCACTGAGGGGCAGAGGCAGGATTTGAATCCAGGCAGTCTAGCTCCTGGACCTGCAGTCAACCCCCTCCCTGCTTATCGGCTGTGCCCGCCCCGAGTGATTTCTCGAGTTGACTTGGTGCCTTTTTAGCAGGACTCCCCCTGTGCAGGACAGGCTGTTGGAGCTGACGCAAGTTCAAACCCGTTCTCCCTGCCCCTCGGGCGGCTGGAAGCTGAACCCCGCACTCTCTATGGTCAGGTCAGCGACACGCGGAGTCAGGCACCTTGTGGGACCAGACGCCATGGTGAGCGCTCAGGGACGGGGGAGGCTTCGTCCTGGGAGCCCCCCTGAGTGGGGCTGTTTTTATTAATGAACGCGCACACGCCGTTTACTACCCACGCTGCCCTGCGCACTGGACTCCTGAGCTGTTCTCCAGCTCTGAAATGCTCCACCTGTGGGAATGGCTAACCAACACGCACCTTCTGGATGCACAGATTTCTCCCATTTCTCCTTCTAGGTAAACACAGCTTTCTTAACCTCTCCTTTCAGCTCTTGGTCGCTGATTTTATTATCAAACATTTAAGTCTTAGCAAACATTGCTTGCTCACTTATGAATGTTTCCCCAGTTTTTTTTTTCAAAGAACACCCTTGACTCCAGCCACAGCTTTTAAAAACAATGAAGTAAACTGACTTGTATTTGCTCCTAATACCAATAAACTAATAAGTTTATACTAATCACTGTTTTTTCAAAATGATGCCAAAGGTGATTTTTAACAGATTACCTTGAGCTGGAGGTAAAATATGAATCATCATTGTCATCACTGTACTTTTTTCTTGGTTTTGCTATGATCGGTGTTTCCTGTTCAATGGTCTGCATATCTGAAGTCACTGAATGTGAAATACCACTAGAGAAAACAAGAGAATAAAATGGGAAAAAACTATTAGTTCATGAAGACACTTGTGTTCACCAGAGAGTTAACTGTTTAATCTATACTCTCAACAAAAATAAACTGATTAGTGAGGTTAAAGACATAAGCAATAAAAACTTTTTTTTTTTTTTTTTTTTTTGGTGTAAGCACTGAAAAACACCGGACCTTAGTGAGGACAGTAACTAGTCACACAAAACAGTCACAAGTATCAGTTATGCCTGTGGCATCCACTTAATGACAAGTCAGATGGTTCTCCTTTTTTCTAAGAATCAAATTTGGAAATTTTCATGCTAAATTGAATACTAGAGTAAATCAAAATAATTGAAGAAAGGAAGGCATAATGAGAAAATACTGCTAGCGTTGGAGAAAACACAGGGAAAATCCATTCGGGATTAGCAAACTGGTTTCAATTCTGAAACCCCAGAGAGCCGAGTCTCCCGTACCTTCTGCAGTTTCCAAATCCCATGCCAAGTCTCTCTGACTCCATCTTCTTTTTGCCACTCATGTTCATCTTTTCATCTTTCTTCATTTGAATTTCAAGATCCTTATAGGCCAATCGTAATGATGACACACTGCCAGAAAAACCAAATGCTCTTTAATTTAGCTATAATTCTGTGTTCTTAAGTTAAAATACTGAGCAAAACTAAACATGTCATTTACACTTTTAGCTTTGTGCTTCTTTCCATTATTAACAATTATGAAGGCAAATCAGCATTTTTTCTCAGGGTCTTTTCTGAGTAGATGCTCAAGAAAATTTGAGTGCGTTTATAGCCACTTTCTGGTTGCTGCTGAATCTATATTACTGGCCTAGCTTATATTACCTATTATCATATAATAATTTATGTTATCTGTTATGTAATAACATTATGTATTACAAAAATTATTACATAGGATAGTAAAAAGCTGAATTTCTTACTTGGATTAATATTTTATTATACTTCCACATTCCATATCAAAAATACAAGGTTAGTTTCATTGGTTTGCTCATATATATAAATTGGACTTTACAAATAGATGAATTAAGAAGGGGTTACTTAATTGCAAAAGTACCTTTCGGCTTACAAGAAAATTTCCCATAGGTTCCCTTTATGGAATTAGACTTCTGAAAACATTTAAAATGGAATAATCATTCTTCTGCCAATATATTTTTCTGCACTACCAGTCGGATACAGAGCATTTATTTATCAAATACCTGTTACCAATAATGCACCAAAAGGGGTAAAAAGATGCATGAAACACTGCCCCTTACTCTCAGAATTCTAAAACATTATACTTAATTTTTCATAAAGCACACCGTTTCCCCGTCAGCAATAACAAGAACACAATATCATATGTAAGATGTTGACAAAACCTCAGGTCCTGAAAAGTGTTGTACATACCTCGCTGGGATTTCTAAGCTATCATCCATTTTATAAAATTGTGTAAAATGTCACGAGGATGCAAGCAAAGTACTGTATAAATCTCGTAATAACAGAAACGTATTTCCGTACAGTAACAGGGAATGATGACAGACCTTCTTACTAAGAAAAAGTAATCTTGCTTTTACTGCTTCCTTCCTTAATGAGTCAAGCAGGATTGCTTTGTTTCGTTTCAATCTGGCAGTTTTTCTCTATTACTCCTACAGAACAGGTAACAGCAATATACTCATTTTATTACTCATAAAAAAACAATACTCTTTCTGGCCTAATTTTTGGAGGAAAACAAAAGAGCTGTTTAAACATGAATAGATATAACTAGCAACAGATTCTTCTGGAGAAGATGAATGGATGGGAAGGCAAAAGTTCTACTAGAAAGATATGAGCCAGGAAAGTTTTCCTCCCTCGGACATCCGACGTGGGCCTGGGTCTGTCCCTCCGTTACAAGCACGCCCTTAAGCATCCAGGCTTACTGTAATTCAGTTCTGGAAGCGCTAATGGAATCAAGAAGTCAGGATTCCACGTTTCTCAGAACTGCTGGAGCCCTTCCCAGCACAGCTTGAGGGAGGGCCTGCAAGACACTCCAACCCAGCACGTTGCAGCCCGGGGATGGCAGCTCTGCCTCTCCTCACTCGTCCTACCAACTGGGCACGGACACCCCGAGGACGGGTGGGAAACTGCCAGAAGGTGTGGATTAGGCTACTGCACCGAAGCTCAGTTTCACAGTCTGAAGATATAAGGAAAAAAACATTGTTCCTGGCCGTTTACTAAGCTGAAATGACTTCGTTTACAGCCATTACAAAAATTAACTTGCAGAGAAACAGCATTCGCACATCTGAAGGAGAAAACGTGCACTTGCTCACAGCTGGCACAGCTGCGGAGGGTCTGAGAGGCAGGACAGTGGCTAAGGCACGGGCGAGCGGCTGCTCTGAACGAGGCCGCCGAAGCTGTCACTGGGTTCCCAAATCGAATCCGTAAATCCCCCAGGACCTGCGTCTTTGTTTTCATGGGGCATCGAACCGTCCTAGTGAAAGCTATGAATAAAGGCGGGTACAGCTTCTAGTAGTAAAAACCAGTCTCCACGCACCCCAGCTGCGGGCAGGGAGCTGTTGCTTCTGCATTCCATGGGATTCTACACACTCTCTGGGAAAGGCCCAGGAGTGAGCAATCTGGACACAGCTCACTCCCAAGCACCAAGGGAAGCTGCCTACACACTCAGATGTAACCTTTCCCCTTTCCCAGAGTCAGAAAACTCTCTTAGAGAAATTAAAGCGAGACAACTCAGAACCAATGTTATGTAAATCATTTCACATCGTACTTAACCTAAATGCAGTTTAGTGCTGCCCCCTAGGTCCTACGAGTGAAATGACAACGAGAACTAACAACTTCCAATTACCTGGGCTTAGCACGCCAACTCCACTTAGCAGATTGTTAGTGTGACCATACTGACAGCACTTACTACGTGCCAGGCATTGTTGAATGTACTTTCATGGGAATTTACTGAGTTAATCCTCAAAACCACCTCAGAAAATAAGTATTAATATTTTCATTATGCAGTCTGTAGTAACTCGAGCTAAAACTGATAAAATACACGAGAATAAGAGAAAACCCCACGTAAATAAAATAAACACACGAGCCAGGAACCCCAGCTGCCTCTCCCGTGTCGCATCCAGCCTCCTGTGGTCTTTTTACACCCGCTCGCGTGCAGTCTGCAGACGGCCAGAGGACACCGCCAAACTCGCTTTCCCAAGCACGCCGCCTTGCGCACGGCTCTCCTCGGCATCTGTGAGACCACCGTGACTCACGGGGCTCCGCGTGATCACTCCAACTCCGCTGGTCCGGGCAGGTCCCCCCAGGACCAAGGTCTCCATTCCCTCTTCTTCAGTCTCTTAAACTCTTCCTTCTCTCCCTCCTCTGAGCCAAGCCTGCTTCTGAGACTCCCTGAAGATCCAGGCTCAAAACCCCTGGAGACCACCATACCCACAGCCTTCCGTCGTATTCTCAGAATTTAGCCAAGTTCTCAGTATTGAGATATAATTCACATACCATAAAATCCACCCTTTTAAAGCATATAACTTGGGTGGTGTTTAGTAAATTCACAAGGTCATGCCACCATCACCACTATCTTATTCCAGAACATTTTCATCACTCCCAAAAAGGAACCCCACACCCATCAGCAGTCACTCCCCATCCTCCCCTAGCCCTTATCCCCCAGCCCCTGCAACCACTGGCCCGCTTCCTGTCTCCGTGGATTTGTCTGTCACAGGCATTTCCTGTACGTGGAACCATATGACATGTGGTCTCTGTGACCAGCTTCTTTCTTAGCACAGACTGTTCAAGGTTCATCCACGTTGCAGGGCGTGTCAGTTCTGTATTCCTTTTTATGGCTGAATGGAACCCCATCGTGTGCATAGACCACATTCTGTTCATCCTTTCATCAGCTGACCGACGTTTGGGTTGTTTCTACTTTTTGGCTATAGGGATTAATGCTGCTATGAACACAAGCTTTTGTGTGAATATGCGGACACACGTCTTAATTTCTCTTAAGAGCGGAATTGCTGGGTCTAAGGTATTTCTACGTTTAAAAAAAATAAATAAATAACTCTTTACATTGCCACCAGCAACGTGTGAGGGCTCCAGTTCCTCCACATTCTCGCTGACACTTGTTATTGTCTGTCTCCTTGATCATGGCCATGCGAGTGACTGAGGTGGGGTCTCAGTGTGCGTTTCCCTAGTGACTGGCGATGTGAGCATCCTCCACGCGTACATGCCTCCTGGCACATCGGTCTTCCCCCTCTCGTGGACGCGGCCCCAAGCCCGCCCTCGCGGCTTCCCCTGGAAACCGCTGCTGCTCCCCCTCACCACTAGTCGCCTCCCTTCCCATCCACACGTCAGTGCGATGTCAGTTTTCATAAAACTAAATTCTGCATTATCCTCCTCACACATAAAAATAAATGGCATTACGAAAGTAAATCTGGGAGTTGTCTAATTAATAGTTTTATTACGAAAAACGTATTATTATAACCAAATTAAACTTACATCGATTCTCCCTTAGAGGCCTCCCTGGCCCGAAGGTCTTCCTGTTCCTTCATTTTATCTGCCGCTTGGGCTTGTTTTTCAATTTCATTAAAGCTCGTATTCGTCAGTTTCTGGGCTCCCAAGCTTCCTTTTTTGGCCCCAAGCTAGAAGATACATAGGATTATATTCCACCCAAACTGTTTGACAGCTTTGCAACAACAGCTGGCATTTATGGCGGGCACCGTGACAGCACCTCACACTCGTTCCCTTACTTAGTTCTCACAGGGCTAGGACGTGGGCATTATTCTCCTCCCCCGTTTACAGGTCAAGTTAAGAGACTGGACCAAGATCACACAGCCAGTAAGTGACAGCGTCAGGATTCAAATGCCGGCACCTCGCGGGATCTGAAAGCTGGACAGATGGCCCTCCAGGCCTCACAAGACAGCGTTGCTCATAGAAGCGCAAACAGGATACAAAGTCCCAGGGAGACTCTGCTGATGTTTTAAAGAATTTTGTTGTTGACAGAAGAAACGTTAAACACTCATTCTAGAAGATCTCACTAAGAATAACGTTCACCTCATTGAGCAAAATATAGACTCTATCGGAGCCACCTGTATTATACTATGGCTCAAATAATACGAGTGAAGTGACAAAGGTGGCTTTAAGTACACAAGCTGTTTCAGAGCTGACTCCTGGATATTTTGCACATCATACTCACTCCTCTTTTAGCTTGATTCGGTTTCTTTTTTATGATAGAGGAAACTTCTGTTAAAAAAAATGCAAAGTAGAAAGTCAGACCAACAGAAATGCATGCTTTTTCTATTTTTAGTGTATCTTTTAAATAATTCTCAGATACTACATATTAATATTGGACACATTTTCCACATTAGTTTGTATTCCATAAGACAAGTGAATGAGTGCATTTAAGGACAGAGAAGCATCAAAATGGAGTCCTCAGGTAGTCCTCCCAGGGAGTTACCACACTCAGAGGAAGCATGTCTCTAGACAGACACCACACTGAAGAGAAATAAAGAGCACGAGCTGACCTCGTCCACCGCTTTCTCTCAGAGCACACCCTCCCATCAGCCTCTGCTCCTCAACACTTCCCCATTATCTTAAAGTATAAAGTTAGCCAGGCAGGATGCACACAGTACAAGCAGCCAGTGACTTGCGTTTCCCCCTTGACTTACATACAGGTTTTATCATATTAACCAATAACAAATACAGAGTATCCTATTGTGTTTAGTAGCTGTACTTTCTAAATTGCACAAAAATATCTGATACTTTTAGAGAAAGTTTCTAAAAAATTGTTTTCCGGGTAAATTTTAATCATAGATAATATATTCTGTTTTTTTAGAATTATGTTTAAGAGACCCAGTAATAAAATCTTAATTTTTTTCTTCCAAAGATGAGAAAATGCTTTAAAAGAAAAAGATAGCATAAAACCACAAACAAAAGATTAAAATCTTTAGCTATAATAAGAGGATAATGTCATTCCATTTCAAGTATGAAAAAGAGATCCTGGAAATTTTCCTTTCTACCACTTTTAAGGTTTGTGTTGTACTAGTCACATAATCTACTCTCAACCTCCTATAAGTCTATTAATACATGGTAAAAAATATCTGGAACATCTCTAATAGTTTAGTTATTTTTCACCAAAGCAACTGCTTTCCAATTAATGCAGTATAATCTGCACCAATTTCAGATGATACTTGCCTGATAATGAAAAATTAAAGATTATAAAATCAGAAGAAAATGCTAAGAGTTCTTGCACAAATAAGAATGCTGTGGCTGCTCTGACCTCTGCTTATGCTGGGAACAGAAACCAGCCCGACATAAATTTGCAAATCAAAAGCATCAACAGCATCTTGTTACAGGCTGCTGCATTTCATACATCAAGCTGGCTAAAACAGAACAGCATGTTTGCTTAATAAAATCTCATTTGTTTTTTCTTAAAGAATCTCACTCACTAAATCAGAATAGTCTTACACATATTACCTAAAGCAGCCTTAGCTGGGACATGGAGACCTTCTACACTGGGTCCTTGTTCCGGTCCTCCTGAAAGTTAAAAATACAGATCTTAATGCTGAAGACAGACTCATCAAACATCCTTTTGTTTTTTATTATTATTTTTATTTATATATTTATTTTTAGGCGAGGCAACCCTTGGTTGGTCTCTCAGATTGCAAGGACCTTGTCAGCTTACAATTCCTTATATTTTTTTATTTTTTATTTATTTATTTTATGCCTACAACACCTGGTCTTCCTAGGTGGTCTCCCATCCAAGTACTAACCCGGCCTGCCCCTGCTTATTTAGCTTCCGAGATTGGCATTGGGCTTGTTCAGGGTGGCATGGCCCTAGACTCAAACCTCCTTCTGAATATGCAATGCATTCAACTTACTCATTACTACATAATCTTATCCAATTTTGTCAATGATTATCTTTCTTTTAAGCTCCACATTCTATTTCATTATTACAAGAATTTTGATTTAAAAGTCCATTAAAATAGAAGTGTATTTTTTATACAGTTGCTTTATAGAATCAAAAAGTTAGTGTTCTCCCTAATTAATATCATTCTGGATTGTACCTTACGATCTGGTGTTTTAAGGTAAACTGTTCTGAGCTACCGAGCACGTATGCAGACTGCACACCCAAGATGTGTTAACAATGGGCAACTCTAATGCCAATTCTATCAATGACAGAACCTAAATTGTCAGTTGCCTGGAAATCCGCCCTGTTTTCTAGTTTGCCTAAAAAAACAATCCCAGTTAGGAAGTCTATTAGTCTTTATTAAAAAGTATTTTGTTATTTTAATTTTATTTATTACTTCACAAATAGATAAAATGTAGTACATCTGTGCAATGGAATGTTATTTGGCCATAAAAAAAAAATACTGACACAGGCTATGACATGGATGAACCTTTAAAAAATTATGCTAAGCACAAGAAGTCAGTCACAAAAGACCACATATTGTACGACTGCACGTGTGTGAAATGTCCAGAACAGGCAAATCCATGGAGGCAGAAGGCAGATCAGTGGTTGCTGCGGGACTGGACAGGGGAGAATGGGGGTGAGTATAAACAGGTATGGGGTTTCTTCTGGAAATGCTGAAGATGTTCTAAAATTAGACAGTGGTGATGGTGGCACACCTTGTGAATATACTAAACACCACTGAATTTCATACTTTAAAAGGGTGAATTTTATGGTGTGTGGACTATATGTCAAAAAACTGTTATTTAAAAATTGCAGACCCAACAGAGAAAATTCAACTGTTTATGTTTATAAATATTTAAAAGGTAAACTTTAGGTAAGGCATTTAACAGGCAAAGCAAGATGAGTGAGAACAATGAGAACAATGATATTTTGTAGAAAGAGAACTGACTACGCATTTATTGATCACCTCCTATGGGCCAGAAACTGCTCGGGGCAATGGAGAAACAGTGGTGAATAAGAACATATAAGCAGAGTATTTCAGGCCTCAGATTCTGTTAAAATTCTTTTGTTCTCTCCTTTTCACCGTGTAATCCTCAGGTTTACTCAGGGTTGCACTTTGTCACCCAGTGCTTACAAATGAAATTCTGGGTTAAGCCTTGAGACAACAAGTCTCCTTAACAAAAAGTTGCTTAAGAAAAATTCTAGACGGAGAAGAGAGAGGAGAATGCAGGAGCAAAAGGAGGTGCAACTCTAAACAATAAAACCTTGTAGGAGAAACTCTTCAGCTGAAAATGTAGGATAAAGAAGACCTACAAGAATAAAATCTTGTTGTGCATTTAGTTACGCTCGTTTTCTTTTTGTAAAACGAACTGAGACATTTGGACTTGAGAGGGCACGTGGATCCCCGTGGCAGGGAGCCTTCCATCTCCAAAGGCCTTTTCCGCTAATAAGCTGAAATAGTACTAACAGTCAAACTGCCTTTTCTCTGTGTTGGTCAGGAGACTGTTGAGACTATTTTTTTCTCTTCTCTTCTTATGGATAATGACAAACCAATCAACGGCTCAGGAAGATTCCTTATATTAAAAATGAATGTCTCTCTGAGGAGCTCACAGCCCAGTGGAAGGGATACACAGTGGGCATGCAAATTAAGGGGCAGGATGGTTTCCAGAGCTAAGGTATTCTGGCTGCGAGGAAGACAAGATAATAAATACATGTGGCTGTGGCTCAGGGGGCTGAGGGGCTGGACATCGCCTCTCTGAGGAGGGGACTTGGAGCTGGGACTCCAATGAAGAGGCAGCCACATGACACCCAGGGTAAGAGTCTCACTCCACACAAGAAGGAAGTGAAGGGTCAGTGTGGTGGCTGAACTGCAATGGAAGTCTAGAAAATCTACAAGTTAACCGCCACCTGGAGACGTGTAAATGTCTTCTTTGCAGGCCTTTTGGGTCATGTGTATAAAAAATAAAATGTGAAAAAAAAACAGAGGCTGCAAATCACACAAAACCAGCCAGGTCAGAGTTCTTTGCATACTAAGGAGCCAAGCTTTTTGTTGACATACGAACTGCAAATGTTTTATCATTTTTCTTCAAGGAACTTCTTCAGGCCAGAAATGCTGCATTTCTAGCAGTCAGACTTACTAAGCTCTTCCTTATCAGGTGTGAATATGCATAGAAGGGCTTCCCCTTTCAAGGGCGACAGAAAACCTTCCCCCTACGCTCCTAGTACCCTCATATTTTCAAGTTTTATATTTACATCTTTGATCCACCTGAATTTAGTTTGGTGTAAAGAGGAAAGAAGAAATTCTGTTTTACTATCTTTTCCAAAATGCTAGACACTTGTCCCAACTCCATTCATCACTCCCTAGGATGCAAAATGTTCCCATCCTGATTCACTGACAGGTCCGCTCCTAGACCAGTAAAATGAAAAACGAAAAATGGGCATCCTGCAATCTGGTGCCTGCTGGGGTCTCGGACACGCCCACCCATACACCTGTAATTCAACCCAAGTGAAGTGACCTCTTTTCTTGACAGCATGCTCCCTGACTCCTCTCTCACAGAGAGCTGAGTGACCCTGTCTCCCAGGACTCTTGAGAAATAGCATTTATTCTCAAATCCTCCACCAAACCGCTAGCTGGAAGTTTCTCATCGTAAGGCTGGTGACTGCTGGGACCTTCCTAGGACTACGCTAAGTCCCTCAAAGTAGCTCCAGGCTCAACGTAGACAAGCCAGCACTTTGGGTACCATGCTTCAGGAGTTCACTGCTTAGTTATCCAATGTTCCATTTTTGTTGTTAATTTACACTAATATTCTGGCTACCGAAAACATTCAATTTTAAAGAGGAAAAGTTGACATCTTGATCCATGTCATTTATATCATATAGGTCATTTTTAATAAGGAGCAGTTGATCTTAGTATATTTACAATAAATATAATCCGATTATAAAGTCATCAAATGCAAATCATTAGATATCAACTATTTATAGAATAGTTTTTGAATTGAAATCTAGTTTCCTGATCAGAAAATAGATACTCATTATAAAAGTTTAGTCGCTTTGAAACTATCAAATTGAAAGTAAAACTCCTCAGTAATTTCATTCTCTGGTCAATAATTTCGTTTGTACATTCCAGAATGTTTTCTGTGTATGTATTTGCGGGTATTTTTGTTTTTGTTTTTGTTTTTTATAAAAACGAGATCATATTCCATGTTCAGTAATCTAGTTTGCCCACTTTATAATCTACCGTGGATATCTTACTCTATGAAATATGAGCGTCTTATTTTCTAACAGTTCGTAGCGTGCCAGTGAACCACAGAACAGCATGACTGACAATTCTGAAACTTACCCTCGTTATTTGCCAGCGTGGTTTCCACGTTCCTCGGTGTCAAAGAAGATGGTTCTGGGTGTGTTGATGCCCACCCTGTGCCGCTCACCTGAAGCAAGGTGAGACAAATCATTATCAGGCAAAGCAAGAAAGGTCATTTAAAAAAATCGAAGCAAGAGAAAATTTAATAATTTAAATAGTCACAAGGCAGGAGGTGAGGGGTGAGTAAAAAAGGAGAAGGGATTAAGAAGTACAAATTGGTAGTGAAAATATAGTCATGGGGATGTGAAATACAGCATGGGGAATATAGTCGATAATATTGTAATAACTACGTATAGTGTCAGGTAGGTACTAGACTTATTCGGGGAGGATCGCGTCATAAATTATATAAATGTCTAATCACCTGAAATTAATATAAAATAATATTGAATGTCAATAAATAAGTAAATAAATAATCGCCTTCTTAGTACCTGGTTTAATGGGAAGGATAATATTTAACATGTCTATTTTTAAGTCTATATTTAAATGCTCAAATTCCTTATTTTCTTCCTTTTTTTAATATAAAATTTTTTTATGCAATAATCAGATTTACACAAAAGTCGCAAAGATAGTAGAGTTTCCAAATACTCCTCCATATACCCAGCTTCTTCTAATGTTAAAATGCCCGTGGTACATTCTGTCCAAACTGAGAATGATCATTGGCAGCTCTTAGCTGAACTCCAGACTGTATCTGGATTTCTCCAATTTTTGAGCCAACACCTCTTTTCTGTGCCAGGATCCTGCCCTGCGCGGGTCCTGTCTCCTCAGCCTCCCCTGGTTTGTAATGGTTTCTGTCTTTCCTCGTTTTCCATGATCTTGAAACTCTCGATGGGTACTGAGCAGGGAGTTTGTAGGACGTCCCTCAGCTTGGGTTTGTCAGATGTTTTATCACAATTAGACTTGATCTGGGGGAAGAAAAGCGTGGAGGCGAGGTGCCCTCCTCACGGCCTCGTGGCAACAGGGCTGGCCGCTGGCAACGCCGGTGGTGAGTGCTT
The DNA here is from genome assembly GCA_028627145.1 of Eidolon dupreanum. Lineage (NCBI taxonomy): Eukaryota > Metazoa > Chordata > Mammalia > Chiroptera > Pteropodidae > Eidolon > Eidolon dupreanum. The sequence goes on along the minus strand of CM053503.1, from coordinate 2,342,279 downwards.
GGTTCAGGCGGTACAGCCAGCCTTTTCCTGTAAACTCGCTGTTTTTCCCTTTCCATCCCTTAGTCTCGGGAAATGAGTCCATATAAGTCTGGCCCACCCTCAGGTGAGTGGCGGTATCTATATACACGAAAGGGGAAAGTCCATATACATGATTTGGACTTTTCTATAAGGAAAATTGTTCCTTCTCCCCCCATTTTTTTATTCAATCATCTGTTTATCTCAGTACGACTCATGGATATTTATTTTATTCTTTGGATTATAATTCAAATACAGCCATTATTTACTTTGTCAAACTGTCCCACCTTTGACCACCGGGAGCTCTTTCTGGTTGGTTCCAGAGTCCTTCAGCCGTGGCCTCATTCAGTTCCCACCCCGCCTCCAGCACTTCGGGACTTTCTAGCACCCCAGGACGCTTCAGGCTCATCTGTCCCAGCGGCCCCAGTCCTAGAACCTGCCATTTCTCCAAAGGCAGCCCTGGTTCCTTCTACTGGAGAATACAGTATTTATAAACCAAGATCTGAGTGCTCGGTGTGCTCGTAGTACTGGGGTGTCACTGTCCCCAAGCCCTCTCAGTGGATAGAGCTAAGCACTACATACAGGTGTGTACTAACCCACGTAGACACACATATCTAGAGTTAGTTCTCCATCGTGTGTGTGCGTGTATGTGTACAGAGAGATGTTAAAATAAACATGGATTCACACTAACATCGCAAACTCTAACCCATACCAAACTGTTGGCCTCTCTCTTTTTAGCCTGTCATTTCTCTCCCTAACACCCACAGCTCCTCATCACGGATATCTTATATCTGGTTCTAAATCGAACAATGACAGCTGATTACAATAAGATACCTTATCTTTTTTTTTGTTTTCAGCTCCCTCTTTTTTTGATAACTACTTCTGGCAACTACCGACTGCATAGATGGTAACATGCAAGTTATAATAGGAAAAAAAAAATCAAGGTTTACCAATATATACAACTTTATACAATTTTTACTTGAAAATTAGTTAAATAATGGATTGAGCAGCAATTAAGCAAAGAGTGCCCCCTCCCCAGTGGGCCTGGGGGCAGGCAGGCCAGCTAATAGAACAGCTGAGGCTCTAAGTCGAGGTCAGCTTACACTCTCTTAAAGCACCAGTTTGTCAACATTTTAGGCCTTGGAGGTCTGTGTTCTCGGATCTAAGCGATATGGGGAAAATCCACAAAAGGACCATGGATGTTGTTACTGCTAGCATCAGGCCATCAGGCCACAAAGATGGAGATGATGATACTTACAGCACTTACTGCAGGCTCACTCTGTGCTAACTACTCATTACTTTTATCTGTATTAACTTGTTTCATTCTCACAACAGCCTTGAGATACGTTCTAGGTACCGTAGCTACCCAGGGATGAGATTCAAACCCCTATTAAAATCTGGGTTTAAAAAATATCGTCTTTATTCTTTGTGAGTTCCAAAGCTCTAAACTGAACTGTGCCAGACTGCTAGTAATAATTTCTCAGCTTCCCTGGCATCCAGGTATAGGATATGTGACTAAATTCCAGTCAATGGGATCTGAGCAGAAGTTGTGGGCACTGCCTCTAGATTTTTCCCGTAAAAGGATGGGGCACTTTGCTTCCTGGATGTCTGTCTTTTTCCCGCTGCTGGGAAAGGTCATGAACCAGAAGAACCACTTTGGACCCTGAGATGAAAGCCTCATCTGAGAATAGCAAAATAAATCCCATAGTCAACCCTGGATAGCCTATCTCTTAACTCTGATGGAAAACTAATTTCTATCTTGGTCAAGTGATTATATTTCAGGGTTATTCGTTACAGCAGCTTAGCCTGTATCCTAACTGAAACACTTTAAATATACGCCCTTTAACTGTCAGAGCAAGCATACTGTAAAATTATGTGAAACATGATACATACCTCAGGAGAAGCATGAGAGGCAAAAAAGTCCTCCTCCTTTGGTGTAGGGGACAAAGGGGGAAGCACACAACTATCAAGCCACAGCTGGAACACAAACATGAAGTTCTGATGAGCATTTTCCCAGGCTTTAAAGGGTTTTAACACTCTTCACTCCCCTTTGAGAGGCCTGCTTGCTAAAGATTCACACTTTCTGTTATTATAATATGAGTAAGGGGTCTACACAAGGCCCCTGAGCACACGTTAGCAGTTTGTCAATCCAGTGACCTCTGCTTCCAAACCCCAAGGCCGTCACAGTCATTTCTGAAAAGGAAAGATCAAGGACCTCAGATCTGAGGGCAGGTTCCAAAGTACAGTCGACCTTCCTGGGTGTGTATTCCACACTTGTGAATTCATGTCCCCCTGCGATCTACGTGTAACCCCCAAACGGGCTCTGGGGGCGCTCCTGCCATCCTTCACAGACATGCACAGAGCAGCGAGCAACCAGAGTCGCCCGAGGTACAGACTCCCAGAGACAACGAACAAGGCAACAGTCTGCCTCGTTTCAGACCATATGATAAACAAGTGTCCTTACGTGGTCTATTTAGTGACATGTTTCCACATTTTTGTGCTTTTTCTTGGTGACTTCATTGTTTGGAATGGCTCCGAGTGCTGAAGGCTCAGTGCTCCTAAGCCGTGTGCCTCAGGGAGAGACAGGTTTCACTCAGGCATTAGTTAAGGCTGTTACAGCCAATGACACACATCAAATGAGGTGTCTTTAAACGGAAATGCATGTGAGATAAGGTTAGGTATTGATCAGTTGACAACACTGTGGTCAGAAGCTCACAGGAACCTGGCCCAGGGAGGGGTGTTTCAGCACTTGCTCGATCGCTGTTCCCAGCAACCCTCTAGACCAGGGTCCCTAACCCCCAGGCTGTGGACTGGTACTGGTCCGTGGCCTGTTAGGAACTGGGCCGCACAGCAGGAGGTGAGCAGTGGGCGGGTGAGGGAAGCTTCATTTGTATTCGCAGCCGCTCCCCAGCGCCAGCATCACCGCCTCAGCTCCGCCTCAGATCATCTGGCGTTAGATTCTCATAGGAGCGCCGGTCCCTAGTGCCACAAAGGCTGGGGACTGATACAGCTGCCAGGAACAGTGAAGATCAAGGCATGTTATTTCCTTGTAAGAGAATCCAGCTAGAAAGTTTTACTGTGTGGGATAAAAACCACTTTTTCTACTGCAACGCACGCTCGGCTGAGCCCGCCTCGGCTGCCACACTCACGTCAGTGCCGTGCTTTCGTGTTGCTTGTGACGCCAGCGACTTGATCCTCTCCCGGTAGAGCTGGGCCGCGCGACTGTTGTACTTGGAGTTGGCATCACCGGTGTCACACCCGTGTTGATGGAAGAAGGATGCCTATGGAGGGGAATATGCAGATTACTGGCAATACTGCATTAAATCCAGCATGGTGACCAGAAAGGTTACTTCGTGTTATAAAGGATATTTTTTTAAAATGCTAGTAAAAACCAAGATAATGCAAACCGTGAAAATTTTTAAAATAAATCTTCCTTGGGAAAGGGTATAACTTCCATAGATGTAACACTGCTATTTTGGTAAACCTGGACATGAGACTTGAACTACAAAATGAAATAAATGGCCTTTCGCTTTTCCATTAAACCATCTCCATCATTCTAAATATCTGGGGAGACGCTTTCCACTCAGAACTACAGGCAGGTGGTAAACATTTAAACAGCCACCTTGGAAGGGCCCATGTAGACACATGACTTATAGAGTTCACATCTTAACTGAAGCAGGTGTTCTAAACACCTGTCTGGCAACCTTCTATAACCCAATCTGATTAACAACGCCGCTGGGCACTCACTCATGGCACGTCCTGCCCTGGGTTCTCTGGGTGCCATCTCATTAAATCCCCATAGCGACACCATCAGTCACCGCTCCTCTCTACACAGTACAGGTGGGGGAGCGGGAGGGCAGACAGGTTCAGCAACTTGCCCAGTGACACAGATAAGTGAGGGGCTGACATTCGAACCCAAGCAGGATGGCTCCAACTCTGCTGCTTGAGCAAAGTGACCACCTCCCTGGCCCTATCTCCCACTCCACCCCCCACCTCCACCGCCACCCCATGCCCATCCTGCACCCCCACTTCCTCTGCCATCCCCCCTCCCACCTCCGCTGGCCTGAGATGAGAAAGCTGCTCTCTGGAGTGGGTGGGGGACTCTGTGACCGTGGGAAGGCTTAGAAATAAGGACGGATAAAATCAAACCCGAAGCATTAAGTTTTGGAACAAGTTTGTGAACATCACGATAATGGGCATGGCTTTCTAATAAGATGCCTGAAATGCTTAAGGTATGCATTCTTAATGGGGCAAAAACTGTTTCTTGGGAGGTGAAAAAAATCTTAGTTATTGGTTCACAATAGTTTGTGGACCCCCAAAGCTCACCCCAACCTGACAAAATCATATTCCTTAGTATTTAATTTCTCTCATTAGGGAAAAATTAAATCCAATTTAAATTTAAAATAATCTAATTTAAATTTAATTATTCTGCTTAGAGAATAATGAAAAAAAGGTCGAGAAACACTGATCTAAGGGAATTTGGTATTCTGAAACTATATGTTAGATATACAATTTTAATTTTAAATATCTAATTGATGTTAGGTATAATTTTTACTTGAAATGCATACGAATTTGATTTCTTATATGTTGAATGTTTAATGAGTAAATTCTATTTACTCAACCTTTACCATTTGGCATTATAAATAGGCCATCAGTGCTCTGAGTGACTTGTAAGGCTGTCAGTTCAGTGTTTGAAAAATCAGATATGTTGAATTTGTAAATGAAGTTTAAAAGGTTTGAGAAACCTTAGTTTAGGTTTGTACGTGGGGTTAAGAAAATCTGCTCTTTTAAAATTATAAATTAAGTGACCACTTAACTATTTTTTTTTTGCACAGAAATTACTAAGTTTTTAAATTACTATAGGATATTTATACTATATTTGAAGATTTAGAGAACAATTTTTTAAATTTATAGACAATAAAATAAAGTTCAGATGTAAACAGCTACGAGCATCCATTCCAAGCACAAAAGTCCCCCTCGCATATTAAAAACCGTACTGTCCTAAAGAAGCCTCCCAATTCCTCTATATCATTGTTTCCTATTTTAATTTTCTTTAAACACTATCATCACCTGCTACCTTCTTGTTTCTTTACTTATTTAATGATTTTGTCTCTGCCTATGAGAGAAGGGATCTCATTTGTCGCTTGTTACATTCCAGCGCCTAGCCCAAAGCTTCGTGTTTACTTGGTGTTTAACACATTTTTGGATAAACGAATCTACTTCGGAGGGGCAACTCCGAGGCCCCTCACGTCTCTCGGTTGTTCGGCGGGGCCCAAACACTGCAAACGCTGAGCCTCCACTAGCGGAACACACATTTATACAGGAGGAAAACGAGCCTGAGATGAGCTTACTGCGTTAGCGTTGCCTCCGACTTGCATGCATCGCAACTGGAACCAAGACCAGTTAGAATCCAACTCTGTCGATCTAAATGAAAAGAACATTCTTGAATGTTAATACTCTTCCTCCCCAGAATCCAGCCACTAAACTTCTGAGAATAAGGTTTCCTTATCTTCAGGATCCTGGAAGCACTCTACGTTTACGGTAACAGTGGCACATGCTTCCGGGACGCTAGGACTCCAGACTGCACACGTGGCTCCTGGCCCCTCCCCTCCTTCCTAGAAGCCAAGGCTCTGCCGGCCCCGACCCGCCTGTCCCCCTCCACGCCTGACCGCAGGCCAGCCAGGCCAGGGCGCTCCAGCCATCTCTCCTCGGGAACAGCTTCCTGGGGCTGCTGGAATGACTCCAACTCTGCCTCACAACCTTAGTGGGTTGTGATCTAAAATTTGGTAATGTGTCTCTACTCTAAATAGACGTCTTGTTTGGATTTTTTCAGGTCAGTGATCCATTTGTCCAGTTTGACCCCTGGTGGGAGCCTGGAGGACACTCACCATTTGTATCATCAGGTAGAAGGGACCCACCCAACATTGCCACCATGAGGGAGGGAAGAAAACTTAGGATTTAATGCTTCTAAAGTGAAAGCTACAAGTGCCTCTACCCCACCGCACCTTGTACCTTAAATTACCTGTTACCTAAGATCACATCAGAGCAAGTAAAGGGAATGCGTATACTTCCCAACAATAAAAATTAACTAAGTAATCAGTGTAAAGCAAGTTCGACAGTGCGACAGTGGTGGTCCTTACGTTGAACCTGTGGATGGGAGCAAGCATCAGGGCTACCCGTACTCAACGATGGCTTGCCCCCAGTGACTGCAGGGGGTTGTGGGCGTTTCGGGATAGGTGTAGGTAGGGTGCCTTCACGAAATGGGCAGGGTAGAAGGAAAGAGGCTTCAGGTCCACCAAAACCTCCTTTTATGCTGCCCTTCCATTTACTAATTTCTGTGCCTATTTGTATCGTTCAACCTTCGAGAACATTAGGGTGTTATTTTGAAGCCCACAGCTACCTTATGATTAATAATATTACTAACAGATATTATTATTACACAAACATATGACAAATCCACTTGAGAGTGATATATAGAAAGTAAAAATTAAACCATATTTTATAGGAAACATATTTCTCATCATTTTAGACAAAAAAAAATCTTTTAGAATTTGAGTACCAAGTAAGGTGATTAAATTATATATCTTGTTCTGAAATCCTTCTCCGAAATTCTTGCTTAGTCACCACATTTTCGTGACTCCCCCCAGACTGAGTTAGGTGCCACCCACCCCCACCCCAGCCCCTCTGTCACGGGTGGTAGGTAGCACAGTCTCTGGAGACAGACAGAGAGAGTACAGATCTCAGCTGCATGACCTTGGAGAACTTATTCAACCTCTCTGTGCCTTACTTTCCTTATCTGTAAAGTAGGGATAATTATAATATGATCTATTTTGTTTTTGTAGAAATTAAATAAGCTAATATGTGAAAAGTGCTTGGCTCATAGTAAACTCCATATGGCTAAAATACTTACCATCACCATCATCATCACCACAGTAACCCTGTCACACTGTGTTAGCAGCAGCAAGCTCCTGAGGACAGGCACGTCCCATATTTTTCTCTCTGACTCCTACCACAGACACATTATAGGTACCTGACTCAAAGTATGTCCAAACATTGAGGCTACAAGTACTCAGACTTGCTAATTTACCTTGCAACTTTTAGTCCTAAACTATCTTTAAAAAAATAAAGCCAAACGTTTCCACTCATATTTCTTAGAAATGAAGATTTTTAAAAAAATGAATCGTTCTTGAATTGAGCTGACAGGGGTTTTCTCTCATACACTGGAATTTCAAAACAAAGGCTGGGGTGATGATGGATTCTGAATACAGCCAACTTTAAGAAGAAACCTGACTCGCTCACCATTCCCGGTGAGGAAGTGACTCACTGTGGGTTATCTGTTATCTTTAATTTAGATTCAGATATGGTGAAAGGTAAGTCTCTGACAGTGCTGAGAAGAGTAAAGCAGCGAAAGTAAGGAAGCTGAAGAATTAGTATCACTTTAACAAAACAGCCCCTATTAACCAACCAGGTAAACGAGAAAACAGGTTTCCCATAACCTCTACAATCCTTCTGTATGTCAAGGTACGACCTCCTTAAACATTGCATGGATTAGCTTCACTAGAGGCTGCAAAGTCAGTATTTTTCTGTAAGTAAAGCATTTAGAGTTCAGAAACTTATGAAATCGGAAGAAATCTCACCAAACACGACAAAGTTATCGTGTATCAGAAATTTTTTAATGGAGCAATCCACACCACAGTTACTCTCCACTTTTATTCATTGACAAGCCCTGGAGAAGCTTCTGGCAGCCACTGGTTTATAA
>CM053503.1:2320514-2334005 GCA_028627145.1 Eidolon dupreanum | reverse complement strand
GGAAAGGGACCCATGTGACAAGTAACCCCCACCCCCGCAAGGAGAGATGCATTTACCGAATGAAACTCAAGTGAACACCAAGCGACCGGTGCGTTCCCGAGCAGTCGATGCAGAGAAACACGCCGTAGGTGATGCTTGCCCAGCTGGGGTTTTTGGCACCACAATCAAAACACACCTGAAAGAAAAAATGTTTAATTCAGTTACTCATTCTTCGTATTAGCCAAATGAGCCGTCCCATAGGATACATGATTTAGCTTGAAAGCTGCTTAACCTTTACAATTTAAACTGGTTATTAGAAAGCATCTCACCCAGATTTTTAAAAGCTCAAATTTCAATTCTATTATTATACTATTATCAATAGAATTATATTAATGTAAGACATTAACTATATAGTTAAGTTATATATTATTGCGTATCCACTATAAGTCACTATGCAGAATGGGTAATGAAGAGAACTCGGGTGTGTGTGTCATTTAAACATCATCTATCCTTGAAGTATCAACAGGGTTCCTACCCGCTGGCATAAATGAACACTAGTCTGGGATGTCCCCTGCTCAGAACGCTCAAGGCCTTCCTGTCCCCTGCACAGGAAGGCTCTACACCAGATGGCAGGCACTGTGGTACTTCTCTCCTCAGCCAGAGGAGAACGAGAGTGTGGTAGCCAGACTCCAAAATGTCCCCCATGACTGCCCCCCACCCCGGGATCCACACCTTTGTGTGGTCCCTCCTCACTTTTCCAGGGTGGTGTGTGACCATAATATGGCAGAAGTGCCATATGTCACTTCCAGGTTAGGTTATAAAAGACTCTGTGACTTCCTTTCTCTCTCTTGCTCTGTCCCTTGGAACACTAGCTCTGGGGCAAGCCGGCTGCCATGTCTTGAGGACAAGCAGGCAGCCCAGTGGAGAGGCTCACGTGGTGAGGAACTGAGGCCCCCGGTCCGACAGCCAGGGCGAGTGGGGACCACCACGTGAGCGAGCCTGGGTGGAAACTCCAGCTTTCGGATGACTGCGACCTCACAAGACCGCGAGCCTCCTCTCCTCAACACTGACCGACGTCAAAGGTTCTTCGGCTGATAACAGCAGCGTAAAAATACTTTAAAATACACCGTTTGTCACGGAAATTAACACATAATTAATTAAGGTCAGAACAACAGGACAGTAAATATTCCACTAATAGTAGAATTGTTTTTAAGGTTTTTTTTTTTTTCCCTAGAAAAAAAGCCCCCACACTCAGATACACCTTTTAGGCAGAGCCACCTATGCGAAGATCGTCCCAACTTATCATCATGAAGACCCGGCTCCTGGCCTTTTGAGGGTAATACAGGAGCAAACACATGAGCGGGTTTTCCCAAGCCCCGCCCTCACCATGACAGGCTCACGCTGAACATGCGTGGATTGTGGGGGTGGGTGCCAAATGACGTGAAAGGGCCCAGCCACCCACTTCAGTGTTACCGGTGCCACACGCCGTGGCAGGCGCCGAGGTGCGGGGAAGCAGATGGCATCGCCAATCCCACGCATGCTCGCTGAGCCCGCAGCCCGCGCCAGGCCACGTGCGGGGCTGCGAAGAGCCAGTAGAGCAAGGAGTCCACTTCCGTGGGACTCTGCCAAAGGTGCTGTCCCTCTGCGAGAGGTCATTTGTAGCCCCCGCTCACTCAACAGTCGTGTACACTTGCACAATCGAGCACGTACCTGGCGCACACGAAGTGGATGGGCACAGGAGGGTCAGGAGGCGATGGCGTGCACAGAGCCCACAGACTAGCAGTCCAGTGGGCAAGGCCATTAGTGACAAGGTTGAATCTTAGTAAGTGACCACAGGGTGCAAAAAAGACTAGAGCCCTTTACGACAAGTTCCCAGAGGAATCTGGAATCTCAAGAAGAGAGTCTAAAAGGGCAGTGAGTGGCAACAGCCTGTGAAGGATATGGCCCCGTGGACGGCAGTGATAGCAGAGATGGGGCAGGCAAGTCTGAGGACCACACCTGGGTGCGGGGCCACGAGAAGCGGGCACTGGGGTTCGTGGTGTGGCGGCCTCGGCATCCTCCTGACCCAGCAAACGAGACAAGGAATCACTAGAATGCAGCTCCCTGAGTGGGGGGACCCGTCTCTCTTGTTCACCTGAGCTGAGCTCCCCGCCTGGCACACGGTGGAACTAAAAGCAAACACAGGGAGTGGGGCAGTTTGGAGCGGAGCGGGGGAGACTGGACCTGTGGGATTGGAGGCCGGAGACCGTTAGAAGTACAAGCCTGGCTCTCACGAACGCTGCCTCGATTCTCCAGCTGGCGCAGGACGCTGTGCTCTGAGCGCGGGGACCGCACTTTGTTTTAGTGTGAAATCCCAAACCAAAGTTGAGACACGCTTTTCTAAGCAGAATAGCAGTTATAATGGTGATCAAAAACAGTTAGGACTAACAATTTGTTTTGCTTAATGATGAGAATTGCTATAGAAGTAACAGTTAATATTGAGTGTTTCACCCTGTCAGGCACTGTTGCTGGCCAAGTGAATCTTCATAGGACCCTATAAGCAAGTGCTGATATTACTCCCATCAGGGCCAGCTGCCTGGGCGTGTGTGACTATGCAGCCCCACGGGGCCCCGAACTCAGAAGGGCCCATGGTTCGTTAATGACCTGCTCTCTCACCCTGAAATTCTTAATGCTTTTCAAACAAGGGCTCTACATTTTCATTTTGCACATTTTACATTCACCACAAATTATGTAGCACAGCTTTAGGGAAAACTAAGAAATTATGAAGTTAAGTATCACAGTGAAGAGTGGTCACAGGGCGGGACCCACTCCTCGCCCCTTCACCTCACTGCCTCCTTCAGGTCCAGTACCCCTCATCCGCTCTTCATTTGCAGGACTGTCCACTGAAGGCAGGAGCCTGTCTCTTCATTGGGGGTACACCAGTGTACCCTCAAAGCCTGACACAGTGCCCAGCACACCACAGGTGCTCAACGGATATTTGTTGAATGAATAATTCAATCAATATAAAACTAAGGAAGAGTATAACTTCAGGAAAGGATTTCACAAACTAAAAAGCCGCCCCTTATGAGTTAAAACCTTTGGTCCCGAGTAAGCGGTCATCATACACTAGAGGAAGAAATTGGATTCCATATTCTAAAAGTAAACCAAATTGTTTTTCTTTACTTACCTTTCCTGTCTCATGTATCTTAGAGCTCCTTTTCAGAATCCACTTTGAAAATGCTTATTGTTATCCAACTCTTCCCCATCATTAAAACTAGTTTTCATCTTTGTTTAGGTAATGGTTTCTTAGTAATGATCAAATAAAGTCTTAATCAAGAAATGTAGCACATATACACAAAAGAAATGTAGCACAATACTGTGGAACGTTATCGGAAAATATTTTTGCTCAATGCTTTTATTAATCCTATTGCAGAATATAAAATGTTCCATAGGTATGTTGGTCATAATAAAAAAAAATAACAAAAAATAGCTGACATGTATTGAAGACTAGTAGATGCAGGTACTGCTCCAAGTGCTTTCTTGGATTTTCTTAATCCTCACAATAACCCTCTAAATTAGATCCTGCTCATGTGCCATTTTCAGATGAGGAAAATAAGGTACAAAATAAGTGGTCCAGTAACATGCCAAGGTGACACAGAAAATAGCAGGGTCTGGTTAACAATTTACAAGCAAGCCCACACATGTCCCTCAAAGTGTCTCTTGGTAGAAAGACACTGACTTCTTATTTTAAAAGGGCATCTTCCCTTGGATGAATTCCATCAAAGAGAATACATATTGTGTTTCTGAGCTAAAGCAGATCAAAAAATTAAAAAAAGAAAACTTTCTACACTGCTAACTGCAGATCCTAATGTTGTCTAGTTATACAGATCAATCTAAAATTGAAAATCAAGAAAATAGCAAATAAATTGGCCTTGGAGAATTCCTGGAGCCTTTCTTCTCCTGGCTTCCTACCTCTACCAGATTTCACTTCCAATAAATTGTTTATTTTCTCACTCCTCTTAAGCCATAAAATTATGGGCTCCCCTCTCAAGACTTAAAGACATTGACATTTTGTGAAACTCAGGAACTTCCTATGCTGTCATGTCATGGCTCATGACCATGCTCTTGAACAGCTGATCACTTTGGAGGCGACCTGGGGACCAGACAGAACACCTGTCACAGGAGGGGAGGGGAGAGGAGAGTCCACACTAATGAGACAGCCCTTTGCACTCTCCAGGTTCTACTCTGACCTCTGATCTGGACCTGTGAGCCTCAGCTGAGGATGTCACTTTAGCCCCATGCGTCATCACACCTCCAGCCAGTTTCGAAAACTTGTAAAAGCCATAAGGGGAAAAACGGCTTCTGCGGATGGAAGGGGAAACAAAAGGAAAACCCTAATCTCCAAAGAGACCCAAAAGGAAGGAAGGGAAAGAGTCTGTGGTGCGCAGTCTTAGAAAGAGAAAGGAGCTGGAAGCCACGGCACAGACCACCAGGAAACTTTATCAGACAGGGACACTGAAGCTGCCAGGGACATTGAAGCTGCCGTCAAAGGACACAGGGAAGCGATCAGGCTCCAACAGGCGCCCCTGAAGAACTTCAGAGGTAAATTCGAGGGTGGGGAGGGGGCCAGCCGAGCTTTCCTAAACGCCCCGCGCTACCAGCTGGAGTTCTGACCCGGAGCATGCTTCCCAGCTGGGTCATAGGAGCGCTGAGGTGTCTGCCCCGAGTCGCAGAAACCCCCGGGTACCTTTCTGAGCCCTCTCTCCCGGCCCCGAGCTCGCCCCCAGCTCTCTCAGAAACTCAGTGACCACTCGGCCACCCCCAAAAGCCGCCCCGCCCCAGCGTATGCTCCTCGGCCAGGTGTCAGGAACCCCCAAGTGTCTGCCACCCCCAGGACCCGCCATATGCTCCCGTCTCCCGCCCCCAGAACCCCCAGCCGCCCGCCCCACCAGGTGGCCCTGGGTGTGCACCCCCTTCCCCGCTTTCCCTTGTTGATACTAAGGGACCGCGCGCGGTCCGGACCCAGGAGAGGCCCAGCTGCCACCGCCGCCAGTGCGACGTGTCACAGGCCTGACCGGCTCCTCCTCCCGCGGCCGCGGCCCCTGGCGCCACAGGGGCCGCCCGCGGGGTCCGGCAGGGATGCAAGCAAACCTGAACACGCCCCGCGGCCGTTACCTTGTTGGTGGGCACCGAGCGGAGGCGCCTGAAGATGGTCAGGATGTCCTGCTTGTTGGGGTCCCCCATGGTCACCAGAGAACCCAGGCGCAGCTGGCCCCGCTAACCGGGAAGGGCCGAGCAGGAGCGGTTGCCGCCTCCCGGAGCTAGACGACGGCCCAAGGGGGCAGGGCCGCGCGTGACGGCAAGGCCCCGCCCTGGCCCCGCCCCTGCCCCGCCCACCGCCGGAGCGCACGCGCCGCTTTCTAGAGCCGTCTCTTAGCGGCATCGCTGGCTCCGCCCACTCAAGCCCCACCCCCGGCGCTGCACGCGCGTGCGTAGGAGGCCCTCGCGCCTCTTCCTGGTGATCGCCTGCTTTTCGCGCAGGGCAGTGGGTGGCGAGCCGGCTGGCGGTCGACGCTCGCTCCCATGCCCACGGCCTTCAGAACCGCCACTATTTCGGCTGGTTGAGTGCCATTTCGACTAACAGACCGCTTCCTTGACCAAGGTCTTCTCACCTCTTCTTCGTGAGTGCGGCAGAACCAGTCACTCCAAATGGCAGAGGAAGCTCGAAGGAAAGGGGCCTACCCGCCATTTCCGACAGGACGAATCCAGATGCCAGGTTTTCACTAGTCCCCTAACTTTTTTTTTTGCCCTAGGTGGGAAGCTTTCTACGCTGAAAATTGGTTTTCTTAAAGTATCAGTTTGGGTCTGAGGTCAGTAAGAGCAATTCCCATGAGGCAAAAAGTGCTCAAGTCAGAACCGATGAGTGCAGACAAGAAAAAAAGCTTGACATTTCCCGCGCCTTGGACTGCATCCTACTCTTTTGCTAACGTTCCCAGCTGGAAGGGTTTAAACTTAGAGAAAGATGCGTCTTTTACAATAGCGGATGTGGAGCCACCAGAAAATGTCGCCTGAGGTTGGGTGTTGCAGGGAAGGATAACAGGTTTTAGAGTCAAATGCAATACCTTGGCTCCAAGCCCAGTTGACCCAGCTACTTCTTAGCTCTGTGATTTTTGTTCAAGTCATTTCTCTAAAGCTTGGTTTGCTCATCCGTGCAGTGGGGTTGGAGATGAGGAATCAGTGCTGAGCAGCACAGGAGGGCAGCTCCTCAGGGAAGCCCTAAAAGAGCCTTTGGTACTAGTCTTCTTGGGGCTAGAAATGTTCACCTCACCTGTCTGGTTAGACACCCTCAAGGGAAAGTGAAAGCTTGCCAGGAGTAGGTTGGAACTTTTCCAAAGAAGGTTAAGTTATTACTTTCCAGAACAGTACTTTAATTTTGCGGATAGCTGTGACTCTTTGAAAGTTCTTCCTTATTTTGGTACCAGTTTGGCCTTAAATAGAACACCTGGCATGTTCATGAGGCACAGTCATGTCCTTTCTCATGGGGATAATGGTCCCATTTACCACTTTGGAGCTGAAATCTTACCAAGTTATGTATCAGATTAGGGCAGGGTATATTTACTCAACTCTCCAACACAGAGATCCCCGAAGAGGAGAAGAAAAGTACAATGAAGTATGGTAGTGTCTGTGCTAACAGGCAGGCATAAGGGAAGGGGACAATAATCATCGTCTTTCTCTCATCTGCTTATGTGGTCTTCCTAGAATTTATTACTACCTGATACTATGATATGTAAATATATCTGCCTCCCTTCAGTTGAATGTAAATTTCATGAGATCAGATCTACTTGGTCTATCTTCCTTCGTATCTTCAGCACTTAGAACAATGCCTGGCACGTAGTATATGCATTCATTAAAGTTTTGTGGAATGGGCTTAGAATGTATAAATATGCCAAGGATGTCACTCTCAACATTCATACTGAGAAATGGCTGAATAATCTACGAAATTATAACTTCTCTCTAGCCCACCAGAGAGCTGAAGTTGTAGAGCAACCAAGAAAGCTAAATTCCAGGTGAGACAAGCCTCTCCAAAATGAGATGGAATACAAGAACCCCTTCACCTTTGACAGAGCATGGGGGGAGGGGGGGAAAGCAGCTGCCATACAAGTGGGCAAGAGGATATCACCTAAAATTTTCATAAATTCTGAAAGGCCAATGTGAGCTAGCATGTCAGTTTGGAGTAGTTGGGGTTCCAGATACAAAGGGAATTTACTTTCACTCACAAGCTCTTTTCCCTAAACCTCCATCAGAAATCTTTCTTCACAAGAAAGATGGAGACAGAGAAAGAGATTGCAGAGAAACTTCTCGTGGGGCAGGCATCCAGCTATAGGGGGACAGGCACAAAACCCTACCCACTTCCCTTCTCTCCTAGAAAGCAAAAGCAGTAAACTCAGGGTATAGGAAAAGATCCATTTCTACCAGGGTAAGAATAGGAGCAAAACCCAGTAATACCAAATCCAAAAAAGGATAGGAAATCCTTTCACTCTTAAAAGAAGGTAGGCAAAATTTCATTACTGGAGGGGGAAGTGTAGAGGCAAACTCCCTCCACCCCTGGGGGAAGTCGGGAAACTCTTTGGGTTCAGAATCCTGTACCCAAACCAAACAGAGGTTGGCTGTCACTGGAATCGGGGGAGGAAACTCCCAACCAAGACAGCCACAGACACCATGCAGAGGTTTGCTGTCATCAGGAGGAGGGCAGGAATGTTGAGAAAGCCCCACCCCTGAGCCCCAGGCCCACAAGGCTTAAGACTGAGGCTGGACCACGTCAACAGAGAACCTCCACCCACCCCATGAGTCCAGCACTCATTAGGCAGCAGCAGTCTACCACAGAGGGAAAGACAAGAGTGACAGCAAACAACTCTGGCACCCCAGCCCACACTATAAGCGCAAGGTCACTGTCAAATCACTGCTAAAGGGATTTGAATCCTCTGATGCACTGAGAGTAAATAGAGCAAAAAGAAAACCAGGCTCCTACCTAAATTGACTCAAACCCCACACTGACGACCTGATAAGTGTGCCCCTTTTCAAGTGTAAATACAATTTACTTCAGTCTCTATTCTTCTACATTAGGGTTTCTCAACCTCAGCACTATTGACATTTGGGGCTAGATAATTCTTTGTTGTAGGGACAGAATCACTCCTGGTTGAAAACCACAGTTCCATACTCAATGTCCAGTATTCAAATAAACAAAAAATTATGAGGCACACAGAAGAATAAGGTGAAACAATTCATTCTGAAGGAGTTAAATAATAAACAGGTTAAAGGACCAGACTCAGAAAAGCTCCAGATGTTGAAACTATCAGAGAAAAACTTTAAAATAACTATGATTATTATGTTACATAATCTAGTGGGCAACATATATGACAGAATGGGAAATTTCATCAGATGGAAACTATATGTAAGTCAAATGGAAACACTAGAAACAAATAAAAACAACAACAACAACAACAACAACAAAAACCTTAAAATATCAGAGATGAAGAATGCCTTTAGTGGGCTCAGAAGTACACTTGACACAGCTGAGAAACATGGAAAAGTTCAACAGAAATTATCCAGACTGAAATACAAAGAGAAAAAGAGGAGAAGAAGGAGAGAGAGGAAACAAAGGAATAGAGCATCTAAGAGCTGTGGGACAATAGCAAACATTTAAAGTCCCAGAAAAACAGAATGTGGCAGAAAAACATATTTGAAGGCATAATAAATGCTGAATATTTGTCAAAACAAGTGAAAATTATAAAACAATAGGTTCAGAAACCCCAGAGACCCTTTAAAAAAAAATAGCCCATAGTTAGCTTGACTGCTACAAACCAAAGATAAACAGAAACTCGGAGGCAGCCAGAGAAAAAAGGCATTTCGTACAGAGGAATACAAATAACAATTACAGCAGCTCTATCCAAAACTGCAAACCATGAGACCACGGAGTGACAGTTTTAAAGTTCTAAAGGAAAAATGAATGTGAACACAGAACTCTATACCCAGTGAAAATATATTTCAAAAGTGAAGGAAATGTGGAGCAACTGGAACTCTCATACATTGCTGGTGAGAGCACAGCCACTTTGGATAGCATTTTGGAAGTTAATAAAATTGATAAATCTCTAAACAGATTGATCAAGAAAGAAAAATGATGCACATTACTAATACAAAAAGATATCACTACAGAACCTACATTAAAAGGATAATAACATTTGATTAACAAATTTGACAACTTATAGGAGATGGAGAGATTCCTCGAAAGTCTCATACTACGAAAGCACACACAGGAAAAGGTTGATAATCTGAATAGTCCTATTAAAAAAAAAATAGTTCTGTTAAGGAAATAGACCTTGTAGTTTAAAACCTTTGAACAAAGAAAGCTCTAGGCCCAGATGACTTTACTGGTGAATTCTACAAGGAAGAAATAATACCAGTTCTACACGAACTGTCCCAGAAATGGAAGAATGGGAACACTTTCCAGCTCATTTTATGAGGCAAGTATAACCTTGATACTGAAACTAAACAAACTTTTCAAGTTAGGAGAACTACGATCAATACTCTTCATGAACATAAATGCAAAAATCCTTATGAAACCAAATCCAGCAATATATAAAAAGTTGTTTAATACTGCATTTCCTTCATAAATGTGAGGTCAATTTAACATATGAAAATGATTTTCACCATGTAGAGAAACTAAAAAGCAAAAACAATATCATATCAATAAAAGGATGAAAACATTTGACAAAATTCAACATTCATTCATTATTTAAAAAATAAAGAAAACACAAAAAACTTTAAGTAAACTAAGATTAAAAGAGAACTTCCTCGACCTCATAATGGTCATCTATGAAAAACCTACAATTAATTGCATGCATACTGATGAAAGTAAGGATATCTAATTTTACCATTCCTGTTCAACTGATCAGGAATGTAATAGCCCGTGTAATAGACAAGAAAAGGGAAATGAAAGACATTTAGATTGGAAAGGAAAACATATATTATCTTTAAAAACAGATGACATGAACGTCTACACAAAATCTCAAGGAATCTACAAAAAGAGCTACTAGAATAGGCGAATTTAGTAAGGTTGCATATATGGTCAATATATGAAAATCATATGTCTATATGCTGGCAGTGAACAACTGGAAATTGAAATATTTTTGGAAATTGAAAATTAAAAAACCCATTTACAGTAGCATCGAATATATAAAATACATAAGGCTAAATCTAAGAAAATATGGGCAAGATTTGTAAGCCAAACACTACATAACAAAGAGAAATCAAAGACCCAAGTAAATAGAGAAAAGTACCATGCTCATGAATTAGAAAACTCAATTTGTTAGGATGTCAGTTCTCCCAAAATTGATCTACAGATTCATCAGAATCCAAATCAAATGACTGGCATACATTTTTTGTAGAAACTGAGAAGCTAATTCTAAAATTTATGATGGAAAAGCAAAGGACCTAGAATAACCAGAACAGTTTTGAAGAAGGACATGGAGGGCTCACCACCTGGCTGCATACTTCACTATAAAACTACAGTAATTGAGACAGTGTAGTATCATGAAAGAATACACATTCAGACCAATGGAATAGAATCGAGAATCTAAAAGTGATCCACATATATGGTCAATTGAGTTCTGATATGGGTGCCAAAGTAATTCAATGGAGTGAGGATAGTCTTTCAACAATGGTGCTGGAACAATTGGACATTCATATGCAAAATAAAAATGAATCTCAACTGATACCTCACAGCCATATAAAAAGTTAACTTGAAAAGATCACAGACCTAGGTGTGAAAACTATGCAACTTCCAGAATAAAATATAGGCTAAAGTCTGTGGCCTTGGGGTAAGCAAATTTTCTTAGGTAGGACACAAAAAGCCCAACTATAAATTGACCAATTGAATGTATAAACATGTTTGGGTATATTTATACATGGAATACTTCTCGACAAGAAAAAGGAATCTGGTAGAGGCGATGGCATGAATAAATCTCAAAAGGATTATGCTAAGAAGCCAGTCACAAAAGTCTACATACTATATTATTTTATTTATATGACATTCTGGAAAATCCTTGTGGGAGAATCGACATTCAACTAAATATTGTGTATTGTGGTAAGGACTGTGAGATTCAGAGTGACATGGGAGAGAGATTTTTAGAGGAAGACCTGTTCTCCTAGTGCCAAGTCAGTACTGCCTCCCTTGTAGAGTATTTGTATTCTAAAAGGGATCAAACTTTATTAAAGAGATTTCTCTCTAAGGGTTTATCCCACAAGGTGGGGAAGATAGGAGGCTTTATCTTGAAAAGTATCCACACTCCTCATTTCTAGCCAGGATAAATAAGAGAATGAGGATCTTCCAAAAGTACA
This sequence comes from Eidolon dupreanum, assembly GCA_028627145.1. Classification (NCBI taxonomy): domain Eukaryota; kingdom Metazoa; phylum Chordata; class Mammalia; order Chiroptera; family Pteropodidae; genus Eidolon; species Eidolon dupreanum. Next base: position 2,322,650 of record CM053503.1, on the reverse strand, counting down.
AAAAAAAAAAAAAAAAAAAAAAAAGTAAGAATTACAGAGAAAGAAAAGGAGAAACTACAGGAACAAAACTGAGGACAAGGATAAGATTTGAGATCTGAGAATAATAGAACACAGGAGGGTTTGAAAGCTTGGCCCAGCCAAAGGCAGGTCCACATTGCCTTCTGTGTACTGTTTGTGATATTTATCATTTCTGAAAACAATCTGGTGTAGCTGTGGCCAAGTGAAATGGCATTTACAGGAAGTCCTCTCTGAACGTCATGGAAAGTTATAAGATTTAAGTGAAACAACAGCACAAAACCAGTTTTACCACAGGCTGCTTGATACAAACAAGAGGTAAGTTCCTACGGCATCTCAGCAATGTTGTAACCAAATAACATTGAACAAGATGACGGTATTCAAGGACCTGCTGCTGAGGTTTCATTCATTCACAGTGGAATAGAAGCTTGCTGAAAGCCAAATGCCACTCAAAGGAAAAACTAGACAATCACACAATGAGCCACAAAGTGAGAATAGCACAGGTCTTGTCCCTTGCCCCTGGAGAATACCTGTGGACTTTAGTTAATGCCAAAGAGAAAATAAGTGAACCCTATGTCTTAGTCATGCCACTTCCGTACAGGTCAGATACATTTGAAAATGAACCAAAGAATCATGAGCATCCTTTTCTGATTTCCACCAACCTTGTATGTTCAGGCAGTGCACACTTGGAAATTCACGAATGCCCCCATTTTAATAGGTAAAATGTTTAAATAATTATCTGATTGATTTTTAAACAAATAGGAATTTAAGCTGATGCTATTACCTCCTTTAATGGGATAAATGATTTGGAATACCCTCATTACTCTAATATTTGCAATATTACAGTATAGCAAAAATAATTATAAAGTGAAATGAAAACTTGTTTATGCAATAACCTGTAGAACTTGAATGTGTATAACAGATTTATTTGTAATCAAAAACTGGGAGCAACCCAAATATCCTTCAACTGGATTAATCTTGGTAAAGTCATTCAATGGAACAAATTACTTATACCTGAAACCACATGGATGAATTTCAAATGACTTCTGTGAAGTGAAAGAAGACAGTCTCAAAAGGCTACGTATCGTATGCTTCGTTCATATAACATTCTGGAAAAGGCCAAACTACAGAAATAGAAAACAGCTCAGTGGTTTCCAGGGGCTGGGGACATAAGGTGGGGTGGACTGCAGAGGAGCGTGGAGAAATCTTGGGGGCGATGGAATCGCTTTATGTCTTGATTGTGGTGGGGGCTACACAGCTGTATGCATTTGTCAAAACTCGCAGAACTGCACACTAAAAGTGCATTTTACAGTATATAAATTATGCCTTTGAAAATGAAACAAGAAGTGGGAAACAAAGCAAATGCTCAGCAACATGGAACTTATGACACGTGGAACTTCGTGTAGCCGTTAAATATTATATTTTTAGTCGAAGCATATTTAGGGACATGAGAAAATGATCGTGATCAAATGTTAAGAGAAGGAACAGGGCACCACACTACATTGACAGTACGATACCAATTTTATAAAATACATACACTACGATGGCAATGACAACAAAACACATGTACATGTGTATGTATATAAAAAAGACTAGAAAAACTACAGTACCCCAGGCATCAGCAGTGTTGTCTCCGGAAGTCAGGATTGTGAATGACTTAATGTTTTTCTGAACACTCTCGCTTAGCATCCAAATTTTCATCTGAACTTTTGTTCCTTTCAGTCAGTCTCTCTTTAGTGAGTGAACACCATTGGGCTCAGGACTGTTTGTCTTCATACCTCTTGGCTGGACACTCAGGTTCTGTGGCTGTGGCTGTGGCATTGGCTGCCGCACTATACCCTTTGCTCACCTGAGTTTTAGCCGCTGACAGCTGGTGTCCTCCTCCCCTCAAAAAGAGTGAGGTTATCTACGCAGTTCGTTTGTTCATCTGGTCCTTCCTCTCCCCCTTCCCTTCCCTCCCTCCTTCCCTCCCTCCCCCTCTTCCTTCCTTCCTCCCTCCCTTCCTCCCTCCCTCCCTCCCTCCCTCCCTCCCTCCCTCCCTCCCTCCTTCCCTTTCCTTCCCTCCTTCTCTAGCCCTTTCCACAAAGGATTCGAAGAGGTCTAAAACAATATGCTGACATG
>CM053503.1:2295269-2314210 GCA_028627145.1 Eidolon dupreanum | reverse complement strand
CCCGGGGGCCACTGGGGAGCCCGCCTACCGGCCTTGAAGCTCAGCTCGTCATGCTCCTGGCCCTCGTAGTCGTAAAGGGCGCGGACCCGCACTTCGGTCCCCGAGGTGGCGTCCTCGTCGAACGGGTTGGAGTCCCCGTTGGCATCCGTGGAGGAGAACGGGTTGTTAGACTCGTCGTCCGACCAGTCGGTGGGGCAGCTCTGCGCCTTGTCGTAGCTGCTCACGCTGCAAGAGAGGGAACCCGGGGGCCTGAGCGTGGGGCTGGCAGGGCCGGGCTGGGGACTCCTGCAGGAGCACAGCGCCGCCAGGTCCCGCAGAGGCAGGGCCGGCCGCCCAGCGGACCCGTCTTCCTGTGCGGGGCCTCGACGGGGGTTAATGGAGGTCAGAGAAAAAGCAACCGCAGACTGTTACCGGTGCCCCCCTCCCTGAGAAACGAAAGCCAGAGTGTCCGCAGCGGGCAGCTGGGCGCCTGCGGGCCTCATGCATTGCTTTGAGTGCCGAGGGGCCGAGGCCCCGGACAGAGGAAAGGAGAGAGACAGAGCGAGTGAGGCGGGCCCCAGAGGGAAGCGTTTGTTCACCAACGTTTTGGCCTTAATGTCCTCCTTCTCACTGACGGTGCTCCCCGTGTCGTCCTCATCCTCGAAGGGGTTGTAGCTGGACAGTGACTGCGCTGCCCGTGTGGGGTTGCTCGGGACACTAAGGTCGCTACAGGGAGAGAGAGAGCTTTCAGGGGACCCCAGCTTCAAGGCCCCTGCGATCCGGGGTGCTCCTGGCTGCAGGATCACAGGGCCAGGGACAAATCGGACGAGAGGAATATGTTGTTTAAGCAAAAAGGTTCTTTTGGCAAAACACTTGGCGGTACTTCGGCTGTTAAACGCGCTCCAAGTGTGAGAGAATGAGACTCCGTTCTCCGTCCTTGCGTCTGGATGCCACGTGTCCCAGCCAGGAGCCCTGGGATGGAGCCCACGGAGATTTTCTCCACAGTCCTCCCTACCTGGACCTCGTCACCACTGCTGTGAGCTGGCAGGCCAGACAGCCTGTGGGGCTCATCGTGGGGAGGTGACAGCCTGGGAGGCTCGGAGCCCCGCTGATGAGAGCTGGAGATAGGTTCCTGGGGCACAGCACACCTTTCCTGCTGACTACCAAAGGGGGTGTGCTCCCTGGTTCTTCTGGGCCTGGAGCTCCTAAAACCAACACTGGGCCTGCTGAACAGCGCTTTCTCCGAGTAAAGAACCCTCCTGTGCTCCCGAGAGAGTCTGCACAAGTGTGTCAACTGCCTACTGTGTGCTAGGCCCCAGAGGACCAGAGAGAAATTAGGCCCAAGCCCGGCCTGAGGGCTGATGGCCAAGGACGACGGGACGCAACAACTGTAGGTGTTAAGTGCAGGACAAGACCAGAGAGAAGTAGGACAGGCCCCGCGAGTCCGGCACCCCACCATCTAACTCTGAGCTGGCGGACCTGACAAGTCACAGGGCGGGGACCCCGGCCAGCACCACCTCTCGCCTTCAGGCCCAGGGCTGCATGGAGCAGGCGCTCAAAGTGCGGGACAGACGGCTCAGAGATGGGGAGGGGAGGGGAGAAGATGTTGCAACTGCCACCAGAGTGACCCCAAGTGGCCTCATCGGCTTCAGGCCCGGTGAGGGGCACTGGATCCAAATCTGCCCGCTGCCTGAGACCACCAGGCCCTGCCCCCTCCTTGGCGCCTGTCTGCAGCTGACCTGCGAGGGGTTGGTGGAGGGCGGCCGAACTTGTGCAGCAGCCCTGCCGGTCCAGACCCCACCCCCAGGAGGTCCTTAGGGCCGTTTCTCCTCCTCCCCACTCCTGCCCTCAAGCCACACAGGTGCTTACTGCTCTAGTCACTTAACCACGCCCACCTGCCCCGATGGTGACAAAGCAGTTGAAAGATGACAGGCCCTGTCTGCCCAGGGAGCCTGGGTAGGGGCTTTAGTGACCGGGGCTACAGAAAGGCCCCCGAAACCTGTGCTGCCCCTTCCTAGGGAGCCACGATCATGAGACGTTATTGTCACACGGTACAAGGCGGAGGCCTCTGCGGGGAGCAGCGGAGGCCATGGTTCTGTAGAGGGTGGCGAGGCCTACGAGGCCCGGAAGCGGGCCTTGTCTAGCACACGCTTTCCAGGAGGTTCTAATGACCTCAGTGCCACCTCTTCAATCCAAACTCAGCTTTTACAAATGTGAGGTTAGAAATAAGGAAAGCTCTCAACGAAGAGGTGATCTGGAAAAGAATTCACGACTCTTTCCTGCCTGCCCCCGCCCCCCGCACCGGCACACAGCCCTGGAAGTAAGTACAGACCTGGCCAGGATACCTGAGCCCGCCTGAAGGAAACCACTGACAGTGACTTCCACTGAGGACACATGATGACCAGCACCTGACACCAGCTCTTCCCCTGGCTTGGGGCCTGAAGCACATTTGTGGCTAGCCACCCTCTGGCACCAGATGGACGGATGACCCTCCCCGGGGATGCCCTGGGGCCCTTGCCCAACAGGCAGCACGTGGACAGATGCTCACGGGGGTCCCTAGGAGGCCCCACTGAGGACTCTCCCGGATGTCCAGGCTGGGGGCGCCCTAGCCCTTGCGGAGGGCCCAGGGACCTTTCCCAGGGATGGAGGCTGCCTGGCGCCCACCTGCTGGGCTTGTTCTGCAGAGCCTGGTCGCCTGTCTGGTTGATGCCTGTCAGGGTGACGCCATCAGTGGCCTTCTTCTTCTCTCTCCGGCTGAGAGTCCGATTCATGTCAGCAGACCACTCCTAACGGGCCCCAAGGGAGAGAAAGCGGGAAGGTCACGTGTTTGAGGCCGCACCAGTCTAAACCACCAGCCTTCAATGCTGAAGCCTCTTCCCATCCATGCCCCAAACGGTCTCAAGGCCCCAGGGTGGCAGGAGAGCTGGCTGCGGGCCCTGAGCGAGCCTGCAATGGGGAGGCGGAACCCAGGGCTGCAAATGAAGCCAAGGCCTGCGCGGCTACCACATCGCCCAAGGGGCGGATGAGCTAACCGACCACTCGGTCTCCAAGGAGGGAGCCCCCCAACCCCGGCGCTCTTTGCTACCCTGGAACGGTCCCTTTTCAATCTGAGCAGCAGGCTGGGGGCTAACGGAGCAAAGCAAAGTGTTGCTCTCCCCAAAGCTCTGCTATTTCCCAGCATGTGAGCAGCCTTTTATCAAATGCCCTGAAAAACACCGGGAGCAGGGACAAGAGGCTCCAGCATGATTTTCCAGAAAAGCACGTGTGGGGGTACGGTTAATGAATTCTCCCTCCCTCGCGACTCCACCCGTCAGCGGACAGCTTTAACTGAATTAACAGCTGAGTTCTCACCTTTGCTCACATGTAGTTATAGAACCTTAAGGTTAGACGCCATCTCAGGAACATCCAGTCTAACCCGCCAATTTCTCCGATGAGCAAATAAGGCCCAGAAAGAACGAGTGCCTTGCCCACACGGACTCGGGAGCAGACCGGGCCCCTGGCTCCAGACCAGGTCAACTATATATATATATTTTTTATTAATTATTCTCTCAATTGAAATAAGATGACTGAGAACTCAACCGGAATTTCACAGTCCCCACAATGACCTTTTGAATACAAATCGGTCCTGACCAGGTGGCTTGCAAGGGCTGACTTTGAAAGGAAGGGCCAGCTGTTAACTTGGACAACAAAATCAGCAAAGCGGAGCTGCTGCCATGGGTCTGTGCCCAGCACATGGTGCCAGAACCAGGCTGTGGACACCACACACAGACCCACATGGGCTGCACGCACCCTGCGGGAGGTTTGGAATTCAATGAGTTAGCCATAAAATAGAAACTTACTTCATCCTTGTGGCATGGAAAATAAAAACATATAATTTCATTAGAGAAAAGCAGGCATGATCCCGTAAAAACCCCATGTGCCACATATGGGTGCTGGTTCCCAGCCCAAGGGACCCACAGAGAGAAGGGCCACCCATGGGCTCTGGCCCAGAAACCCGCCCAGTGAGGCAGCCTGTCAAGTCTTCCGTCTTAGACCACTCCCTTCTCTGGGTACTGACTACTGACCAACAACCCTTAGGGATCGGGGTGTGGTGGGGGTTTCATAAGCAATTCCCTGAGCATTCAAGAGAGCAATAAACACCCTGTGGGCACAAGACATGTCATCAACTCCCTTCTTCCCAGTGTGGGGGTGCTCTGTCCTCTAGGTCCACTTCCTAGAGGCCCTTGAGCCCCTGCTTTGTCCCAGTGCCTCTGTGGAAAGGGCACAGCCTGCTCTGGGCCTCCTGCTGGGAGCAGAAGTCCTAAAAATGGTGCCAGGGTGGGGGACGCTCAGCTGCAGGGACCCGCATGATCATCTGAAGCACTTTCTTGAGAAGCTCCAGAAAACAGAGGCTCATGTGAGAACTGACGATACTGCAGGCCAAGATGGGGTCACGCGGGCTTCTGGCGTGGTGAGCCCGGGGCCAGCACACAGCATGGACTAGGTCACCGAACCCCCGGCCACCGGAGGAGAGGGCCGCTACTGTCTTCCCAGTTTACACATGGGAAAGCTGAGTCATAAGAAGGACAAATGACTTGCTTCATGTCTCACAGCTGATAAAGGGTAAGGCGAGCCCTGACTCAACCTAGGCTCTGGCTGCTACTGTGTTGGGGAAGCCTCTCAGCCCAAGTCCAAGGCAGAGAGAGACGGTCACCTCCAGCATCCTCCCCAGACAGGCAGCAGCCACGGCCTTGCGGGGTTCTCCCAGCCCTGCTTCACCACGAGGAAGACAGAATCCCTTCCCTCGAAGGACAGGGTGGCAGGACTTGAGGCCGCTGCCTCTTCTACCACCATTTGGGTGGGAGGTGGGGACGCAGGCCTGGCGGCCCAGTCCTAGGGATCCCCAGGCATTTTGCACATAAAGATATTGGAACTCAGACGTCAGACAGTGGAGAAAGAGGAAAGTTAACCTCGAACCTAAACTGGTTGAATAAACTGTCTGAAATGGAGATAAGTCCCCCAGCTATACACTGAGCCACGCTCCCCTTCCATCCTGGACCAGAAGCCACGGAGCTGGTGCCCTCGGCCCACCTGGCCTGGTGTTCACCGTGGCCACTCCCTTCCTGGCCACCCTCGGAGTAGGGCAGGCAACGGGGGGTCCTGCACGTCCTGCAGCTCCTGGGACTCACCGTGAAGGGAATGGCAGTGCTCAGCATGTGCCTAGTAAAGTCCCCAATGAGAAAGAACATAACCGCACCTCCCTGGAGGTCCAGAAGGCCCTCGGAAATGCCTGAGGTCCCGGAACGGGGGCATCCGCTCACTTTCTACCGCAGCCGTGGGCAAAGGCCGCCCCGTAAACAGGGTGAAGGCCATCAGAGTTGGAATGAGAAAGACACTGTATTCGATCCCGTGGGTCCAGGCCCCTCCCTGTTGGGCCGACGAGGCCCGGCGCTGCCTCCTCTTACCTCAAACTGCGGCCAGTTCATGGACATGCCCGGCCCGTGGTTGGCTCTGAACCACCTCAGGTCCTCCACGGCGTCGGCAGCTTTGATGTTCTGCTCCAGGTCGCGGTAAATGTTTTTGTAGCTAAATCAGAGAGAGAGAAACGGGACTCTTTCAGAAGGCAGGGATGGCCACCGTTCACTTGTCCTGGCCCAGCGCCTGGCCACAGCAGGCGCCGAGGTCTGCAGCTGGCTTCACGGCCCAGATCAGGACGCCCACCCTGGTCCAGCTGGGTGATCATCTGGCTTCGACATGCACAGATGGGAACAAATAATAACCATGGCGTGGAAGTCACAGCTCTGGCCTCTGACAAATCAGCTTTCAATCACCGGGGGGCAACAACTTGGCTTTGCTGTGTCAAATAATGCAAGAGGCGCTGGCATCTGGGCCACATGGGGCTCCAGTCTGGGTGGTCTCCCTTAATCAGGTCCAGAGTCGGGTGTCAGGCAAGTTCCCCTTTGTCCCTTCCAAAGGCTGGGAGGTTCGTCCTCAGCCGCGCGAAAGCTGCGTGCTAAGACCACGGCAGAGCCCGTCTGCCACGTGGGGGGCCCTGTCTGACAGCTCACTCCAGCTTCCCTGCCCAGGAAGCTGACCGTGTGGGCAAGGAGTGTCCCTGCAGGTCCTGGATTTTTTCTCTCCTAATCCATATAGCTGGCAAGTCACTTACCCTCTCTGGGTCTCGGTTTCCTCCTCTGCTGAGCGGGGCATAATGCCACCTGTCACAGGCTGAATTGTGTTCTCCAAAATAGATATGCTGAAGTCCTAACCCCTAAGTACCTCACAATGTGACCTAATGTGAACACGGGGTCTTTATAGAGGCAAGCAAGTTAATGAGGTCATTAGGGGTGGGCCCAACCTATGGACAGCTTTTTATAAAATAGGGGAAATCTGGACACAGACACACACACACAGAAGATGGCCATGTGACTGAAGTGACACGTCTACAGCCAAGGAAGGCCACGGACCGGCAGCACACGCCAGAAGCTGGAAGAGGCAGGGACAGTCTCCCGCAGAGCTGTCAGGCGGCGTGGCCCTGCCCGCACCTGCATTTCGGATCCCGGCCTCCAGAACTGCGAGGGAATAAATTTCTGCTAATGTAAGCCACCCAGTTTGTGGCATTTTGTTATGGCAGCCCCAAGACACTGCTATACCATCTACGTGCCAGGGTGGCCTGGAGCACTGAGTGAGGCCAGGCACGGCAACCGAGGACAAGCACTCACAAGTGGGGACTGGTCTACGTGCAGGAGGGCTTGACACAGGCCTGCCCTGCCCCAGCGAGCTGTCGCCTCAGGCAAGTCATTTAACCTCACCCAGCCTCAGCTTCCCCATCAATAAGAGGTGGAATAATGCCACCTACTTTATACACTATCATAAAGATTAATGAAATAGTGGGAGCACAGCTGTACAGTAATTGTTGCTTTCATTTTTTTTATAAAGGAGCAAAAGGGAATGTAATTTCCAGCTAACGAGCCCTGACTAGTGAGCTGATTCTAAACTGCTCTGCTCTATGGAGATGGAAGTCTACATCTGGTGTTAGCCCAGACCTCTTCCCTGGCAAAGGCATCACAGGACCAAAGACGAGAAAGTGCGGAAGAAATACCCCAGCCTCACGTCACAACTCACAACTGAGTCTCCGAGGGTCTGCGCTGCCTGGGCCTAGAACCACTGGAAGGACTCACAGGAAACCTCAAAGTCAGACCAGAAATGCTGGACTTGTGCCAGCTTGATTTTAAATATGCTGACTGTGATCTGAGGTGCAGCCGCCCCCCCTTCCTGCCCAGCCCCAGAGCACTGTACGCAGAGCTGGCCGAGCATGGACCCCTTATCGCGTGGCAAGAGGCTGTTGGGCTCAGGCCAGTGGCTGGCTGTTCTGGGCGGCCGCAGACAGGCTCAGCAGAAGGGCCTCGCAGGGCAGGAGAACGTAACGACCTTGAGAAGCCCTTCTGACAGACCGCCGCCCCAAGTCTGCGGAACAGCAAGTGAGCTGTACTCAAAAGCAGCCTTCCACTTACGTCATTGTGACGGGCTTTGAAGCTAAAGGGACACTTACCTGGCCACATTGGAAAGGTCTAGGTGCTTCTGAACCTCTAGCAAAACTTCCCGGAAGAAGCGCAGGCGCTTCTCCTCAAACTGCTGGCACTGCTCGAACACCTGCTCCATGTTCTCCATGTACTGGGGCGTGGCCTGGTCCAGCTCCTTCAGGGACTTCTCATACTTTTCTTTGGTCTACAAGCAAGTCCAGATGTCACACGATGAAGGGTCACTGCCACTCGGCCTGGGTGCCCTCTGGCTGCGAGGAAGCAAGCTGGGCTCTTTGCCACCAGGATCTACACCCACCTCTGTCTTTTGTCACCATTTCTGAATTCATCGGTACCTAGACTTACTTATCAGGTGGCAACATTAAGCCAGCCCCTCTGGGTGACTTTATTAGGAATAAGCGCAGAGAGGAGCTGTGACCTGGCACCTAAGGAGCACCCCAATCTATTTCCTTTGCACCCCCAAGTCCCTTGCCAGTGGCAGCCTGCACTCCCCCACCTTTAGAACAGAGCAAAGCAGGGGTGGGGCGGGGGCCCAGCGCACAGGCCCACGGCCTTGCCCACGTTGGCCCTCGCTTCCTGGGAACTGCTAAATTAAAAGATGCTGTCTCGTCTGAATCCCGTGGCTCAGGCCTTCCAGGCAGAATGCCATCTACGTCTGTGTTGCTCTGCACGACCATCGCGTTTGCTCTTCACTAACCCACGGCGGTGGACAACCTCCCCTTTGCAACAGAGGAAACGGAAGAGCACCCCAGATGCTACATGCCTGTTCACTGCCCCTGCCCCCACCCTGAGCCCCTCAGCCTCTGCCTGCACCTCCTCTGGGCCTTCACTGCCGAGGTTGCCGCAGAAATCCTCCCCGCCCCCGGCCTCCGGGTGGCTGGGGTCCCGGTGCACTGGGCTCCCCCGCGCCCTCCCCCAGCCTCCACCCTCCGTGGGCCCTTCGGAACGGCTCTGGCGCGCACGCCTCCGCCCGCTGCACCCCACTCGGGCTCCTGGCCAGCAGTGTCTCGAGCACCTGCCTTTATCTGACTTTCAAGGCCACTGGCAGTTTGGGGCCCAGAGCCCCATGCCAGCTTGCACACCGGCTCCTCACAGCTGATGCGCCCGGCTCCATGTCCTGCACAAGCTCCTGCTTCCCACGCCCCGCCTGTGGCAACCCCAGCCACTCCCGCTCCTTGCTCCCAGAGCCCAGGTGTCATCGTCCCCAGTCCTGAGGTGGGCATGTGGGCTCTGGTGAGGTGAGGTGCTCACGGTGCGACCTTCCTGAGGGCAGGACTGTCTTGTTGGCGTAGGCCTCATCCGCCCATGCAACCCAGCGGCGACAGAGGCTCCCTGTGTGCCAGGAATGTGAGCGGGAGAGGCAGGTGCCCTCAGCACATACAGACATTCGAGATTTACCTTGAGAACATCTTGCTTGCATTTTTCTACTTTGTCTTGAAGTTTCTTAAGCTGCTCAGGGTTGAGCGACGGGTCCACTTTGCTGTTGCTTTCTCGCGATATGGCCAACTTCTCCTCCTTGCAGGCCGCGTGGTAGGCTTTCTTTGCTGCTTCTACCTACAGGGAGAAGGAGTTCCTGAACATCGTGTTTCTGAAAGTTCAAAGTCCTGGCAGAGGCCACGCAGATGGGCGAAGTGCTGGTGCTCACGGGGGGAGAGGAAAGAGCGTGACAAAGCTGCAAGTCCAGTGGAACCACAACTGGTTCCAACAACCGGGCGCATGCAACAGATACTGACCAAACGCCTGCTGCGTGTCGGGCTCTGGTCTCGGCACCAGGGGTTCAGCGCCAGACCAAGAACCTGGGCTTCCGCGGGGCTTACGGTCTAGCTGAGGAGCTATACAAGAAGAGCACACCGGGCAGCGGGAACGGCAAAGGAGAAGCCTAGCACGAGGGAGGGGGTGATACTGGGAGGCAGGGTCACCGGCCACGTCATCCATGTTTTTGAAGGCTACTATGTATGTGTGACACACACACACACACACGTGCACACGCGCCAATGTGTGTGCATTTTCTTAGTGGAAGCTTCCTTACCTGAGACAAAGTCATGGATTTCAGTATAAGAGCAGAAATGAGTTTGTAGCCATGGCCTCATGGGGGGGACAGTGTCATTACAAATGGGGCCAGGGATGAGGCAAGAGCAGAAAGAGAAAAAAAGGAAGGCCCTTTACAGCCCAAAGACCCGGGCGACACTCAGGAGGCGGCAGAGCAGCTGCACGAAGCCAGGCAGGGGAGGGGGTGGAGGGAAGTGGCACCGCCACCTGAGCGCCGGGCTGGCTGCCTGCGTGTATGGTGGGGGGGTGTCAGCAGTGCTGAGGGCGGGGGGCGTCGGGGGGGGCTGTGGTGTCTGAGCCTCCAGCTGACCAAGGCTGGGCAGCTCAGTGGCTTCCTTACTACTTTCGGAAAATCGAATCTTAGTATCACTTACAAATTTGAGAGAAAAACTCATTTGAGAGAAAGAAAATTTAAAATTACTCCTTTCTACTTAGCCCAGAGGGGCTTTCGGACCTCCCCAGCAGACAGCTGTCGGGGCTGGAGGAGGCAGAGTCAGTGGGCAGGAGCCTGGGTTCCGAGCTCCATCACCGGTGTGTGGTTGATACTCAAGTTTCCACGGCTAAAATGGGTGGATACGGATTATGTTTAAGGCATAAACTGGGGCAAATGCTAGCCACTGAGGGCTTCTGGCCTGAGGGGCGGCCCACAGGAGTGTGGGAGGAGGGGGACACTTGTGGGACAGGGTGACCAGCGAGGAGCGCTGCGCGTCGGCTGGGTGGGGACAACCTGCAGGACCCGCGCACCTCCTTCAGCTTCTTGGCCCAGGGCTTCTGCGCCTTCCGGAAGCCGTCCTCGGCCTCCTTCGTCTCCTTAAAGCCCCCCATCATCTGCTTGTGAAAGGCCTCCTTCTGCCAGTTCTTGATCTTCTCGAAGTCCTCGTTCATCAGCGAGGCCTTCACCTCCAGGTGCAGCTCGCTCACCCTCTCGGCCTCAGACATGACGGCCACCCAGGCCTTCTCCACCGTCCCGTACTGGGGCCCTGCACGGGAGGCAAGCGGTGGTCACTGGCACTGGGAGTGGACAGGCCCCGGGTGGGGATTTCCTGTCAGCCTCACTCAACTGTCAGGGGAGCTTGAGGCCAGCAGCCCCGCTGTCTGGCTGGGAGGTTTCCTTTTGGTCATTTCAGACATTTTACTCAGTGGCTGTTCCTTTTTCAGTTCCTGGGATGATGAAAAGAAGGAACTGAAGCTGAATCTACTCGGGCCACTCTTTTATTAGGGAAATTGGGGGATTGCGCAGATTTCCTTTTAAAAAAGTCACTGGGCTCTTTAAAAACTCAAATTTCTGCACTTTGGAAGTTTTCATTTGCGTAAGGCTGGCTGCAGGAGGGGCCTTCTGAAGTGAGCTGACCTTTCTCCTTGGTCACTGAGCCTGCTCTGTCCCTTACCCTCCGGGGGGCTCCTCAGCACCGTGGCTCCCTCTTTACTGGAACGCACATTCTCCCAAGGGAGAAGGGACGAGGACAAGGGCCGGGACCTCTGTTATTCACCCTCAGGAAGAGCCCGGCTCATTGCAGGAACTAGAGAACTGCCTGTCGAACAGAGGACTGTCCCCTCAGCAGCGTGGAAGCCGTGTTTTGGGGGGTTGGGGGAAGCGTCACCACGTGCTTTAGCCATTAAAAACACGGGGGTGGGGGGGCAGGAACATGCTCTGGCCCCCACGGAAACCTCCAGACAGTGGTGTGCGGGCGCCTCGCTCACCTCGCTCACTCTTCTCAGGAAGGAGGCTCGGAATCCGCCTCCTACTCTGTTGAGGGTGTGGGGTGCTGTGACACAGGTGAGCAAGGACCAGGGGCTACGAAAGAAGCTGGGGGGACAACAGGAGCCCCAGGTCCTGTGTCCGCAGCACTTGCGGGGGATGGTCTCTGTTGGGGCTGGGCGATGACCGAGAGGAGCGGGCGGGAAGTGGGTGACCACGGGAGGCGAGCCCCTCTGACCCGCTGGCTCCCTGTCCTGCCTAGGTCTGCGCCACCGTGCCGGGGCCCACGGGGGGACGGGCAGGTGCTTATGAAGCTCAAGCTCTTTACAGACAGCGGGGACTGTACTGACAGCTGGGTCCTGAGATGTGACAAGAAAATGACAACAGCTACCATTTACTGCGGGAGCCGACCCGTCCCCGGCCACCGCCCACCCGCACGGAGCTGCCCCACTCCCTGGCACCTACTCCGAACCGACCACCGTGCTAAGCCCCACAGGCCGCCCGGTTCAGCACCAGGGGAAAAAGAGACAGTCGGTCCCACCCTCTGGGACCCCTGGCCCTCCAGAACCCTCCACCCGATGACCTAGCATGCCCCGGTGGGCCCCTCCAAGGACAGAAGTCATGGTAGAAGAACCTGTCCCAAAATATACCCCGAGAAACTCCCACTAACCCGCTTCTGTCCCAGGAAACCCCCTGATCAATCAAGCTCCCCTCCCACTCTGGGAAGAACACATCCAGACCCACAGCAGCATTCTGCCACTAAGCTCCAGAATCTTCTGAGTGTTTAGCTAGGTAGGGAGCGGGGCAAAGCCTGTTATTCCCACTAAAATCGAAATGAGAAGTCCTGGCGGGCATCACCGTCCAGTCCCGTCTGACTTGCTCCGCGGCCATGCTGGCACAGCGACAGGCCGCAGTGTCAGAGCCATGGCGCTGAGCGGCCGGGCCTCGGATTGGATCGGATCTCACTCGAGTCAGGGCCCGCGGGGGGCTGCTCTGAGTTAAATGGGCAGGCGCAGCGTGTCCTGGGATGACGGGGGCTGCCACGGGAGGCTTGGTTGCTGCTCTCAGCGTAGACCGTGTCTTAAGGAAAGGGGAGGAAGTCTCAAGCAGCCTATGCTGCTGGGTAACAGCACCCTGCTGCTCCCCCAAGAGAATCACAGCCCCCAGAACCGCGAGATGCACTCCTGCCTGCTTCCTTAGAGGAAACTGGCACAGAGAGGTCACCAATGTGCCCGGAGCCTGGGGCCCAGCTGCCCTGGGCGGTGGCCTCCCTACCTTTCTCCACGAGCTGCCTCCAGCGCCGGGCCCACTCGGTGAGCTGCTGCGCGTACGCCTTCTCGATGCGCGCCCGCTCGTGCAGGCAGTTCATGAGGTCACCGCACAGGCGGTGGCCATCGTCAATCCGCTTCACCGTCCGCTTGTAGTTCCCGACCTAGGAGACGGAAGCACGCGGTGAGGTTTGGGGCTCCGGGCAGCGGCCCACCTGCCAGCTCCCCCAACCCCCCCAAGCATGGGACAGCCTGACCTCACTGCTGTGCAAACAGCCTCCGTGCCAACCAGGCCCCCAGACGCTCATCCCCTCTCCCACTGGAAAGGCACCCGGCACCCCCGTTTTTACTACTAGCGGAAACATACAAAACGGCGATTCAGAGCTTCTCAACACCCACACAGCCAGTGTCCGTGCTCGGACCTGGAGGGCAGGGAGGGAGACGCACCAGCTCGGGAAGGAATGTGAGGGAGGGAAGTGAGGGCTAAGGATGCCCAGGAGGGCATCTCGGGCAGACTGAGGGGCCAGGGACAGCTTCCCAGAGTAGGTGATGTCTAATAAGAGAGACTGAAAATAATAAAAAATAATTTTCTAGTAACTCAGATTAAAATGCTTTACATTCCAGACTCTTGGCTAAATGATCACCAGGAGTACAAACAGGTTTCCAGGTGCCTTCTGCTCTGATGTCATCACACATTGGACTATTATCGCTCCTCAATTATAGTACGTACTTACTGAGCACCTACTATGTGCCAGGCACCACAATAAGGTGTTCTACACCTCGAAATATTGCCACCACCCTAACAAGTAGGAATAATTGTCCCCATTCTAAGGTGAGAAAACCAAGGTGTAGACAAGTTACGTTTCCGAGAGTCCCACAGTCACAGACTTACCTGCCTTGACAAGGGTTAAGGTGAGTTTTAACTATTTTTCTCACATGTCAAAGGTGAGACTAGCTCATCTGAATTATAAATAATAAAAGAATAATTGTGAAAACGTTAGTGGCTAACTTGGAGTGCAAATCGAGTGTTCAGTGGGTTTCATTCTTCGAGCCACTGATTTGAAAGGACACCATGTAGCTCACACTGGATATCAGAAATGCATACTTCTCAGAGGAAACACGACAGGAAAACGATCTATTGTATTTTCAACCCTTTCTTTTCTGTCTTCAAAAATCCTAGTCGACCCTTTGTCAGTTTTACTGGTTCTAAAAGTCTCTTTGCCTGCCCGATCACTCTCATGTTCCGTCTGTTTCGAGTGACTCTGGAAGCGCCTGGAGAACAGGGAGGTGCGGTCCCCTCTCCTACAGGGTACAGAGGCCTGTCTCTGTGCAGGGTGCGGGGACCAGTGGCACGATCTGATCGGTTCCGACGTATGAACAGTCCGGTTCAACCATGGGCGTCTCTCTGACCCTGAGCTGAGTTAACCAGGTGAAGAGGAGGGCCCGGGGGAGACGTGGTGTGGTAAGACCCGGCAGAGGCACACGACACATGGGCCCTGCGTGACGATGGGCAGTGGGGGGAAGGGACTACAGCCCCTTCAGGAAGAGCTGCCCGAGCCCAGGGCTCTAGACGGGCTGAGATGACCCCACTCGCATGGGAACAGCAAGGAGCCCCGGAAGTCAGGGAGCCTGCGCGGCCTTCTCCAGAGGCCCACTATGATTTGCAGCAGTCTTGCTGAAAGTCATGAACGTGTCACCATCCCCTCCGCAGACCCCTGCAGCAGCGCAGGTGGGGCCTGGCTGTTACTCCTGAGCCAGGGAATCTGACCAGCAGCTCAGCAACTGAACCCGAACTCTCAACTCCAACCTCCAGCAGCCCCATTTTAGGACGGCAAAAGCAAACATTTCATAACCAGTTGGAAGTGACACCACATGCTCACTTCCCTTAAAAGAGGGCCTTGCCGTCATTTTTAAATTTACAGCAGGATGAAAAAAATAACCAACGAAACACCACTCGGTACTGCCGAGCTGGTGGCAGGAAGAGCTCACGTCACAGTTCCATGCAGACCCGACAGTCCGCACACAGCTACCACGCAGGGCTGGACTTCACCTCATGTGACCGACGATGTACACATTGGTAATCAACATCAAAATATGCAGCTCCCCAGAAACCTGCCCATCTCTCTGATTCTCAAAACCCTTCTGAGATGATTGAGGGAAACGGATGTTTCATTCCATCAGCACTTATTTGAATGAAACTCTGGGAATCTGAAGAGCATCGAGGAATACAGGAAGGCTGTTTCCAGAGGCCCATGATTTAGGTTTCAGTGCTGGCGCTGTGCCCACTGCTGGGGCCAAGGGGAGGAGGGAACGCTCATGACAACGGGCACTGAGATGCGCCAGTGACATCTGCCCTGCTGTCCTTTGCTCAATGAAAAGGCTCCATATGGGCTTGTGACAGATCATCACTTTAGTCCAAGCATAAGGACATTCAGCTGTCATTGTTCCCATCTCTATAAACCACCCAGTGACAGAGCAATGTGGCTTTCTGGCTCCCCTGAGCAAGACGCTGGCAAGTCCTAAGAGCGGGGCCACTCAATTTTTCTAAACTGAGGTAAATCTACGTTCACCCTTTACAGTAAACACCTAGATGAGCTCAGATGCACGTAGGCCATGTCTAGCCACCACCACACAGGACTATTTTCATTTCGTGGTGAGTTCCCCGGTGCCCTCTTTCAATGTCCTCTCCCACATAGCCCCCTTGCAGCCACTAATCTGATTTATGTCCCTTTCTGAAGATATCCAGGGTAAACGGAATCGCACAGTATGTAATCTGGCTTTTGCGACTGGCTCTATCACATACCATAATTCTTTTGAGACTGATCCATGTTGGTGCCTGTATCAGTAGTTCATTCCTTTTTATTGCTAAGTGTATTCTACTGTACGAAGAGACTGCCTACCATTTGTTTATCCTTTCATCCTGTTGAAGGACCCTCGGTTGTTTTCGGTTTGGGGCAATTATAAATAGAGAAGCTGTAAACATTCATCCACAGGTCTTCGTGTGGACATACAACTTCACTTCTCTTGTGTAAATAAATACCTGGGAGTGGAATTGCTAGATGGTAACTGTACATCTAACCTTATAAGAAACTGCCTGTCATCCCAAGTGGCTACACCGCTGTGCACTCCCATCAGCAGTGTATGAATCTCAACTGCTCCGCGTTCTTACTGGCACTTGTTACTGTCAGGTTTTTCAATTTTTTTACTTTCGCCAGTCTGTTTAGTATGTGGCAAATATTCACTGTGATTTTAATTTTCATTCTCTTAATGTCTAATGATACCGAGCACCTTTTCTTACTCCTATTTGCTACCTGTCTTCTTTAGTAGAGTATGTTCTTTTTAATTTTTTTCCCTCTCTTTAACACCCCCCCCTCAACTTCCACCCCTGACCTTATGGATGCTGCCATTTCCCCTTAAGAACTGGATCTCTGAAGGCGGGGCGTCTCCTCCCACAGGCTCGTGGAGGGCACCCCCAAGGTATGGTCTGTGTGGCTCCACCTGGGGCGCGAACCCAGGACCTTCTGCTGTCAAGCAGACGTGCTAACCACTACTCTATGGAGCCACCCCCAGAGTGTGTTCTCTTTTTAACACCTTTTTTTTAAAATTGAGGTATAATGACAACAGGGTTTTTAAGTGCGAGAAAATTAATTGTCAAATATATGACAAATTGATCATACATTAAAGTCAGGATATCTATTGCTAACTATTTCTGTTTTATCAGTTTTATGATTAAAAAGCTTCTCTCTTGCTTTTCAAAATAACTAGCTTGTGTTGAGATGGCCAAATGGCAGAAACTTAATGTAGGAATTGAAAATAAGCTTTCTTCGAAACTTTATCATCACTTGATTCATTCACAAAATGCCCATTTTTAAAAACCAGGGCTAAAGCCGTCTATGTCTCTGACGTCCTCTAAATTCAGGCTCAGCCCCTCAGACACCAGGATACTAGAGACAGAGGCTCAACACGCATGCGCCCGGGTGCGGGGCCACGATGCCCATCCTCTTCTCCCTTAGGGACTGCCTGGCCACGGGAGGGGGGCGGAGGGAGGGAGCCGTAGGGCAGGCAGCGTCCAAGCTGAGTGTGCGAGGACGAGCAGGAAGCCGGCCACAGGGCAGGCAGCGTCCAAGCTGAGTGTGCGAGGACGAGCAGGAAGCCGGCCACATTACAGAGGTGGCGAGGGAAGAGCTTCCAGCAGAGAGCACAGCGCTGGTGAAGGAAGGCGACAGCACGGAGACCTGCGGGCACGAGAGACAGCTGCTGGCCACGGAACGTGGACCGCAGAAGGCAGGGGAACGCCTGGAGGCCTAGCCGGGTCGGGAGCCGTGGGCAGGGTGAGAGGTGGGTCAGACAGAGAGAAATCCCGCGGGTCAGGCCTTCAACAAGGTGCTGTGCTCGGGGACCAGTGGGCTTCAGGAGGGGAAAGCTCCTGGGGCGCAGGTGTGGGAGGGGCCTCCTGAGACTGGGCCCCAGCAGTGGGGATGGAGAGCCGCAGCACAGGAAAAAGGAACCACCCTGTCCTCCAGGCGGCAGGTGGGGGCGGGACAGAGGTAGTGGGATCCCAGCTCCCATTTGCACAGGCCGGACCTCTCAGGCTCAGAAAAAAGCAGCACCTTTTCTAGAATCTTCCAGAAGCCGTGTTCCTACCTCCCTCTTCCCAACTGCCAAGTTCTGCCTTGGGCGCTCCGGAAGCCAGACCTATCCTGATGTCCCCTTAGGAATCCAAATCATGTGATCCCCTTTGCACCCACCCCACCCTTCACCCAGGCCCCGAGCCCCATGGCTGCCTACCTCTCCCTTGCTCTAAGTCTGGCTGTCATCGTCCCTCTGGCTGGCCTCTGCCCCAGGCCCTGAGAACCCAGCGTTCGACCAGCCTCGGTTCCAGTCGACCGAGCCGAGTCCGGGCTGGACTTGCGGCGGTCCCTGCACAGTCGGGGATGGGAGCGGAGACACGGGGCTCCGCCCGAAAACCAGCGAGGTTGTGATCACTGGGTGCTGGGAAGGGCTGTTCAGAAGGGTGGCACCAGTTCCTCCATCGTCCACTGGGTGTCCACAGGCCGGAACTGCCTTTCACAAGGACAATGGAGAATGTTGGTGGCTCTGACTTTAAGGTCTACTTATCTTGGCCAACTCCTCTCTGTGAGACACAGTGGCCAAAGGCAACAGGACAGCTGGAGAATTTGGAAGCAGGCCAGTGAGACCTCTGGGACCCCAGTGGGTGAGCGGAGAAGTGAATGCAGACCTGCAGCTCCTCCGAGCCTCCCGGCTGGCTGTTGGCCCCCATGGCAGGGCTGGGCCATCAGGTCAGGGAGACCTACAGTGTACCACATACTGGTCACCTTACATACATGTTCCACGTTGTTCTTTTCATTCTCCTATTTGGTTGGTTACCACCAGGCCCATCTCACAGATAAATTACTTGATAATAACCAAAGTCCGACAGTGATCCCAGTGGCCCGAGAATGGAACCGGGTAGGACAGCTCCAAAGCTCCCGCTCTCCCACCCTGTGCTGCCTCAGACCTAAGGCACCCAGGAAGCAGGACCTCTCCCTGCCCAGGGCTCACCACCGCAAGAGACCCCTAAGGACTCGGGATTCCCCTGGGAACCCTGAGGTTCTGGCTGTCACAATGCAGACTCAATGCACAACAGAGGGAGGGAGAGGCAGCCATCACGCACACAGTGTGCTCTCAGGCCTGTGCCCCAGACCACCCTGCCCTCCCCTAGCCTGGCCTTCTGTCCATGCCCCCAGGCGGCCTGCCTTCCAGCCGTCCCAGGCCGGTGCGGACCAGAGCCTGCACTGTGCAGACGACATCACCTCGAATACCTTCCGACTTGGTCCCAACAAGGCGCGGGCCTTTGTCTTTCTATCTACTGCTCTTTCTCTGCTGCCTTCCACTGGGTCTGCCACACGGCAGGCACAAGAGAAAAACGTGAAAGGTAAAACCATAAAGCAACAAGAAGAAAATGTCGGTGACTATCTTTGTGACTTAGGGCAGGACATGACTCTCAACAAAATTTCAACAGTAAAAGTTATAAGGATACACACACACGTGTGTACATAAAAAATTACTTTTATTACATCAAAAATTAAGGCTGTGTTTAGAAACCAATACCAATGACAAAGTTAACAGAGAACACATATCGACTCCCAATCTGCTGTATCTAAATTGCCAAGAGAGTAAAACCCGGACTATGCCAGGGAGCCTGACACATCAGCATGAAAAAGAAAGGCCCCGTGGGAAGATGGGCAAAGGGTAGGAACAGGCGACGTCGGGGACAAGGAGCAGTGCGGTGCCCACACACCTGAGCCTTAGGGGAGTGCCCACGAGAGCAGCAAGGTAGCTCTTCGCCCCTGCAGACGGGCAAACCCTGGAGAGCAGGAAATGCCAGGTGTGCAGCGGAGGTGGGACAAGAGGACACCTTGCTGC
>CM053503.1:2245955-2294769 GCA_028627145.1 Eidolon dupreanum | reverse complement strand
CCAACCTCCAGACTTTGCTCCAGCCTGAAACGCGATCTCTTCTCCCGGCTCCCAACTCAAAGCCCAGCCCTACCTACCCCCTAATGCCTTCTCTGGTGATGCCAGCCCCTCCTCTGAACTCATGTCACTGGGAGGCACAGCTGTAGCTTGGCCCTACTGCCCTATACTCCATAGAGGCCACCGGCCTTTCTCCTCGCTGCTATGTTATAAACACATGCATGTGGGAATCAGATCTCCCTCTTCTGTTTTCTAAATCTTACTATAGTATTAGGTAACACAGAAAGTGACCCCTCTAAATATTCCTGTTTGATGTTCTGTCCCTGCGGGTCATCTCCACCCCCCCAAGCTCAGTGTCTGTTCATTCATTTGTCCGGCGGACATGTGACTGCTTTGTAAGTACCAAGCCTGTGTGCATCTTCCTGCCCCTCCCCCGAGAAAGCCCCACTCCCCCATGCACCCCAGCACGTCCTGCAGCACCTGACAATGATCTGCCTAGCGTCGGTGTCCTTCGAGGAGCTGACCTCCAAATGTCACAGCCAAGACTCCCAGAGAGCGGGGCCATGGCCCGCCTGTGTATGCACACGGCCGGCACACAGGCGGTTCTAATGGCTCGCTCCAGTCGGCTTTAGGTGGAAAAGAGAACAGTTAAGCACAAAAGACTCTTCTACCTTGAGACCATGTGGCTTTCTTTAGATTTGTGCACCCCGTTGAGTGTCACACCATGGGGAAGTTGCCTTCGCTGGGACAGAGGGAACTTGTAGGCAGCTGGTAGCGAGCACCTGAGTCACTCAGAGCCAGAGGGCCGGCTAGGCCTGAGCAATCGCTCCGCCAGTCAGCGACCATCCACAGCCAAGGAGGAAGACAACAGCACTGCTGATTTACACAGGCTGTGGTGTAACTCCAGGGAACGCATCGCAAGATGAGAGCCCGCCTGGAAAATAAACCCACTTGCCTTCGCATTCTTCAGGCAAAAGGCGATGTTCTCGTCTACTGACAGAATCGCAGCCAAGATTTCAGTAAGGAGCCTAAGGGCTTAAATCAGTGACTTGCTAGCTACTTGATTTAATATATGCTGACAATATGTACTGGTAACTTTCATCTAGGTATTTTTTTTTTACCGAGTAGCTGAAGACTTCTGTAATAGCACTACGTTTAGCTACTTCATTTTTCCAGAGCAGTTTCGGCCATCCACTGAGTAATTACAATGATGCAAACGCAGCCTGCAGGAACAGATTTTATGTCATGTGTGTGCATGTTCTGGCCTGGATACCCACCAGGAAGGCTGTCACCAGCCAAGGGGCATCCTCTCTGCTTTTCAATTTACTCCCAATCCCACAGAAGCCAGCTGCTTAAGGGTAGGGACTCAGACTGTCACATTCCTTCCTGGAACCTCACAGGGCCTAGCACACAGCAGGTGTTCAATAAACACATACTTAAATAAAATGATGTATTCAGCTAAAAGTCAGTACTGACCTTTTCCCAATTCATAGGAAAGAAAAGTATTGGTAGTATTTTGAGCTCCTTGTCCATATTTTCTAAACTTGGTCACCTGTGATCATGTGTCTGTTAGACTATAATAGCAGATGGTACTTGATATCAGACAAAATTACATACCCAATCAGCCTAAGTCTATGACACTACTCCGTGCTTGTCCCCGGCACACCCCAGAGCATTCTCCTCCGCTCCTGCACCACCCGAGCCCCTTGTGTCAGGAAAGCACCCACGTGGTGCCACCGTCTAAGTTCTCATTTCATCTTGACAGTACAGATGAAGACCCTGAGGTCCAGATCAGCAACTTGCCCAAGGTCACACAGCTGGGATCAGAACCCAGATCTGTACAACGGCAAAGCCGGCTCTTTCCACCAAGCCCCCAGCTGCTGGGAAAGTTAGAGGGTTTTGCCACAAGAACAAAATTTGATTAAAAATGGACTTTCCTTTGACCAGTAGGCAGGAGAGTAAGTGGGGCGCAGGAAGGAGGACTACCAAAACCCATAAAACAATCTAATCAGGAAGGGGGTTCTTCGCAGACACAGACAGGAAGATGTAGTTTGTTCAGCCCGCTGGCCTCTTGCTTGCAGTGTCCAGCACGATGCCACATCCATCACCACTGTCCCTATTTTCTAGACAATACCCCAAAGCAAAGCTGCTTCTCAGGCTAAGCCCAGTGATTAAGTGTATGTCACTGCAAGTCGCATCAGAGCTAAACATGAAAAAGTAGATCAGGGAATGGACAAATGGACAACGTCTCTAAAATAGCTCTTACCTCTTTGGGCATCAGACTTTTCTAGCAAGGTGAGTTTCCCACCTTCGCTGATAGCCCAGCTGTACCTGCTGCCCAAAAACGCCTGGCTGGAAAATTTGGGGGGTTTTTCGTCTCATACCCCCTACCCTGCCCCCCCAAAAGTCTATCAGCCTGGTCTCTGCACCATGGAGAAGAAAACATGGGCGTTACCTCCCAGAAACTATCGCTGGACACTTCTACTCCAACGGAATCGTCGTAAGTGACAGACATCTCTCCGAAGGGTGAGGGAGCAGCAGGGGATGCTCAAATTCAGAGGTCAGCGTCGGATGCTCAAAATCCAGGGGCAATCCTAAAAAGAAAAACATATTGTGGTGTTTAAACTCTCAAGGTAAAAGAGCAAGCCATCTCCATCTTACCACTTCCATTTCCATTACTGCCTTCGTATGGAACAGTCTAAAACGTTTCCCTTCAGTGAGAGAGGCCGATAAACTCCAAACTCTGGGCACGGACACTTATGCGTATGTTACACGCATGTTATTTGCGCCAATACCCAGTAAACCTTCTCAACGTCTTGCTAAAGAGTTCAAAGAGCTTTCTGATGAACAGATCATGTTCTTAGATCAACAGATTGATGCACTTCCTAAATGTTCTTCTTCATCCCTCAGAGAAAGGGACAGAGCACATGAGGAGAACAGGCAGAGTCCTTGCATCTCCAGGCTCGCCCTGTCCCAACCTCTCTTACCCACCCAGCAGGGCTAGGACCTGTGGTAAGATGTGAGTGGAAATAACCCCACTTCTGACTCTACTCTCCACACGGTTCTAGCACATTCCAACTGTGTCAGGCATTGCCCATCCCACCTCCCAATGACTGACTCGTCTCAGCCACTGAAGCCCCAAATTCAGACCAGTTTATTCTGACACCGTCTGTGTGAGAGCCAGCTAGAAAGAGTAAAGACAAACAAACTAGAGTGACAATTTCTGAGTGCGGATTCGATGTTCTCGATCCAGCAAGGGTAACGGGGTAGTTATTCCCCTGCAGGAGGGAAGAAGTTGAAGGACTCCCGCTAATTCAGAAGCACGAATCACTTTAAGGAATGACCTGTCTGCGGCCAGATGAGACAACCTGCTTCTTGCTGAAAAGGAGACTCCACCCTCCTTTACATCACCCTGTGTTCGGATCACACAGCCAGAGATCCGACTTTCCTAACCACTCGAGTGAGGAGTCCCAAGCCACAGCTTAGAGATGGGAGGGAGCAGGTCAGGTGAGGTGGGCAGAGCGATCTACACATTATACCTACAAGGTGCAAGGCTTTCTTCTAGGTACTTTTCCATACGTCCTCACATCTAATCCTCACGATTCCCTGTGAGACAGTCTAGAACCGCAATAAGGAACACAGGCTCTAGAGTCAGGCTGCCTGGGCTCCAATCCCAAACCCGTGACTCACTGGCTGGGCAAGAGTGGGCAAGTCACCTAACCCCTCTGTGCCCCAAGGGCTTTATCCATGAAAGAGAGAGACAATAAGGGAATCAGAACTGCTGTGAGGGTCAAATGAAGCGATACATACAGGGGCTTGGAACGATACATAGCCCATAGTAAGTGCTACGGACCTAGTAAATAATAGTAATGCAATTACTAATAGATAGTAATTATTACTGTCATTACTTTGATCTCTACTTTACCTTGAGAAAACTGATGCTTGGAGAAGTTAAGCAACTTGCTCGTGGTCAAATGGTGGAGACCAGCATCTGACACCACCAACTCTGCCTGTTGGCTAAGGTAATGTTCTTCCCATACCAAGATGTTTTCTAAAAACTATCTCCAATTTAAATAAATCAGGTATCCTATAGCCTAAGATCTAATTGCTAATTAAAAGGGCTTAGTCTGGTGGGATTCAGAGCTTCCAAAGGTGAACACAGCACTGTCACGCCAACAAATTCAAAGTAGAGAGCGGACTGTGGAACTTCGAACCAAGTGCCCACATGCACGCAAGCCACCGCGCACTCTGCCCGCCAGCACGCGGGCTGGACCTCTGCTCTGTAGTCACCGGGGCAGCAGGTCATTCTAACCACGGGGCTATCCCCAAGGCCAGACAGGCTACGCCGGCCTGGCCCCGGAGCCACCCATGCTTCACAGCACCCCCTTTTTCCATGGACTCCTGTGCCCTTAGCCAGGGCTCCCCTGGAAGCATGCCGGCCCATGTCTGCTGCAGCAAAAAGTCTCCCCAGAGC
Organism: Eidolon dupreanum; assembly: GCA_028627145.1. NCBI lineage: Eukaryota > Metazoa > Chordata > Mammalia > Chiroptera > Pteropodidae > Eidolon > Eidolon dupreanum. The sequence continues at coordinate 2,290,298 of CM053503.1, read as the reverse complement.
AGCGGGTCCCTGCTCCAGAATCTTCCAGGGAATCCAGGCTTCTGGCTCAGGTGAATCTCCAAGTGGCACAATCAAGCCACTGGGTGGGCTGCTGGGCCAGCTCCAAGGAGCAGGTGCAGGGAGGGGTGGGTGCCTGCTCTGGACGGAGAAGCAGCTCGACACCGGAAAAGCTCAGGCAGAGGAATTCATTTCTGCCTGGGCTCGGCCATGGTTTAGACACTAACGGAAGATCAGTTCTGCACAAGATTTATTACGTGCCTACTAAGTGCCAGGAGCCACGAAGTGGTTGCCACTGAGCTTGGCATGAAAAGACACAGCAGAGGACCCGAATCACCGAGAAGAGACACCCTGCCAAGTAACAAGACCGAGACGCACTGGAGCGGCAGAGGGCATCGGCCGTGAGGCGTGCGGTGCTCTCCGCTGACCGGAGAGAACAAGGAAAAACCAACTTTCCTCATCCGAGTCACACAGCGCCAACTTGCTGACTTCCCTCAGTCCCTCAGTCCCCGCAGCTCTATGCTCAGCGACTGCGACGTTCCCAAGATCGCAGCTGTACGAGCTGATGACTCCAGGAGGCTCCACTATCCTTGTGTGCCATTTAGAGTTCACGGTAAAGCTGAACCAGCTCCCTTGCACGAATTCGCCCGTTTTTGATCCCCACCTCCCCACTTATCCCTTCTCCAAGCTTACATGTGAACATCATCATTAATCTAAGTAAAACCAAATCGGAAAGGCAAATCTCCTGCAAAACTGTCCAAGGCATTCCGGACTTGACAGAAGCGACCCTTGGAAGCTCAGTATCACCTCTTTGGTTCTGACTTGCTGCGGTTCAGAACTGACGACGTTTTCCTCCTGAACCCTCGCAGATCTCACACGGGGTTGCGCTGAACTGCTCATTCTCCTCCAAGAGCTCAGAAACCAGCAGACAGCCACAGTTCTACAGAGGAAACTGAGGCAAGGCATGAAAGAACCGAACAGAGAAAGTGAGAGGAAGAACTGAAGACCGCCTGCCCGACGAGTAGGCGAGATACTGCAGGTAGAAGCCTCAGATGCTAGCTCTCGGGAAAGCTCAGGTTCAACTCCCAGCTCCACCATGACGCGCTGGGTGCCCACGGCAAAGCCACTCAGTTCCCTGAGCCCCAGTTTCCCAAGCGGCGCTCCACCAGGCTTCAGTGAGGGTTCAGCGAGACGGTGCGTGGAGGCCTAAGGAGCCCAGGCTTCAGCCCTCGGCAGGCCTCCCTCAGTGGCAGCCTGGTCTTGGCTCCAAGTGTCCTCGCTACCTCCTTTAGAGCCACATGATAATGACAAGGAAGGCAGGCAGAAGAGAGGGCCTGGGAGACAAGGGTCTGCACACCGAGAAAACCCGACTGTGATTAAAGCGCTGGTCCCCCTGGGGACTCATCTTTGATGTTCACAGAGCAACGTCAACCTAGGGGTGTGAGGGTGGGCGTGAGTTCAGGCTGCAGCCGCCCAAGTGGAGTTAGTACACACCCTAGAGCTCCCAAGCCCCCCTCCTTCCTGCCCTGCTCCGGAAGCTCTGCCTTGGGGCCCTGTCCACCTGCCCCTCCTGTCCCAAAGCATGCTGCACCAACCCCGGAGATCCTGGTCTCTCCCAGCTCCCCCTCCGTCTGATAAACCCCACTATTCCCTTCTCCCCGTCGCCGGCACGCCCACAGTCCCTTCTCGCGGTCCTTCCTGCACCTCCCAGCAATTCTCATTCTCTCCTGTGACATCACTGTCACCGATAAGTGAGCAGCAGCAGCTCCTCTCTCGAGGGTCAGCCTATCAATAAAATAAGGATGAGAGTATTTCCCTCACAGGATTAGAGACAAGGAATCCAAGTCACCTGACACGCTGCTGACACCTGAACAGTGGTAGCCACTGCTCTTAAAACCAACACCCAGCAAAGCACCAAAAGGGAGGAGAAAGGCCAGCGACAGGCTGGGTTTGCTCTCTGTTTTCCCTCTGCTGTTGCTACAGGGATAAGCACTTTTGCCGAGGCTCCCCCACCCCCCCGACACTGAGGAGGCCCGTCATCACCTACCGCCAGGGAGCCTCCTCACAAACCAGACGCCGCGCTAGGTGCTCTGTATGGGCGGGCAGTCCGCATGGGTGCTGGCCCAGGACGAGGCTTCCGACAAGGGGGGCCCTTCTGTGGGCTGCTACCCGGGGTCCTAGGGCTTCAATTAGTGCTAACGACCACCGTATGAAGGGACAATTGGCACCATGCTCCTGTTAAAGCTGGGGAACTGAGGCACGGAAAGGCAAAGGGGCTGGCCCTGACCAAAGGCAGGCTGACACCAGCCATGCTCGTGACCGCTGGCCGAGACGCAGTTATCAGCGCCAAAGGCGTGGTGTGCATTTAGCTGGGGGCTCCCCCATGGGAAGGCGACGCTCCTCGCATGGCAGTGAGTGGGAACGAGCCTCAGTGCCACTGCTGTGGACTCATTCATCTGTCCCCTCCAAGAGCCCTGTCCTCCCCTGCGAAGCAAGGACATCACCAGCTCCTCACCTCCCAAGTTACAAGGAGGCTCGGGGTGATAACGGATGTGAAGAGGTTCGGGAAAGTGCAAAGTGACATACATGAGTCAGTACTGCTCTTTTCAAGGATGGGGACGGAGTCTGGCACTTCTTCAGGATATTTCAGACTGTCTACCACCCGGCAGTTATCGGGTTGTTTCTTCCTAAATAAACTGAACCCCAATACTCGAATGTAATGCTGAATGAGTTCCATTCACCGAACAAATGCAACACATAGTGAACGTTCCTGTCGCAGGCTGGTTCCCCTGGGAGACCTTGCAATTCCAGTTGCCAGACGGGCAGGGACGGCGTGCTTCAGCCTGGAACCTTGTCCGCCCATCAAAAGTGAATAAGCAGCAAGCTGGAGGCTCGAGAGCAAGACAAGCCCTAGCAGAAGGATGTACAAATCACCGCCTCTTCCTCCTGCCCCCCTGAAACGCCTTTGCAGCCCCTCAGGTGTGTCCTGGCACCCGGTAGGCCCCGAGCCATGTTTGCTGAATACACATTCTAAGAGGCACTTCTCAGCAATCCAGGAGCCCAGGAATGACTGAGGTAGGGGACATGGTGCCAGATCTCTGGGTTCTGGCGACTTCTGCCACCGAAGTATATACACACCTGGGAGTCAGAGCCACTCCTAAAATGGTGCGCTGAGTCTCAGAGGTTGGGGGAGGTTGCTGAGGTTGACCTTGGCCCATGCTGGGAGCCGGCATAACCGCCTTCCTCCCCTCTGGGCCTGATAGCCAGTATCGGTGAACAAAAGGTACAAATTACGTAAGTACATCTAGCTCCCTCTCAAAGCCCTTAATTTATTCCAAAAAAAAGAAAAAACAGAACAGGTCATTAGGCCTAAAGACTACACTATAAAGCAAGGACGTTCTGAGTGAAGGCACCATGTCGCTCCTGTCCCGAGAGCAGGCGGAGAGCGAGCCGTCTAGGCCTCGGCACCCGCGGGAGGCGCCCAGCAGCAAGTGTCCTCACGGCCCCACACACGACGCTGGCGCAGTTCGGTGCTGCCCCGCAGGCCTCAGGGTGAGCACACACCAGACCTCAGGTTTGTTTCTTCTTCATTACTGGGTGGGAAAGTCTTCATTTAATTGGGAAATGACTTTCACCTCAGCTAGGTCACTCTGTGGCCTGGAGTGAGGGGGGGATCATTCCTTAAGTTGGGACTTATTTATTTACCCATTCATTCTACAAACACATGTCTGAGTACCTACTATGTGCCGGGCGCTCTTCTAAGTCCCAGTGATGGGACAGTGAACAAGACAGACGTGGTCCCTGCATGCCTTGAGCTGACGTCCTAATAGGGCAGATTGACACACACTGGTGGGAGAACGCGAGGGAGGCACTAGGGACCCCAGATGGATGGCAAGCGGGCGTGTGAAGGATGGGGGAGGGGCCTGTCCAGCAGAGGGAGGGTGACAGCAAAGGTCCCAGAGGCGTGCTGGGCCCATTCTGACGGCACTGAGAGCTTCGTGGCAACTCAGATTCTTGTATCCGCACCACTGGTTGGGAAATTCAACCCTCAAGTACTTGTAAGATGTGCTATTAAGACCAAGCACGTGCATGCACACCTGTCCTTATGCAGTGTGACATGCCTCTCAATATGTGATAGATTTAACAACAGAAAACACCTACCCTTCGACCCAACTATTTCTTCTAAAACTCTATCCTACAGACAAACTCATCCAAGAGTCAAATGGTAGGTATTCTCAGTGGCAACAAAATATAAACACTGAAAACCACCTCACTGTCCATCAAGAATAAAAAATGCCGGTGGCAGTTGCCCTCCGGAGAGGGATGCAGGCAGCCAAAGGAGGAGGGTGGGGAGAACTGTGTGTTCAGACATGAAAAGATGTGCCCACACATCGGGTGGAAACGGGGGTGCAGCACAGTAGGCAGTCTGATCCTGCTGCTCTTAAAAAACAATTAAACGTCCACACAAGCCTGCCAGTGCACAGAAGGTCCCGGTGGGTCTCACGCTTGCTCGGGGTGGGGGTTGGGAGGGCCGTGGGGGTACGGAGGGGACCTTTGCATTTCACCTCGTAACCCTCTCAACTATTTGAAAACTTTGATTGGCCTATAATATTTTTAGAAGATAAAAATTAATAAGAATGGCGCACTTTGTCTCATAACGGGGTCCCTCTGCGCCACGCGCCCGCACCGCAGCTTCGGGACAGGGCGTCTGCGCGCGCACCTCCGGACGCCCCACAGCCCTCCGCCACGCCTGCCAGAGGCGTGCAGATCCGCCGTCGCCTCTGCCTCATGCGACCGCTCTCGTCACCCAACACGGCCCGGGCCCTGCAGTCTGTTCCCAACAGTGACCCTTTCAAAATCAGGTCTGAGCACATGGCCCCCCTCACGCGGAGTAAAAGCCCCCGAGTGCGCACCTCCGCCCGCCCGCCTCCCACGGGCTGCCCTCTCCCCGGCGCCCCTGGCTCCGGCCACGAGCCCGCTGCTGATTGTGGCACTGCCAGGCACAGCCATACTGGCTCTTTGGACCCCCGGAACTGTCTTCCTCCAGAGAGCCCACAGCAAGAGGCTGGCCTCCTCCTGCCACTCAGGCCGGTCCCCTCCGCCCCATCCCCCAGCCCTCTCGGCACTCCCAGGCCCCTTCTCTGCTTTTTCTTTCTCTCCCAAGCGCTCATCTCCTTCCCGCAGGCACATCATTTACTTAGCTGTGCTGTTCATTGCCAGCCTCCCCCACGAGAGCGTGAGCTCGGGGAGGGCAGGGGTTTTCGTCCGCTGTGTTCGTGGCCGCGGTGCCACATCCAGTGTCTGACACGTAGCAGTCACTAAAACCTTAGTGGATGAACTTAGGAGAAAAGACTGGGTAATTTTGATTTATACAGACTAAAAGATCTACAGATGAAAAGTAATCGGAGCATTTACGTGAAGATGTTTTAACTCAACTGGCTAGAATTCTTTTATGAACACTGCTTCACACGTTAACTAAACTGCAAATGGGTTCAGCAACCATTGTGGGGGCGTGGGGCTCAGTCCCCAGCTGTCTCCCAGCAGCCACACAGGAAGCCGGACCACTGAGGGCCCACAGGCTCCTGGGTGCCCTCTGCCTCCAGCCTCAGCACCGGCTGTGGCTGTCAGCCCCGTGAGAAAGGACGGGTCGGTCTGCTGCTAAGCCTCGGCCGTCTCCCACGTGGTGGGGACTCAGAGAGTAAGGCCTGGGCTAATAACTGCTTCGCACCATCAGCGAAGCAGGAACACTTTTTTTTTTTTTTTAAATAGCTCAGATTTCTGGCACAGTCTATTTTGTTTCCAGTGATTTCATCTGGAAAAGTGCACATTCCTCAAAGGAAGAGATAGAGATCAGCAAATAAAGTGACTTATATCTCTGGAACATCGTGTAGTGCGTTTGCTTCACCCATGGAAAACAGCTCACGTGGTGAGATGCCGGGTTTTGCAGGCTGCCCCCCTGGAGGGGAGCATGAGCCTACAGCTGGGTGAGCCCCAGGCCCTGGCCAGACGGGACCAGTCCTCAGAAGCACCCACCGCCACCGGGTGGGCAGTAACGGGCCAGACACACTCAAAAGTGCTTCCAGAGATTAAAACCAGTCGCATCTCTCGGCAGACAGAGCGTGGGGTCGCCATGGAGACCATCTCCTGAAACCACTGCCGGACTCCTGGGCACTTCGCGGCCGCAAACTGAAGAGCTGGTGAGAGAGGGGACGCTAGAGACCCTCTCAGGACACAGAGCCATTTCACTGAAAACAAACATGGCTCACGCTCAAACACCACAGTTCAAAAGAAAAAGAGTGGGGGGAAAACACGTCTTGCTTTGTTTTAGCCAACACTACAGAGCAGCCCTCTTCCTCCCACAGAAAAAAATCATGTTAGTTAGGGGAGGCTTAAAAAAACAAAACAAAACAAAACAAATTCCCCTAAACAGACCAACCCCGGGAAGCCATTCCACAGCGTGCAACACAGCGGCCCTGTGGCTGGGCACAGCACGGTCTGAAGCGGGCACGCTCCTGCTCAAGTGCGACACGTAGCTCCTCTGCTCTGCCCTTTCGACTCGCCCCAGACGGCTAAGCCCACATCCGTTCCGAGTCCAAACATCTATTCTGTTGGGTCACACAGGCTGCCAAAATGAATGAGGGCCCCTCCTGGCCGGGCTCTGTCCCACCAACCTTCGTTCTCACTACTCAGCCCTTTCTCCTGTCACCTCCGGTGGGTCCTCACTGTGACGACAGCGAAGGCGCCGCCCGCCGTCTGCTTTTCCCACTGCGCAATGAGCCTGTCCCTGTTGTCTCTCATCTCCCTGTCGCTCCTAATGGCTATGTCACATCACTGCTGCGTCAGACCTCAGGGGCTGGGGTCCTTCCCAATCACAGCTACGGCTGGGGGACGGTCACGGCACACGCCGTGGGAACACTTCTGTCCCGTTCCCTCGTCGGGGGTTCAAGGGCTCAGGCAACGCAGAGACCGTTCACGAACCCCTCCGTACCATTTAAAAAGCAAGATTTCAACCTGACATCCTCAATTTGCATTTAAGGGACAGCTTACACAACCATGAGAAAGGAGAGAAACACCCGAGAGGCAGAGGAGAAAAAATGACCCCGAAAACACACCTCAGCAGAAAAATATTGCTGCCTTTGGGGCCCTATTTGTTTCACATGATGAAACTGAGAATATTTCAGGTGAAAAAGCACTTGTAATATTGCACATAAATAAGAAATGGGCAGAAAGGGGGAAAAAAAAGAATGAGGTCCCATGAAAAAGGAGACTTCAGCTGTAGTGGGGACAAGGGAGCCTCATCATAGCATCTAATTTCTCCCCTGGTAGGTACTGAAATCAGGTTGGTTATTTTTGTTTAAGAAACTTCAAATGAATAAACATTTACACCATTTTAAATATGAAACTCCTTGAATGTGTAAATTTTCAGAGTGTTCAGACTCACTCCAGATTCAACCCTGCGGGGACACCAGTTATCAATACATGGGTGACCTGGACTAACATCCCTTCTATTCAGTGGGATGGTGTGACTGTCTAAACACAACTACTTCCCCCGAGGGGCAGGCCTGGCTTAGGGAATCACTGGGAATGCTAGAAATGCCAATTTTTAAAGAAGAATACACACAGATATTCACGCGCCCCAAACAAACAAAAACCAATAAAGCTTCATTAAATAAACTTTAACTTCTGATGAGTCAGAAGTCATTTTCCGCTCTTACAAAGAAGGGCTCTCAGGGTCCAAATTTGGAAGTTTGGTCCCAAATTTGCCATTAAACAGATATGGGACCTTGGGCGTCTTTTCAGTATCCTGCTACCTTTACTTGGAAAGAAGAGTGTGGTATTAAACAAACTCAGATTTTTCTGAGCTTAAAATGTTTTGAAAGAGCCTCCTGCTGGCAAGAGATTGTGGGAGAACTTGAGAGAATTCAAGCCAAGTAACTGTAAGCACTGTGCATCTGCTCATGACTGCAAAGGGCTTCCCTCCTCCATCAGACCTGAGCCTTACAGCCGCCCTGTGACCTCAAAGTCTAGGCTTGAACTCATTCTCAGAGGCTCCCCGTCAATGTAATGCCCGTGCTTCCTGAGCACGTCCACATCACAGAAGTTACACACAGTGTCAGTGACACAAGATGTCACCTGTGATGCAGGTCCTGCACATACAAATCTCACAGTATAAAGGGAAAGTCGACAGCAACTAACGTGCATTTTACAAAACAAGTGAAAAGAGGCGTGACTGTCAGGAATCACGGCCCCGTGCATTGTGACAGGCACTCTGAGCCTGGGTCCCAGGGCTTCTCACTGAAGACCCTCTGTCAATGGCTGCTAGGAAGTCGGGTGTGGGGACAACACTGGGGGTTCAGTGGGTTGCGAAGTATCAAGTGCACCTGCAATGGCTTAATCCTGCCTCCAAAGTGTGGGCAGAAAAGTGTCTCTGAACCCCACAAATGGTCCCTCGAGGCTCTCTCAGGGTTAGTTTGCCTGCTGGGGTGCTGAGCAAGCCTGGAACAGGATGTCTAGCGTAGGCAGCTTCCCAGCCTGGGGACACCAAGCTGAACCGCGAGGAGCCCATGGGAATTGGGCACATACAGAGGGGTAGGAGCTGGTGTCCTGAGGGGAGGGGGAGGCTGGGATAACGGGGGTACAGAGAGGGGGTACAGGCCAGGGAGTGTCATTGGGGCCACCCAGGATTCAGAGGGCCACGTGGCACAGCTGGGTACCCACCCTAAAACAGAACAGTGAGGAAGAAAGGAGGAACTGGTGTCACATTTCTACACAGAAATCCCCATGTGGTTTAAACTTGATGAATTTCTCATAATTTGTCATCTTCAGCTGCTGGCTGGGCTGAGAACTATTTTACACACTATTAATAGTTACAATGTTTAATTGACAGGACCATGCAGAGATCATTGTTATTACTGTTGTTAACGACCAATGTACTTAATATATGCAATACCTCAGGAGCCCAGAAAATTTCACAGAATCCCAAATCACAAGGGATGCAGGTGGTATTACATAAATTCTAAAAGTTCAAAGCTAAAATGAAAACAAAAGTTCAATGTCTTCCCAAAAGAAATCCCAATGTTAGGTAAAATAGAAAATCCACCCTTACTTCTACTTTCCAGTCTCTGGAGGACAACATTTTTGAGTACTTAAATTGTATCACTTCCCTGCTCCAAACCCACTGCACTCAGAGTTAAACCCTGACTCCTAAGCTTTGCTGCAGGTCCCATCATGATCTGGCCCCTGTCTGTCCCCTTCCAATCTCCCTCACTGGCTAGACCTGTTCTGCTCCAGCCACAATGATTCTCTCACTGTTTGTCAAACACACTAAGCTTGTTCCCGCCTCAGAGCCTTTGCACATGCTGTTCCCTCTCCCCGGAATGCTCTTCCCTGAGATAACAGCATGGCCAGCTCCCTGACAGCATCTGGCTTCTGCCCGGAGGTCTTCAGAGGAGCCTGTCCCCACATCCTCTCTCATCCAGCTCCGCCTCCCACCACCTCCACCTCTACCCTGCTACTTTCTGCTCTCTTTGGATATTTCTTCAAAACAGACATCGCTACCTGAATTTTTTCCCCATGTACAGTCTCCTTCCCCCTCTAGAAGGTAAACTCCACTGGGGTGTCTCATCCACAATAGGTCCTCCCTAACTTCTGTTGAAATTGACAGAGACACATGCTGGGATTTTTACAAATGAAATAATGGCAAAGAAAGTAAAGCAATGACTTTATAAAATGATATCGAATAAGGCCTTTATAATAATGTATTGCTGTTAGCAATTTCATTCAAATTGTACTGTGTATATTGACATCTCTTGGATTACAAAGGAAAGAAAAAGACTGTTACTCAGGTGATTAACCACAAGTGTTTCTTAGGCTGACGACGAAACTAATTTTTCAGCAATCCTTAAAGTCGATTCTTCCACAATGGTCAGCTCGTACAGCTCCTCAGTTGGAAGACCTTCCCCGGGCCTCCTAGGTGCCCTCCAGAGCACCCAGAAACATGTTTCATTTTGTTTTTGTTGATCAAAAAAGGTCCTCTCTGAACCAGAGGATGCAACTGTGTTCGGAGACAAAAGCTCCAGTAGGTTATAACATACTTTAAATGCTCCAGTATTAAGAACTGCTCTATCATTAAGTCGGCATTTATATTTACAGTACAATTTGAAAACATTTGGTCAAGACGAGTCTCCAACAGTAAGTCCCACGCACACACCCAGAACCTAGTCTGGTACTACATTTATGTGTCAGAGGAAAACCTGGTTAACCCCGAAGAGTGGAAGAGGTCAAAGACTTTATGATACTGAAAAGAAAATATCTCTATGATTCCATACCGCTTTAGGACTTTCTTTAAATCCTGAACGATCCTTTAAGAAACACATTTCTCAAAGCAGTGAAATGCAGAAAAGCATCTCCTTGAAAAATGCGGAATGCCAGGAAGAGAGAGCAAAGCAAACTTCGCCAGTGGCCGCCAGGACCAGCATCGTTTTTCTTTCGACTGCAGATTCTTGAAACAAGAGACCGTCCCGAAATGGAAGCCTCAGTCAAGTGCAAAAATAAATGAATAAATAAATAAGCGCAAGAGAACAAACACACGGTCACACTTGACAAGAACCAAGAACCCAGAGTCGGTGGATGTCTGGACCAAAACGTCTAATGCCAGCACTTCCAAAGTAAACGTGGCAGGCTGCCCATCCTGCACCCTTGATGACCCTGGTCCCCTGCTCAGACTGCTGATGGGAGCCCCTAACAGCCCCCATCCACCTCACGCACGGCATATGTCCTTCACATTCAAACTCTCTTCCCAACACCTACAATGGGAAAAACAACTAATTCCATTCTGGGGGAAATATATTTTAGAGAAAAATGCTATTGCAGCTGGAGAAACATTCTTAGATATCATGAATAAGATATTATGATTCTAAGGAATTGTAAATTTGATGCTGGAGTGTGTGAAAGTATGAATAAGCAGATTTGAGGAAATATTATGGAGCCATGGTAACAGAAACCACGGAAGAAACTCCAGTTGTACAAAACGATTTAAAAATAAACCAGATACGAAAATACCAGCAAAAAGCTATAATGACTCACACTGTTCTCCTCAAACACTTATGAGAACAGCCAGTTCGTTGTCTGTCTTCCAGGCTTTCTCCCCATCAGAGAAATGTGAGACAAAGAAAGTAAAAAGCAGCAAAGGAAGCTTTAAAGATTTCCTCTAATTTGACCAGCAGCTTGATATGAATAAGACCTTATGTGTTTTAGAGTTTGATCTGAGTTTGGAAATGTACATTCAGGCAGCAAGAATAGCTTTGAGGCTTTTCATAAAAGCCAAACTGAGTTCAAAAGGCATAACCGAGGCTCTAGAGTGTACTAAACTGAGTTCCCAAATACCAGTAAATGTGGCACAGAACCTCAGCACGATTTCTACCATCGGTGTACAACCTTTAAGGCACGTTGTGTGTGCGGGGTCACCTTTTCCTTCTTCGCTTGGACCCTGTCTCCACGGCGTGTCCTCTAACTACACTTACAAACCTTTTAACGTGGCAGCTGCACACAGAAGACCCTCTTACACGCCCCTGTGGAATAAACCCACAGGTCTCGGCCCTGGGGGTCCCACTCTGGGCTGCCCTACCTGCCCAGCCAGCCCCGGCCTCCTGCCAGGCCCCAAACAACCACATGCGCAGGGCGCTGCTGCCTGAGCCAGCCCTGCCTCGTCAGCTCTCACCCGTCCCGAAAGGCCCAGTTTAAGTGTCACCTCCTCTGAAGAGCCTCCCCAACCATCCAGACCCTCTGCCCACCACTGTCCCCTTACAGTTCCCCTATGGTGTCATTATTTGGCTGCATCCCTATTTCCCCAATGAGGCCGTTAGCTCCTAGGGAGACACTGGTGCCTAGTGCAGTACCTGCAGCTGCTTGGTGACAGTTGCTGAAGCAGAAATGGAGCCAGGGAGTGGATGTCTCAGGAAACCTCAGGGTCTTGGGGTGCCCTCAGCAGTCCAGACTGCTCCCCATCTCCTGCCCTGCTCACTGTAACCCTCCTCTCCTCCCGTGCGCACCACCACTCTCCCACACGCCCAGACGCCGGTTTTAGAGACACTACATACTCGCCTCCGATCCTGTCTGGAGTCAGAGGATCTGCACAAGTCCCCTGTGAGAAACTTTGTGGCCAGCTGGTGAAGTTTCAACAACGTGCCTGTACTTAGTTGACCCCTTAAAACGTACTTCGTGAGGGCTAGCTTTTAAAATCTTTCACGACATAGATTATTCAAGTCCCGTAATCACTGAGATTTCAATCTGGGTTGTCACCAAAAGCCCAGGAGAATCACCCAGTGCCGCGGAGCAGAGGAAGGTGCTGCTCGCACAGATGAAGATGGATCTGAAGACGACTTCGGGGCGGGAAACCGCACCCAGCCAGTGGAGATGCGGGCGGCCGGGGGGCAGCACCTCCAAACAGCACGAGCTCAGAAAGCCGCTGCAGACACAGCCAGCGGGGAGAGCCCCGGGCACGCGCTGAGGGCTGAGGGGCTGCACGGGCGGCCCCGGGAGAAAACGGGAAGACGATGCCCACCCTGCAGACAGCGTAACGGGGACTGGCTTGGCGATGCAGGGAAGCCTGTGCCCTACACAGCAAATCTAACGAGATGAAGCAGATGACCTTGGACTAGCACAAGACTCCTTGGGCCTTCGGTGTCCTTGTTCCTAAAGCAGGTGGTCTTTGAGCTCTGTTTAGACTCTCATGTGCTAAGGGGAGACAGGGCGCGCGGGCGAAGGGTGGACGAGGCTGGCGGTGCCAGGCCCCGGTTCAAAGTTTTCAGGGAAAATGTGCACTGTACAGTTTGTGTCAAAACCAAAAAACAAGACGGTTTTTTAAATAAAGCAACAACCAGAAGAGGGTTTATTTTTAGCAAACCGGCCTCTGTCCGCTGGGAAGGCGGTGGTAATTTACCCCACCACTCCTTATTTTCCATTCTTTCAAGACCTGTGCACCGGGGGCCACTCCAGTCGCACGTTCTCGTGCCGAGGACTCTCACGGGGTATCAGACAGACAGGAGCCCTGCCCTCGTGGAGGCTGCTCTAGTGCAGGTGCCTGACACACGGAGGCGCACCCTGGCTGCCCTGCAGAGGATTAAGACAAGGAAAGGGGTGACGGTGAAGGCGGGAAGGACGCTGGCGGGGGAAGGCCTCACTGAAAAGGGGACAGCTGGGGAAGAGGGAAGGAGTGGGACAGGGGGGCCTCCAGGAAGGCGAAGGCGCCCCGCAAAGGAGAGCGTGTGTGGGGCACGAAGGCCCGCCTGGCATGACTGAGGGGCATCCAAGCAGTCACTGCGGTATTCCCCAGTGCGAGACGGTGGCTGAGACCAGGCGGACAGCAGTAATGATGACAATGTGTGCATTTGGAAAGAATACTGAGGATACAACGAAATGACCTCATTCTCTCAACCTGTATCCCACGATGCCCATCCCCGACACCCTGACTAGGTTTCCTGGCTCAGCCATGGAACAAGCACGTGCTCAGTGACCACCAGCATCCTAAACATTTAGACATGGTCCCCGTCCTCAAAGAAGAGTTTTGTCCGAGGCGTCAGGCGTGTAAACCAATACCTCTGATGCTGTCACTTACCACCCCGCCACCTCACTCTGGGGACACACCCCCTCACCTAGTCATGAGGCTTGCACTGCCACCTGGACTCAGCTCTCCCTGAGCCAGACTTGTCCAAGGCCCACCACAGGTAGGGAGCAGGGGCGGCCCCGAGCCCTTTCGGCCAAACCCACATAGCTCCATCCATGAAGCAGGAAGTCCGGCACCCCGGGGCCCAAGCTCAGACATGGAGCCGGAACAACTTGTCCTCCCCGCTCGAGCGGTCCTGGACCCCCACATCTCCAGAAGGCTCCATCAGTCACGCCAGAGTGAGACGCTCGGGTGAGAAGCTTGCTTGTTCCTGCTGGCAGACTTTTCCCAGCTCACTTTCTCACCACCCTCTACCCACACAGAGCAAAACAAAACCTTGCTAAATGCTGGGTTCAAGCCGACAACCCTAAAAAGTAATACCATTTAAACTACGCAGAATGTAAGATGCGTTTGAAACAAGCCAAGCAGACCCTTTGGGTAAGACGGGGAAGGTCTTTGGAAATCACTCACTCTCTATCTACATTTCTAAATTTCTAAATTAGGGGTTTCACTTCTAAATTAGAAATTAATTGAATTAGTTTCTAATTCATAGTTGTATATAAATAGTGAACACTCAGCAGTGAATTCCTAAGGCCTGAGAATGGAAAGGAAGATGGTTCTGAAGATCTCAGAGAAAGGTGTGTCAGATTATTTTATTCTTAAAATTGCCCTGAAGGAAGGAAAGTCCCGGGTGCAGAAAATGCTTCATAAAGCCTCCGCCTTTGAAAGGCTTGACCTCTCCTTTCCCATTATCTCACAGGGAATGAACTCAAACCTTAAAACTGGCTGTTCCCTCACACAGCACCTCCACAGGGAGTTGGTTGGGGAAGCTGTTCTCTCCGAAGGGCTCACTGAGTCCACACTGTGTGTCAAGGACCACACTAGGCAGAGGGGATGCAAACAGCCCCAAACAGTCCACCTGGCGACTCCTCGGCGTCCCTTAGGACAGACAGCCTGGCGAGTCAGCTCTCCTGCCATGTGCCAGCCGTGCCGGCTCACAGGGGCCCTTCTCCTGCTCCTCCCAGAATTCCACAGGGGAAGGTCTCTGTCCCTTTAATCTACGTGGAACCCCAAACGGGTCGCAAGAAATGAGACAGGACCACAAGGTGAGGAGGAGGAGGAGGAGAGGGGGGAGGCACTGGGATCCTGAAGGTTAGAGAAAGTGACAGATTTTCTATGGAAGAAATTAGCCATTTAAAAATACTTAAGTTGGAGTCAAGTAGTAACTGTCAAAATGACTAGTTTTGCTCCTGGTGTCTTTTACATCCTAATAGCTCAAAGAAAACAAGTCATGGCAGGCCCCTGGCCATCTTCAGATGGCTTTTCAGGTTCTGAGTGATAATCGCCTTAGGTTACAGAGAATCCGCAACACAGGTAGGTAGGATGAGACCCAAAGCCTCTTGGTCTCAGTCCAGCCCATCAGCTGTTAGTTCACCCACGTTTTAATGAGGAGCTGGAGCAAATGGCATTTAGAAATGTCCCCAAACTCACTTTTCTTATGTAATGGAAACACGTCAGCTGACAGGTCCGGGCCTTGGACTGACTTTTACAGCAGTACTTTTTCAGACTTCTGGTTGGCAAGCACCCTGGGAACGTGGGACTAGGCCAAAGAGCTCCCTAAGCTAAATACTGAGTTGATGCTCCACAGGTTTAAAAATAGAAAAAGTTACTTTAAAAAGGACAAACATGACACATTTTCCAATTTGATATTAATGGAGAATGAAACAGTGCAAGAAAATGTACAGGAAGAGTCCCACGACTTGAAAGAAAGACTGAGAGCAGGCCTAGCGGAGCCAGAAACAAGAAGCCCGACTCCAGTTACGCCCTTTCCTTGCAGTCCGACGAGGGGCCAACCCGCCGTAGGAATGGGACCCACTCCCACAGAGCAATATTTTTATGAGAAATATGACACTTGTGTTTTCAAGGTCAGGGTGAGACTAGTGGGACGTGGATTCTGGTGTTTATTCTGGATTTGACCTCCGCAGGCCACTTCCCCTCCAGCCACTTCCCCTCCAGCCGCAGTTTGCTCACCTACTGAAGAAGAGACATTCCCTTAGATCGCTGTGCGAACGGTGTCACTGCATCCTGGGGGCAGTCCCTCTAGTCATTCACTTTCACTGACGACCCTACCTGGAACACCCACTATGGTCCAGGTGTGGAAGATCAGTGAGCAAGACAGTCACTGACTGACCTCTGGGAACTTGCACTTCACTGCGGTTTGCATACATTGGGCCTCCCATTAAGCTGCTGAATGTGGGATGCTCCACCTAGCACCGAACACAATTACCACCTTCCTAAAGCCAGCTTTTTTCCTAACAGCTCAAAGTACAGCCTGCTGCAGGGAAGGTGGTGGTGGTGAGGGTTGAATAGGACGCTGCTGTTATCAGCCAGACAAATATGACCTATTACTATTATTACGTAGTCAGCTATTAAAGAATAAAATTTAAAACAAAGTGGAAAGAAATAACTCTGACATAAAAACTCAAATTCCTTCTTAACTACTCGGTAATTAGGATAGCATTTTACTCGAAAAGTAGATGTTTGTGTCCTGTGCAATGAAAGCAAAGATGTGCTTCGCAGAGTTAGCTGTGAGACCGTGAGCTGCTGGGGGCAAGCCCATTTCCTCTCCATCATCCCCAGCCGCACGGGCAGCTGCATGTAGCAGAGCATCAGGCCGGGTTCACTGACCAGATGACACAGGCTCCTGCTGACAACGAAGGATGCACACACCAAGGCCCTGCGCTGCTCCGGGAGCTTCCCACATCCACGCCTCCTTTCACAGATGTGGGAGGGGAGGAGGAGAGGAGCCCAAACACTGAGGTCAGAAAGTTAGGTAGGAAGCGGGGCCACCAGAACGAGGACAGGGAGACTAGCGTGGCCTGGAGATGGAGCACGTGCCAGTCCCCGGTCTTCCCACCTTTCCCCTCGAGCTGGCAGCCCCCACTGCCTACGCCTCCTCCAACAGCCCATTCCGTGAGCTGTCTTTCCACTTTCCTGATAGTATCCTTTGAAGTAGAAAAGTTTTAATTTTAGTAAAGTCCAAGTTACCTATTTTTTTCTTTTGTTGTTTGTTTTGGTGTCATAGCTAAGAAACCACTGTCTAATCCAAGGTGATGAAAATGTATGTGTGTTTTTCTCTAAGAGTTTTATAGATTTAGTTCTTATATTTAGGTCTCTGATTCATTTAAAGCTAAGTTTTATATGTGGTGTGAAGCAGAGGTCCAAATTCATTCTTTTACATGTAGTTATCCAGTGGTCCCAACACTAATTGTTTAAAACATTATTCTTTTTCCATTGAATAACTTGGCATTCTTGTCCAAAATGCACTGACCATAAATGTAAGGAATTAGTTCTGTCTTCCTGATTCTATCCCATTGATCTGTGCCAATACCACACTGTCTTAAATACTTGTAGAAATATTTGAAATTGGGAAGTGTAAGTGCCCCACATTCTGCTTTTTCAAAATTGTTTTGACTATTCTAAGTACTTTGCCTTCCCATATGAATTTTACAATCAGCTTGTTGATTTCTACAAAGAGAAGGCAGCTGGGATTTTGTAGGGGTTGCACTGCATCTGTAAATCAATTTGGGGAGCACTGCCATCTTCACAATGTTAAATATTCCAGACCATGGATGTACGGTATCTTTCCATGTAATGAGGTCACCTTTAATTTCTTTCAACAATGTTTTGTTGTTTTCAGTGTACAAGTTTTGTATTTCTTCTATTAAATTTATTCCTAAATATTTTATTCTTTTTCATGCTATTATAAATGGAATTGTTTCATAATTTTATTTTTTAGATTATTCATTGCTAGCTTACAGAAATACCATTTTTTTCTTTAAGCTTAGTATTGAAAAGTGACTTCCCACATACATTATGTTCATCAGTCATCTTTCTTACAATTTCTACTATTAATCATTAATTCTGAAATGTATTTCAAACTCTTCTCATGAGTCACATTTATAATGTACTTTTCTTGAACCTACAGGATTCATACCCACATTAAATGCTTTTCCACATGAAGTATTTCTCTCCTTAATCACTATTTTCAGTCTTGATTAATTTCAGTTGCCTAGATTGTTGGTCTTGTATGTTTTGGCCTCTCCAGACTTTTCTGCATCTTCTTCAACCAAGGAGTCACGACATTCATCCACTGAAAGATCTTCAAGTTGTTTCCATGTCGTGACCACTGTGAACAGTGCCGGAAGACTCTGGATTGAGAACTGTTATGCATGGTTCTTCACCTTGCTCCAACTAGGAGACCCCATTTGGTTTGGTTTCGAGAGACCCCACTGAAACCAGGTTTTTGTAGCATCACATCCCTATAGAAGATCTTCTAGGTCTAGCCACGGCCTCTCCACCTGGGTGAAGTTGATTGACACATCCTTGAATAACACTAGTCCCTGTGATTCGTTCATTCCTGTTGCTCTTGGAAGACTGACAAGAACTGTAAAGGTACAGCCGTCACTCTCTCATCGGGTGGCACTGGCCCCTGCAGCGTGCCTCGTCGAGACTACCCAGGATACCCACGGGAGGCTGTAGGCCAGGGAAAGACAACGTACAGCTACGGGCAGGAACACCATGATCTTTATATACTGACCTTGAATCCCGTAACCTTGCCGAACCTATCTGTTAGTTCTAACAGTTTGGTGGTTTCCTTAGGATTTTTTACATATGAGATCATATCATCTATGAACACAGACAGTGTGACTTTTTCTTTTCCGATCCAGATGCCTTTTCTTTTTCTCGCCTCACTCCCTGCCTAGCAACCCCAGTGCTGTGTAAGAGCGGTGTCCTTGTCCTTTCAGGTTTTTCTCTTCCCGGCCCCGTGAGTTTCATTCATGCCCATTATCAGGTGGAGGAAGTGCCTGTCTGTCGAGTGCTCTTATCATGAAGGGGTGTTGCACTGCTGTGCTCAGGTTTTTTAATGTTACAGAGCAAAAAGATATCACCGAGGGCCAAAGTTAACTTAGATTAAAACCACTTGACATTACATTATCTATTTGGATAAGTTTGAAATCTCATATGGAACCAAATAAAAATCCATTTTAAGCAACTCAAAGAAAACAGCTTCTTCTCTGGTTTTGAAAAGAAGATAAATTGTGATTTTAACAAAATGAAAGATACCAGAGAAAAAGGTGGATGTGCAATTGCAATTATTTAGACCTCTGCATGATAAAATGTCACGTGGAAAAGGAATTTGACACAAATGACAAAAATCTTATGACCTACAATATATGAAGGACTGTTAGGAAGACTGAGAATCCAGTTCCACTGCACAAAGAAGTCATCGCAGATGAGCATACAGCGGAAAGGACAGCTGGGGCACAGACAGGAATGCGCACGCAAGTTCTAGCTGCCACGTGAGGCCACATGACTAGGGAAAAGTAGTGAAAGTCCCCAGCCCACTCCTTTCTGCCTGTCATCCTCTGGGAAGCATCGCGGTGCAGCTACAGGAGAGCGGTCTCCTCAACCAGCCCGGCTCCAGAGTGACTGTGGAACCGCACCCCAGCACCCCACGGGGGACATGCAGAGTGGGCGAGAAAGACATTCTTGTTATGCTCAGCCTCTGAGATTTGGGTTCGCTGGTTACTGAGGCATAACCTAGTCAGATCTAACACAATGAACTGCTGTGTGGGAAGAAAAGCCGAAGACCCTTAAAAATGGAAATAACTTACAAAAATCAAAATGATAATGCTAGTTTTGGTGGGGCTCTAGGAAAACAGAAATGTACTCTAACATTGCCAACAGGCTTCATGGAAAAATCTGGACACACAGAACAAGGAATATAATAGTTACCAACCTCTGACCCTGCCGTCCCACTCTGGGGAATATGCCTCAAGTGGATAAACTCAAAGAAAAATAGCTTGAACAAAATGTTCATTTCAGTAATATTTTTAACAGCAGAAACTGAGGACAAGTCAAATGCTCACAAACGGAGAAAACAATGGTGAACTGACAGAGTGGACAACACACAGCCACTAAAAGGACAAGGAGGAGAGCCATCTGATATTCGAAATAGGGTATAAGCCTAAAAAGGGGAGTAAAACAGCCCATGGCCACTGGTCACACGGAAACTTTAAAGGCAGGCACTGGAGATTTTCATCTTTGTAGCCCCAGTGCTTAGAGTGAGGTAGATGCTCGAATATTAGCCAAGTGACTGAATGTCTGAACCAACAAACGACCAAGTGAGGCGGGTGAGGAGATGGAGGAGACCGTGGTGATGTAGCCATCCTCCTTCGTCTCATTTCCATGAAATGACTTCAGTGTGGCGTCTTAAGATGCCTGCATTTGAACAAGGGACAGGTAAACGTGTTCTTCCTTCACATGCCAAAGCTGGGTTCGTGTCTTAAGGCGACAGGTCATGACTTTTCACAAAGAATGACTCACAAAACTCCCAGCTCTCCAACACTAAGGGGTCCTCAGTAAGTGGGGTCCCTGAAGTTCAAGGAGAGGCTGGCGGGCCACCTGTCAGCATTAGGCGGACGGAGCAGTGGGATGGGGCCCCTGCCAGGTCACGCCAACGTGCTGGAAGAGCGGTGGACGCACGCGAGAACGGCTTTGTCACTCGGACGCCGCGCCTTCGCAGCCGTCTCCACCGCTGACTTCCAGTTGACGCCTATTTGTAATCAGAGGACCTTCCATAACTGCAAAACCCATGTCTCCCCTTGGACTAACATTCACATTAATGAAAAAGGTTCACCGGAAATTCAAAGAGCGGTTAACACTGCCTTGTCCTTCATCCAACAAACCCTTCTCGCTTCTCAGCCCTGACGCCTCACACCCCGCCCCTCCTCCCCCCGGCCCTTTGTCTTGGGCTGGCAGCACTGTTGGCCCCCAGAGTCTGATTCTCCCGTCACAGCGGCCTGGTGAGAACTCCCCCTCGGCCTGGTGAGAACTCCCCCTCGGCCTGGTGAGAACTCCCCCTCGGCCTGGTGAGAACTCCCCCTCTGCCTGTCACACTGGCCTCCGCCTCCCCCACAGTCACAGCTGTTGCTGGGTGCTGGAGGAAATGTGCCCTCCTCAGGGTCCCCCGCACTGCCCTCTGTCTCCCTGGCCACCTTCCTCCCTCTCACTCTCAGTAGATGACAAGCCCCACCTCACAGAACATGGACGGACAGGTGGGCAGTCGGAAGCCCCTCCACTTCTTCCCACTACTCAAAGGTCTGCACCCACGGGCCGGCCTCTCTGCACATGCCTGTGAGGCGACCCCCTCGCCCCGCTTCCTCTCACAGCCACAAAACCTCACTCCACCCAGCGACCCCTCTCTCTGGGTCTTCAGCCTTGACTCCTGACCCCCTCCAGCTCTCGCTCACCCTAGTGTTAAACAGCACAGTCGTGATAAAGCCTAAGGACATGGGGAAGGAAGTGCTGGCTGAGCACCCCACGTCAGAGCTGGGCACCCCACGTCAGAGCTGAGCTCCCCACGTCAGAGCTGGGCACATGTCTCAGGTCCCTCCTGACTTCTGACTTGTTGACAGTGATAAGGCACTGTGTGTCCGCCACACTCCAGGCCATTCTACACGTGGCCCCCAGTGCTCGCTGCGGTCTGCCCTGGGCCACCTTTGAGTACCTCGCCCCGCGGTCCATCACACGAATGGGGAGGGAGCCGGAGTCATTCTCAGGTCTGTCCCCACCCTCCTGACACTCATTCTCCCCGTCTCCACAATGTGGGGAGTGGGCTAGATGAAAAGGGTCTTTGTAGGTCTGATTTTTCTACCATTCTAAATGTGGAAAGGGGTTATGACCTCCGGTCACCAAAGTCTCAAGAAAGTTATCTATCTACCACAATTAAACTTATTTAACAGATGTGGCTTCCTCTGCCTCACAAAGGTAAGCATTCTACTCTGATTGCCCAGGCAGTCACACTCAACAAAGACTCACTTTATGGCTAAAGAACAAGCGTCATTGATTTGCCACCATGTCATCAAGGAGCCCCAGTTACGCCACAACACGTGAAGCCGCCTGCCAAGCACGGAAACGGTGTTATCCCCACACGATCTCAGAAGCCTTTCACCCCAGCAGCAGCTCTCCCGCCCGCCCTCCTCCCCGCCCTCTGTCCGTCTGTCTCCTGGAATTCCGTCTGTCTCCTGGAACTCGTCACTCCTCTCTCTCGTCCAGCGGGGGGTCGGGGCAGGAGAGCAGCGAGGACGCCTCGGCGCATCAGCAGCACTTCCTCCCCCGTTCACTGCAGCATGTCCTTCCATCCTACCCGCAGTACCCGACACGTGACGGAGGCCAGACACAAGGGACATGTACGACAAGGCCGCAGGGAACTGGGCTGTAGATGCAGGCACCGCAGTTTCGCCTGTTCCCGGAGTTCTGTGTGCGGCTCCGCTGCCCGTGCCACCAGCCGTCAGCTCTCAAGTTACACCTAACACTTCCCGAAGATTCCTTCTCTGAAGCAGAAGCACTTGCCCAGCGGGATACTCCTTCCCCGAGCTGCAAGTTTCCTAACTCAAGAGACATACTTAAAGCCTCAAAAAGAAGTCATGTAGGCCCAGATGAGACAGAAAGGTTCTTCTGGCAGAAGTAGAAGGAAAAAATACAAAATGTGTCAGGAGGTTGTCCCTTGTTCAGGCAAAGGAAAAGAAAGTGGGGGTGTTCAGCAAGGGTAGGCGTGCTGGGGAAAGAGGGGGGCACGCTGACCGGCGGCTCCGAGGTCTGTAAGGCAGGTTCCCAAGACTCCACAAAGGGCTTTATTGACAACACTCATGAGTCAGAGTGGCCTCAGGTCAACCACTCCAGCTTCTCTCAACCCCTCCACTTTGAGGCAGCCCCTTCTAGAAGCAGGACTTCCTGTCACACAAAGGGCCTCTGTGGACAGTCCCCTGCTGCCCCTTTTCCCGTGCACAGCGGGGGCCCTCAAAGTCCGACTGCGCACACCACCCCACGTCATCCTCTAGAAGGACCGCAGCCCCGCAGAAAGGGTGAATGGCACCCACCTGAACACTGCAGGCAGCGAGAGAGAACACCACCAAAGAACACGGCGCTCCTGGATAAATCTAGAAGGCCTCTAAAATCCGCATCCACGATTCTTCATAAGACATGCTGGTGTGACCGCTTAATGGCCCAGTCACCTCAGCTAAAACACTTAAGAGGTCTGTGACTGACACTGCTTACCTGTAAGATAGAACCCAATCTGCCTTAGAGGTTCTGAGGATCAAATGATATCCGTCTGGACCCGACACAGGGCCAGTATGGAGCCTTCAATAACTGGCAGCTGCCAGAGTAATGGTGACTTGGGGCCAGCCCCAGACAGACGAGCCTGGCACAGCCACTGAGGCATTCCCTTTCCCAGGGGGCCGATGGACACTTAACCTCCCCCATCCCAGGGAGTGCCAAGTACGGGGAGAGGATTCTACACAAAACACAATGGGAACAGAGAGGAGGGTGCAGAAAGGGTGCACAGGGCTGACATCTGCATGGGAATCCATCGGCCAGAGAAGTAGGGACAGGCACCCCAGGTAGAATAACCGCATGGCAAAGACAAGGCGGCATAAGCCAGCACAGCGCAAGGTCGCGCAGGTCCTGGGGGCCAGCCCTGGCACAGGCTGTGGCTTTCAGGGAGAGGAGAGAGGTGATTTACCGAGGGAGCCCGTGGGCACGCGGATCTAGTTGCCAGCCTGAGTCACCCACAAGCACTGCAAGAAGAGAGACCTATCCGCGATGAAAAGCAAGCAGCCCGCCAGGAGAAGCCGGGAAACCACCGACCACACCTCGTGCCCATCAGAGCTGTCAGGAAGTGAACTGTTCAAATACTTCTCAAGCTGTGCTATGAGTACGTGCCTTTGAAGTTAATAAAGTCATGCAAACCACAAAGAGATCTGGGTTTTAAGTATTTTATAGGTCTATGCACTCAACTATGATGCCAGTTTCTCAAGAAACTATTCCATTTCATTCAAATGTACAAGCTGAAGCCAAAGTCTTCTGTTCTAGAGAAGGACACAGGGCCAGTCTGGGCCTGGTATGACAAACTGACAACTCAGTTCTAACTTGACAGCAATTTTATTTTTTAAAAAGTTCACATAACACGAAGGACTATCCAGTAATTTGAAAAAGTGAACAGGGAACTCACCTATCCAGCAACAATCCGAAACGAATGGGCTAAAACCAAGCATAAAATTAATAGCAAAAGTTTCCCTGAAACAGGGAGAGTACACAGAGAACAGAGTTTGAAATGAGTTGTGATACCAGCAAGTTTTAACTTGTAAGCCTCATTCTTCTTACCTGTAATATGGGGATAAACGTGGCTGACCTACCTCAGGAGTCAGTTATGAGAAATTTAAATGGCACATTATAAGTGATTGTCTAAATACAACAGGCACTTAGTAAATGTTCCTCTCTTCCAGCTGGTCCCTAGTAAAACTCTTCCCAGTCTCTCTGGCCACCACCCACCCTGCAGGGCACAGTGTCACTTCAGCAAACAGGATGTACACACCCACTTCTCAGCTGTGCCACTGAAAACTCCAGGAACACAAAACAAACACCTGTAACGTTAAGCCTCCTATATATTTTTTCATGAGGCTACCTGTCTAATGAACTTCCAGTTACCAGATTACAAAGGAGAAAAATGAATGATATTTCCACTTACGATAAAATGCTCAAGCACCATATGTAAGTATTATCTGAGAAGCCCCGAAGAGGACACTTTGATTACTGTCTTAACTTCAATTATAATAGGAAACACAGATATACACAGGCACACACATACACACCACACACAAGTGCATGCACAGCACCCCACACATGCACATACACGTACTCTTTCTCTCCCACCCTCCTCATATGCACGCCCCCCCACACACACACACAGCAAGTGTGAGCTTATCCTTAATAAAACATTTGTCAAATGGCTGGCTCTAGAAATAGTCTGTGTCCCAAATTTTTAAACATTTTCAATAAAATATGTAATTTATTCTGAAAAACTCAGTAAAATACGAAGTCAAAACAATGATGTTTTTATCATTTTATGTATATTTACTTCAATATTCTAAAAACATTTACTTTCTGAGTGCCAGAAACCTTGCTAAGAGCTGGGGAAAAGGAGTAAGATAAATTTATAATAAGTCCGGTCCTCAAAGTCCAGGAGCACACAGTATAGGAGCAGGGAATCTAAATCAAGGTCACACCTGGTTAGGCTGACAGAGGAGGGAGGGAGGGGAAGGAGGAAAGAGAAGGAGGGAGGGAGGGAGGGGAAGGAGCAGAAGGAGGGAGGAGAGCAGTTTGGAAGAGGAAGGGAGAGCCTGCTGCCTGCAGCCCGGTGAGAGTGAGCTCCAAGGGCTCCAACCCAGGCGCAGGTTGCTCTGAGAAGCTGCCAAGACGGACCAAAAACATGCCCGAGGCCGGGAGTGCACGGACGGCTTCGCATAAGTAGCCTGCTTAGGTCTAAACACCGGACACTTTAGCTTAGTTAAAAATGTGTTTAAAAGTGAGTGACTGCCATGCCATCTTCTGGTCTCAGCTCCTCCCAATCCCCACTCCTGACTCTTCCAGTTCGGTGACCTCCCAATGCACTGGACGTAGGCGCCCCCTTTGTACCGGCTCCCCCTCCGCCAAGAACACGCTTCCTCCATGGTCCGCAGGCTTCGCTGCCTCACATCCTCAGACACCTGCTTACACATCACCTCCTTCCTAAGAAAGCCTTCCCTAACCATCCCCATTCCCTGACACTCCAGCCCCTAACTGGGCTTCATTTTCTTGATAACGTGCTGAATTATGTATTTATACAGTCTCTTTCCACTCGCAGGAATGCAAGCTCCTGAAGAACAAACTGTCTTGCTCATCCTGTAGCCTTAGCATTGATGTGTAACAGGCGCATGATAAACACGTCTGGAAAGAATGTGTCAACAAACGTGCGAGGCTCTGGTGCAAACGCACAGTATGACAGACCAGACTTCTCGTTTCAGCAGCAAGGTACCAGGTATCTTAATAACTCTCCCGATGCAAAATTTAAAAGCTGAATAAAATATAATTGTGGCACTGAGCTGACAAGAAATAAAGAAAATTAAAGACACCCAAAAGGCAAATTTAAAGAAGAAACTCTAGAATATAAGTAGATAAATCAGCTTTCTCTCTGAAGTAACAAAGAGAGACAAAGAGAAAATATAAAAGAAAAATTAACAGATTTGGAGGAAATAGTGAAGTTTAACTTACATCTAATGAGGTTCCAGAAGGAGAGAACATTAAAAATGGGAAACACTATCTAAAGATAATTTTTCAGAATCCCAGAAGATACTAAATCACAGATTAAGGAAGCTCTGTGAACTCAAACAAGATTTTTAAAAGAGAGAGCCATACCACCACATATGAAAGTAAAACTGTAAAACCTCAGTTACCAAAAAATCATAAAAGCAGCCAGAGAGAACAGATCATGAAGAATGCCGACTAGGCTGAGAGCACCAGTAAAAGCCAGAAGACACTGGAATCATATATTCTAGGTGCTAAATAACAATAAGTGACAACTAATAATTCCATGTCCAGCAAAACTAGCTTTTAAGAACAAAGAACTAGACTTTTCTGACAGATAAAATATCTACCACACAAAATACCCTCGCAGAAAAAAAATTCTAAAGATTATACTTCAGACAAAAAGAAATGATCTCAGACAGAAAGCTCAAAGTACAAAAGAAGAATGGTAAGCGAATACACTGGTAAATATGTGGATAAATCTCAATGGCACTGACTGTATAAAACACAGTATCTACAGAATTAAAAATTTCAGAAAATACTGGACAAGTTGGGAGTGTGGAGTTAAACCATTTAAAATTATTTAAATCCTTCCATTAGTCAAGAAAAAAGTAAAAACATTACTTTAGACTTTGCTAAGTGCTTTAAAATATCTAAGATAGCCACTAAGAGACTAAACAGAGAATTTCATTTCTAAATGAAGAGAGAATACAAATGCAACAAAGGGGGTGGGGGAGCATGATGGAACTCAATCAAAACAAAAGAAGATCAAAAAAAAAAAAACCTCACCAGCAAATCTACAGCAAAGAGAAGCCACGAGAACAAGAAAAGGCTGCATCTATTCAGTACTATATTTAAATTGTACTAGAGGCACCAGACAATGCAATAAGAAAAACAGTAAAAGGTATAAGAATAGGAAAGAAGGAAGAAAACATTATTTGTAGATGACGTGGACACTGGAAAGGTACCTGCTGAGAAGGACCGCTCTCAGCTCTGATTTAAGAGCTCTCTACGCACGTTGGTGCTGGGGCCTCTACGCATTTGGTTCCATTTACCACAAGGGAAATCCCACTGCAATCCTCATTTTACAGATGAGGAAACTGAGACCCCCCCCCGGAGGTCCTGCTGCTTGCTGCATGGCCGCCCGGTCTTGCTGTATCATGTTCTCCCCGTGCAGGGAAGGTCGAGGCTGACTGACTACAGGAGCCTGAGCTGAGCACCTCAGAGGTGGCACATTCACAAAGTCGGTAGGTAACTTGGTCCCCAGTCCACTGTGCCCTGTGCCACTTTTTCTTTATGTGTCAGCTCACACTGGAATGGAGCCATGAAGAGACCCTACGTTGTCCCCAAACTGTACTGAGCTTTATTTATTTTGCTGAACGAGCAATACCAACACATGTTAGGGGCCTGAGAACCAGAGCATTCCAGACTGGGAAGGTCACGCTTTTAGCCTGTCGACTGCATCCACGACATCTTGTCAGGTAAGCATTTCCAGCAAGAATCGTTCTCCCCTGATCTCCCTCAAGGACTCTGCTACAGGATGAATCCTGAAGAGGAACAAGACTGAATAGAAAATTCAGTCTTCACGTTAACAAAAATCAAATTTAAATCCCCTACTGTTATGATGGCCATTGACACACATTTCAAATTCAGAATAAGTTATCCAAAAATACAACAATATGATTTGTGAATCTACATCAAGATTCATGCCTTATGATTCAGGTATGACAGAGTCTAATGAGAAAAAATTTCAGGCCATGTTCCCAGGGCTGGAGGAACCGTTAAATATAGACACCTCGTCTGTCACCTGGTATCGAGGCAGAACTACGAGATGCGAAAGTGTTTGGACCAGCGCAGAGACATGAAACCGTAGTGCCTTCTAAAGCACTTGCAGAGTGGAAAGGGGACCGCTGCAAATCATTCATTCATCGCTCATTCATTCATTCAAATAAACGGCCCATGCCTTCCACTGTTACCATCTCTCCATCCTCACTCACACACTCCTCCTTACTGGGCTCTAAGGCTTAGGGTCTACCTGGGACCTTGGAGCCGTTTCTTCAAAGCTGAGATGTAGTCCTAAGGCCACCACTAGCAGCTGGTCTGGGAGCCCCGCAGAGAGAGAAGTGAGGAAGGCCCAGATGATCCCAACAGCACAAGCTCTCAGAGCCCCGGGGGCTGCAGCAACGCCTGCACCACATCCTCCCTCACGTGTGCAAAGTTCACGGGCACACCAGAATTTATACCAATATAGGCAGAAGCTAGGGGCAAATAGGAATAGCAAACATTATTTACTAACTGGTGCAAATATATATTAATTATATATTTATATTGAAGCAAATCTAAGTTTTGTCACCCTGAAGCTGCTTTTTGGGATACTGATTTTAAGCTGTTTATTAAGAAACAAGACTCAAAGAATCTTTGACCTTGCCCTCTTCCGGCCCAAGAGATTCAGATAGAAAAATCTGCTTAGGGGAGGAAATCTTAGCATGTGTGCCTTAGCCTAATTTGAATTAAATAGGGTAAGTACCAAGGCTTGGGGGGGGGGCAGTTAGCTAGATATCCAGTGTCCTATTGTTTCTGAGCTGCCCACCAAGAATTTGTCTGCCATGTATATTAGCCTCTTCCTCAGAAACCCATAAATCGCCCATTCTCACTTCTGAAATCTAATGGCCCATCCCCTCATTTTCTCTTTTGTCAAAAAATGTCATATATACCCAATGTTGCCTCACTGTCTTTGGGATTTTCATGCTTATGTGAATTCTCCATGTGCATGTATTAAAAAATGTGATTTTATCCTGTTAATTTGTCTCTGTTAATTTGATTACTAGCCCAGCTAGAAGAACTTAGAAGGCGGAATGAAAAGTATTCTTTCAGCCCCCACAATATGTATGTATATATTTATACATAGAATTATATATTAAGAAGGCCAATTATATATTAAGGAAGCTAGTTAAAACATCCTATACTTACCATGTACTTAAAATATAACAGTAAGGATATAATTGGGGAACAAAGGTAACTAAATTATGGGAGCAGTGAGCCTCCTCTCCCTGAAGCGGGCTCTTCACCTTCCTTTGGCCCCGGATGTGGTCCTCCGGTTCACCAACTAAAGCAGCAGCTTCTCAGGGCGCACCAGAACCCCAGGAGGAATGGCACAGCTCCAACCTACTGCATAAAAACATTGCTCGTGTATCCTACTCCGTTCACAGGTTTTTATAACTTCAAATAGGCATAAAGTGATTGACCACAATTTCAAGTACAATTGAAATATTTATGAAAATGCCTGTTTTCCTATAGTATATTTGATTCAGAAATTCTTCAAGGCATATATACTCTAAGTACTTAGGAAAACACCAATAAGTGCTACTCCATGAACCTCCCCCAAGGAACTTTAAGGTGACTGGACAGATGGTGGGCACCACGTCAAGGTCTAAGAACAGCCGCCCACTGTTCTCAGCAGGCCTCTCTGTTTGCATCCAATTCCTATACTCAAATTTCAGAAAGATTCAAATTCGGTTTTTAGGAGGGACTATTTTTTTTTTTTAGGAGGGACTATTTTTATTTGATTCTGGAAAGCTGTGGGTAAATGCCATTTGTTTATTAATTTAAATCATTTCCCATTTTATAATGTATTATTTAATGTATCTTAATGTATTATTTTATAAGCCTTTCCTTTCCAACATCTAGACTAAGAGCTAGCTAGCAAGACTTAGAGTTGTCAGTACCTCTAATGGGTTCTGTAAATGTCCCTGAAGAGTTTGGGTTTTCCTTTCATTCCTGAAGAATCTTCCTTCAAAGAATGGACCACTTTTGTCTACTTTTATGACTTGTGATTTTATTAAGTTTGGATTTCTCATTTGCAGATAATCATATAATGTCCGCTAATAACAATAACAATTGAGTACGACCTAGTTTAAGGGAGAAGCAAGAAAAACTTTATAAAATAGAGAAATTCTTATTTTTAAGAAAAATATTCCAGAGGGAGAAACGTCAATGCTTTTTGAGCTTGAGGTAATTCAATGTAGACCTATGCCACTTAAGAAAATTGTTAAATAAAAGCTGAGTATTTGAAAATGAAATGAATGAAAATGGACTCATTAGAAGAAAAAAGGCCATTCTTAACTAAGCCCTATTAATCTTGAGATACTATGTGGAGAAAGCAGATAATGGAAAGTCCAATGACCCAGAACAGAAGTCAGGAGATCTGAGTTCTACACTCTCAGCCTCCAAGGAGCTGTGTGACCTTGGACAAGTCAACAAGGCATTTCACCTCTTGGTCTTAATTCTTTTATTTAAAAAAAAAATGCTGGGGCTTAATCATATCCACACCAAGAGCCATCACAACTCTAAATATCATGTCCCCCCCCCTTTTTTAATTATGCCACCAAATGAATAATATAGAATTATGTAGCTGGGGAAAACTGTTAGAAAATTGACAGTGTATAAAAAGAAAGGGAAAAAAGAGACTCATTCTTCCTGCCGGCATAAACCTCAGACCTGCAAGACATGCTTCGGTTTGAAGTTATACACCTCTTTATTATTCTCATAAATGCGGCATTTAAAGTTCATCTGGAATTCAGTAAGACAGCGTTGTATGAAAAAGAAAGGATTTAAGGAAATATTCAGAGTTACAAGAACGAGAGCAAAACTGATGGACCTGATTAAGGTCTGAGAGAAATATTATATATTGGGGGGATTCCTAGAGAATAAGAAAACATGCAACCCTAAAAGTATTAGAAATACACAAATCACACTAGGTAACGCCCTAACAAGAAAATACACTTCTCTTTGTGGCAAAGACTGTAGCAGTGTGGCACTTTCTGGAGAACAGAAGAGGACACGGCCTTTCTAATGGTCACAGCGATAAGTAATCCAACAGAAATATATATTCACTTAGTGATGGGCCACCCAAGTTATTAGGATTAAAAAAAAAAAAATGACTACTACATAAAT
This sequence comes from Eidolon dupreanum, assembly GCA_028627145.1. Classification (NCBI taxonomy): domain Eukaryota; kingdom Metazoa; phylum Chordata; class Mammalia; order Chiroptera; family Pteropodidae; genus Eidolon; species Eidolon dupreanum. The sequence continues at coordinate 2,259,496 of CM053503.1, read as the reverse complement.
AAAGAGGAGGGGAAAAGGGCCACAATTTTTCAATTCCAGATTTTTATGTCCATGATAAGAAACAAATATGGAAATCTGCTCAGTTATTGAAACAATAAATAAAGCTTTTACATTTTGCTATCTAATAAAAACAAAGTGTCTAGTGACAGCAGGGACAAGAGTCCAGGGTCCGGCTGAGAAGAGAAATAAGAGAAGCCAGAAAGGCAGAGGGGGCTTGGAGCAAGCACAACTAATTCCAGTTTGGGGTCTGGAGCAGACGGTCCCGAGACAGCAGTGACGGTCAAATGGAAAGGCTACTTTGTTCATTTCTCTCACAAGTCCCACTTATGTGTTTGCAGATTAGACTGGCTGTTAAGAAAGGAAATGGCAGCAAGTAATAACCATAATGCCTGAAAGGAGGGGAAAAAACAACCTTCTATTAACAGTTAACTTAAGTAACTCATTGAGCTACAACCCAGTAAGAAAAAAAAACAACACAGCTAGAAATATGTAAGCTAGTCTAAAATATGCCAAAGGTTCTAATTGATTCCATCTATTTTGAAACGAAGCATGCACATATGTTCTGAAACCAGAGTAAAAAGTATAAAGCACAATCTTTCATTTGTTTAGGCCAAAATCTATACACTGAGAAAATCACTAACTCTGACATTTTCTCAAGGCATTTTGGATAAAACATTCCACACTGTTCGGTTAATACTGAACTGCCTGAACATTTCCTTCAAGAAGCTCTAAAACTCGGTGTGCTGCAAAGGTGAGATTTCTGTTAAAGCGATCACTCGGGAAAAAAACAAAATCAATGAAAATTCTACTTTCAAAAAGGTCTACCTTAAAGGAAATGTACGCCTTAAATAGCACACTCACGTTTTTCTGTCAAATGCCAGCTCCGACTGCCTAACTTTGCAGATCAGCTTCCGTACCTGCCTCCTTCCAACCCTGCTGGTATGTCTGACCTCCGGCTCCCAGCTGAATTCTCCCAGCGCATTTCATCATTTCCTGTTGGCTGCCGACTGCCTGCAGCAGAGATAAGTCCAGTCCCCTACACTGCTGCGTTCGCCCTGCAGGCACCAGGTCCTGAGACTGCTGCCCAGGGCCTTCCGGGACCAGCACAGAAGAGCTTTCTTTTCAGCAAGTGGCCAAAGAGAAACCTCTGTACTCCATGGAAAATCAGAGAGATGAGGTCTGAGAACCAAAGTTGCATTACTCCCCCACCCCCAAAATCAACTGTAGGACACACACTAACTTACACCATATGTGACAGTCTTAGAATCTTTTCTTGGATTCGCGATCCTTCTACTTAGGAGAAAAAAGACATGCTCTGTATCTAAGGAGCCAAGAGTCACTGGAGTTAACGTGACAGGGACTTACTTGCATGAGATAATCTCACATTGTCCCCACATGGAAAATGCAACTCCTACCCCCACACACCAAAGCCGAGCCCCTTGTTAGGGAGAGACGCAGGGGAAGCAGGCTCACTGCTTGAGACAGGCAGGGCACCCCGGTCCCCACAGCACCATTGCCCCCTAAGATTTGGGGCACCCAAACACGCAAGTGTGATCGCCTAGAAGTAAAAACCAAACACAAAACACCTTACTTCCTAGAGTTTTACAAAGAATTGAAAGTGAAGGAAAAAGAATAATGTACTTTTGAGTGAGGAAGAGATCCTATATCTCCTCACTTAGAATGTACGTGTCCCCAAGAATATATGCTGTACGCTTCCCTTAGACAAAGCAAAGAGGATGCACAACTAATCCGCTGCTTGAAGCCCAGACAGGACAGAGTGGGAAGGGACAGGGCGGGAAGGGACAGGGTGGGAAGAGGTCCCGCGAGCACTTCAGAGCAGTGCTGTTTCTTGAGTTCTTACAAGTGTGCTGTGTTTGTAAAAATGCACTGATACTTACAAAATGTGTTCTTTAATGTATATATAACTCAGTAAAAAGTGTTAGAAAAATGTATGTGATAATATCAAAAAATATAAATACTATAAGAAAGAGCAGATATTGACACTAACCTGCAAAAACCGACAAGAAACAAATATTTCAAGGGCTCAGCTTCCCAGAAAATACATGTCCACCCCCAACTGCCGCAGCAAGTTGGGATGGCGGTGGCCAGAAGAGAGCCAGCCAGCATCCTCCTGGCAACACGGGCCTGAGGGGAAGTCTGCGGCCAAGAGGAAACATGCAATTGACAAAAGAATAGATTGCGAGGGGAAAGGGGATATCATGCTTAGTGGTCATACACTATTCAGCAGGGTCCTTACTACCTATATTCATTCAAAATATTGTTAAAAACAGCCACCTAGTCCGACCTTGTAACAGAATAAGTTAAAAATCTTTCTAAAATCATGTGTTTAGAAATTCCTTAATGGAAAAATACCAAGAAAGCAAAGACCATAGCAATACAAGGCTTGATTACTTGACATATGAGAAATAATAATAATTAACACTACTTGGAAAATTATTATACCACCTTCCTCCTTTCCCGCCCTCCCCCCCACACACACACACAAAAAAAACAGAGACGTCAACACAATTCAGCTTTTACTGTCACTGTACTCTGCAGCCAGCTCGTTGAAATCAGTTCCTCCCACACAGAGGGGCGCACATAGGAGTATCAGGCTGGCCACACTCGACCAGCAGCACAGAGGCCCGCCACTTCAACCCGGGGTCTGCTGTGGGACAGACAGGAACAGGAGCGGAGGGCCTAATGGCCCTAGCAGTCATTTTGTCCAGGGACAAGACACCCCGGCTGGAAAAGGCTGAGCCGCAGGCCAAATACTGTTTCCAGCGACTGATTTTTACTGTCCTTGACCACAATATACACAGGCTTTCTAAAACTAATGGTCTGGCAGTTACCTTGCAAAGCATTTTAACTAAATTTAAGCAGCAGAAAAATATGATCACAAAATCCCTTTTCTGGGAGTATCCTCTTCCACTAAGAAAGAATAAATGCCTGAGTTCGGACTGTCCGCTTCATCGGCTGGCTTGACAGGAAATTCTTCTTCACCCCAGGCCTCACTTAGGGCTCTGGATTATGGGAGGGGACAATTATAGCACCTACAGCAAGGGAGATGTATTCATTTCATTTGTCCAAGACTCTCATTTGCTTTATTTTTTTTTAATCCAACAAAGAGGCTGGTCAATAAACATTTAGAGTGCTTGCTTTATTTATGGTTAATCACGAGAATAACCCCACGAGGGTGTTACTGCAGCCTCCATTTTCCAGGCGAGGAGACTGAGGCAACGAAGAGGTTACGTTACTTGCCCAGTGGGCGAGCCACAGCTGACACGTGGGGCAGCCAGATTTGCACCCAGGCGCCAGCCTCCAGAGCCCGGCTGTCAACCACCACCACACTGTCTGTCCATCTTGGCCTTCCTGAAAGATCACGACCGGATCTTAGTAAAAGTTTTATTTGAACTAAATCAAGAACGCAGACAGCAGTGAGACTATGAAGTCATGAGACCAGCCTTCCAGAGTGGCCAGGGGCACGCTCTCCCTCCCCATAACTTCGGCCACCTCACCGGGGGCAGAGGACAAGACTGGCTCCTGCAGTCCTGAGGAGGCACTGGGACAAAACACCGCTCCAGGGAAAGCCACCTGCTAAGTCCAGCACGCGGTGCCTCAGCTGGTTTTTCCGGTTCCAGTCCGGCTTCCGGCAGCAGACTTGGAACCGCTGGGCATTCATTCAACAAACATCGGTGCCAGGCTGAGCACTGAGGGCCCCGGGTCCCTGCCCTGGTTTATGGGCAGGGCAGAGGTACAAATAAATAAAAATGGAATGAGCTGATAAATGCTGGAACCACAGGCTGAGGCATGCTACAAAGGGAGCAGTGGCCCAGGGTGGCAGGCGGGCCAGGGAAGCTTCCTGAGGAGGGGACACGAGCTGGTTCTCTAGGAGCTTGCCACTGACCCACTCTAACCGTGTGGATTAAGGCAGAAAAGATTTCAGGAACAGAGAGTCCAGCATGTAAACTAAAAACTGCTGGAGTCCTCGGTGCCCATCGGGCGGGGCCGGGGGAAGGGGGGACATTCCAGGGAAAAGTCATTAACCTGGCATAAATCACAGCTGTCAGGACAGCTGACCAGGCTGCCTCTCCCATCTGATACCTTTGCTACACAGTTGCCACATGGTGAAAATGGCCGCCTTTTCTAAGCTCTCTTTAAAAACTCCGTAAGTACGACTAGCCCCATTTTACAGACGGGAACCCACCAGAGAAGTTAAGCAACCTGCCAACGTGACCCAGAATAAGGCAGGACAGGGTTCTAACTCAGGTCCACGAGATACTTTCAAAGCACATCCTCCTCCTATCGTGCTCTTATGACTCCCATGGAACTAGGCCTGTGAGGGAAATTAAGAGCACCTGGCACAGGTCGTGTCCTATGGGGAGAAAAATAGAATTTCTATGACATGATTTTCCCCCCATTCTTCTATTGGTCTGTCCTTGCTCTAATACCACGCTTTTTAAAGACCAGCTTTATTGAGATAGAATTCACACATCATACAATTCAGCCAATTAACATGTAAAATTCAGTGGTTCTTAGTGTATCCACAGATGTGCGACCATCACCTGAGTCAATTTTAGGACATTTTCATCACCTCAAAAAGAAACCTGGCACTCTTTAGCTATCACTCCTCTCTCTCCCCATCCTTTCCCCACCTGAGCAGCCACCGCCTCTTACAAGGTGACTCCTAAAGAGGTTAAGGGCACACGGTAATCGGGTTAAGAAAACAGTGCAAACTGCAGCTCTGGGCTTCAGCCCTCCCCACTGGGCTAAAGCCAACCGCTGAGCCAGGCCAAGGCGAGGGAAAAGCCGGACAACTCAGGGACAGGTGTCAGGATGAGAGGTGGGAGTACCTGGCAGCCGTACACTAGATGGGCTTCATGGTTCAAATGTCCTTGATGTTCGCAAGCCCTAAACGCAGAGCTGGGAGGTCCACCGTTGGCAGGGAGGGCAGAAGTCATGCAAAAACCCAAGAAGTGTCCCTTTGGTCACAAGGCCTTATGCCATGAGGAGTGCCCACCTCCCCATCACCAGACAGGCAAAGACCAAGAAGACATGGGGGTAACCAGAATGGAGTTGTTCTGAGAAGCCAAACTATTCAAGGATTTTGATGATGAACAGGTGACTCCCCGGCCTCGGTTCATTTGCTCCGTTGGCCCTCCTCAAGTCCTTGGGGAAGGGGAATTACAAACAAGCCACCTGTGTACTCCCGCAGCAGCCCAACTCTGTCACACTTCTTCATACAGGACATCAAAACTCAACTGCGCATGGCATCCCACGCAGTGGGACCCACTCAGCCCTCAAAAGGAATAAGCCACTGATAGACGCCGCTGGGTAGATCACAGAAACATCATGGTGGACAGAGAGTACTCACTGTGGGTCTCTATATGAAGTTCTAAGCCGGGCAAAACTAATCTACAGTGACACATCGTGTCTGCCTGGGGCTGCGGGAGAGGCGAGCACTGACTACTCGGGGGCAGAAGGAACTTCTTGGAGTGATGGCAATGTTCTGTCTTGATTGGGACAGTGGCCACAAGGGCCTATCCATTTGCCACAGCCCCTGAATGAGTGCATTCAGTTGTATGTAAATCATCTCGATTAAGGGAAAAGGGAGGGGGAGGGAAGGAGGAGACAGGGGCAGGAGGGGAAGAAAACAGGAGAAAGGAAGAAAACCCTCTGCAGAACTTGAATAACAGGACTCCCACTCCCAGCATCCCCATGGGCCGTAGACTGTCAATCCAATTCGGCCTCTGATGCAAAGGCCGAAATAACGTCTGTGCAATGTTAACACCAAGCGAGACCCACCAAGTGGGTTTCGGTCCTTAGAATAACTGATCTTCTAACATATACAAGCAATTCTGAGGAAATGGAATGGTCCACTTTCTAACCAGGTTAACTCAGCTCTCTCCACTATCGTGTAAAAAAGTATGACAACACCAGGCAGCAACTTAGAAATGGCAGCTTTCAGTGACAGGTTCCAACGACTGTTCAACAGTCAGTAAACATGTAAAATCTAATACGATAATTATAGGTATTAGCTTTTCTTTGTCTTCAAATGATAAGTAAATCTTAAATTCTAGAAACCTACCATATTCCTAAGTAGGTTATATAAAAACATTCTGATATGATAGGTCAATTTTTGGGGGGGGGGAGGACGTTGGGGGACAGGGTGATAGCTATGTTCAAATCCCACTTGTTAGCCTTTCATATTTCTCATGAACCACGCCATAAATAGAGCCGTCTTGCCTTTACCCACATACATACATAAAAAGGAATAAATCAAACCAAATTTCTAACATTCTCTATCAAAGAAGAAGGTGCCAGGACAAGCTGAGCTAAGTACCAGTTCTATCTTTGGCAAAGCAAAAAAATAAAAGTTAAAACCCTTTATATAAGCTTCTTTGCTTTTCTGGCATTTGCCCAAAGTTTAAAAAAAAAAAAAAAATGAAGCCAGACCAAAGCAGAAAGCCCACTTGAGAAAATCTCCAATGCACCAATGAGATTAAAAAAAAAAAAAAAAAAAAGCTAATTTTTTTTCTTATGCATTTTATAAAAAGCCATTGTGAGAAGTAACACCTGAATCCCTAACACATGTCTTAGCAGTGAAGATGTTACACAGCCCCCAGAGTCCTGGAAACAGCCTGAACCTTCTTTGGGCAACATACTGAAGACGAATAATGATCCCAGAAGCGGGGTCTGAATTCAGAAAGGAGTGGTGAGCATGGTTTGCAGCAAGCTGGTGGGTTCTTCCAGGAATAAAGTTATAGATACGCTGTGTTAATGCCTCAGTGGAGGTGTGCTGTGTGATTTCCCCTCGTTGATCTGATGCACCCTCTATGCTGGGCTCTGGGAGTTACAAGCTAAACAATGCACCACACTTGTCCTTAGCGTCTAGTGAGACAGACAGACAAGCAGCCAGAGGACCACACAGCACAAGTGCCATATGACACACCTAAGCAGGGAGTGCGGAAGGCAGGTAGGGACCAGGGGCTGGGAAGAGATGTGGAAAGTCCCCAGGAATGCTGGGCACTGAGCTGAGTCTGGTAAAGAAGAAGTGTGTCACTGTGCACCTCCGGCTGTCGCCTCCTCTCTCCAGCTGTGGCTTCCTCCTCCCCCAAGGCCAGCAGGACACCAGATGGAAGCTCCCAACTTTACAGACCAATGTCTTTCATTAAGGGCAGGAGAAGCGCCCAACACGATGCCACAAACTGTATTTTGACCACTAAAGACATTAAAAAAAGAAAAACTTACCACCTCCCATTATTTCATTTTGAAATCATTTTAATAATAAAAGACATTTTAACACTAAAAAACAAGTCATCCAACTCAGAATAAGCAAAAAGTCTCAAACCTAATATCTTTAGCTTTGTAAAAGAACAACTATCATTGATATTTTGGCTAAGCGGCAACAAAAATGTCATCAGGAACTGGTGTTTAGAAACTCTGCAAACAGTTAATAAAATTAGATATTATTTTATGATTTTATACATACTTGCCAGGATCTTTACACACAGCAATAACCCTGAAGAGTGGGAGTATTGCCCAAATTTTTCAGATGAAAAACTTAGCTCAGGAGGAAGTGGCCTGCCCATCGTCACACAGCGGTGGCCGTGCACAGAGCTGCTACACCTGGTACCCTCTGACAGCAGAGCCCATTCTGGCCACATAGACGTGCCATGATGCACGGGAGGGCTCGAGGTTATCTCCAAGGTCCTTATCAGAAGTAAACGCTCATTTTTATTGTTGTTGCTTTGGGGATGACAAAGGGAAAATTCTGTTCTGCCACCTTTTTTTTTCTTTGTAGACCCAAACAACCAACTCAAATCCTTTGTGAAACCGGGAGAGGTATAAATATGAAAATACATGAAATTGTGATCCCAAGCTTTCCAGAATGCCACAATCATCTTTTCCTTTCTCCTCCATTTTTGGACCAGTGTCAGAGAAGAATAAAATGAGGAAGATGGACAAGAATCAAGAACTTCTATGCGCCAAGAAGTAGGAAACATTTGAACCCTTATCAAAATTTTTCAATACTATACTTCGATTTGGCATGTAATAAGTACACATTAGGTGCTTAATAAATAAATCTAAATCCTGTAGACACTATTGAGTGTTATTTAAATTCAATTTAGAAGACATGGTCTCTAACCTCCGAAAGCTTCCATTCTTGGTCTGAAATATGGAGATGATTATAAATAGAATACCAACCAGAAACTTAAATGCGTACCTCGATTTACAAATTTTATATTCTTCTTTTACTTTTACCATTTAAAATTAAAGTCGCTGTTCTTAAACAATCTTTTAACATCATGTTCCCAGTTGCACTTCAGCGTGGGATGAGATCCCGCTGTGTGAGGACACGGGCCAGGTAACCGTTTGAGACTGGTCCCCTGTAGGACCCTCTACAGACATCTTCAAGGGAAAAGCAGGGCTGAGTGGGGCCAAGCACTGAAGAGCGACAACAGTGAGAGGATGCTCGACCGTGGCAGATTTCTAAGCATCTAGTTCCACTACCTGTAACGTGACCTCAGTAACCATCTGACGAGTCACGAAGTTTAAGCGAGAAAACACACACAGTGTGTTATTAAATCACAGCCACTATGATCATCTCCTAATGACATAAGTGGAAGCTCCCAATAATGCTAATCACATCTCAAGTCATAGAACAGCCCAAGGGGCCTAAGGGTGTGGCAAACACAGGAGGGTGCATACTTAGGTGGCAGCAGCACAGGTTAACCCCCAGGAAATCCAGAGGGCAGGCAATTGTTAAATGTCAGAAAATCAATGTATCGATGCCAGACAATCCGAACAGAAGTGGCTGTTGGTGGGCACGGTACTGTAGACGAGGGACATGTGTCTCCCATGTGTGAAACCAAACTAAGATGGACAGGTTCCGAAACAGTTTAAACAGTATGGCCCCATTCGTTTTTAAATATCACATCTGTCACATGCATGTCAATAAAACCACCTGGAAAAGTTGACACATCAAGGTGTCAACAGCGATTTTCTTCTTTTGAATATTTGTATTTGTATTTCATAAAGTGCAGGAATTAATTTTATAATGAAAGAATAAACCGAGTCCCTTTGAGTTTTGAAACCTAGGCAGATAACACCAGGGCAGAGGAAGGGCTGCCAAATGCCCCACGGCTCTAGGGTACGGTCGGGACCACAACATTCACAGGGGTAAACTGCCGATGCAGGGAGGTGGTGGGCACACCCCTGCCCATGGGGCTTTTATAAAATCCTTCATCCTGAATAAACCCCAGGACAAGCGGCTATCGACCAAAGCCTGCCTTTCCCCTGCCTCATCCTCCAAAGGGAGGCGTTTCATCCCCTGCAGCTGGCTTCCCCAATTATGCGATATTGCACATATCGGAAAGAGAAGGGATGTGATTCCTGGGTGCTCCACACAATTCATTCCCTAAAAGTCTGAGATTTTACGAACCATTTCTGTAAAGAAACCTAAGTTCCAGGAAGAGTCATGCCTCTCTAAAAGCAGCAGGAGCTGCCCACCCTCAGACCAGCAATCTCATGCCCCGGGTGCAGGTTCCTTAAAACCTCAACATCCCGTGAGCTAATTCCATGCAGCGCTGGATCTAAGGGAGACACTGCGGTGAGTGAATGAGTCCTAGTTTGCTGGGTGAACAGAACTGAATAAAGAACAGGCCCTGGTGCCAGTGCCATCCACACGTGTGCAGGCAGGACACGTCTCAAGCTCTCGTAGCCAGGCCCCTCCTACAGATCCCCCAGAGAAGGGGGGCCAGCAGCCGAAAGCCCCGTCCCAAAGACAGGACAGAGATTCCAGTGCCCCCAACAGCCCACGTGACCCACAAAGCTCAGCCACCACCAAACCCATAAGTGACACGGACACGTGGAGCTGTTACGAGGGCCTACAACAGGTAAGCAGGCCAGACCTGCAACGAGTTGGGCTGGGGGATTTCTAAGCTGTCGAGTTAGTACTGACTACAGAGACGAGATCTTCTTAAGATGTGACGTCCCCCAGTGTACCCGTTCTATTTTACGACTGCACACACTTTCACAGCTCATGACTCTGTGATTTTGTGTCTGCAGGTTGATGCGGGGAGCACAAAGACAGAGCGAGCTGACCTGGCCCCTGCGCCCTCTGTGCTGACTCCATTGGGGCACGCACGCGGTCACACCCCTCACGACTCTATTAGAAAGTGCCTCAGGCTCAGGACTAGGATCTTTACATGGCATCAGGATTTCTCTGCTACATTTGTTCAAAGACCGGACTCAGTTTGTAATGTCAAAATATATATAAGGAATAGGCCGTGTCCGCATTCCTTAGATTCGATGTTTTTTCCAACAAATTAATGTAACGATAAGTGATAAAGATTTTCCTCCTATTTCATAAATGTATGCCAACTAATGTACAACTTCGTTCTAATTGGAAGTCTCTTCTGATGGCACACCAACGACTTTTCTTCCTCAAAGATTTTAAGGACTATCGTTACAAGTTATCAGCAGAACCACTTAACATTAGTTCGGGTGCAAGTCTGCTTCCCACGAGGCCTTGGGGAAGGACCAAAAACGTTTAAGACGAGTAACAGCCTGAGCGGCTCTGGCAACAGCCAACACCGAAGCACCCACACTATCAGAACAAGCTGTGAGTCACTGCGTCTGTAGGCTGGAAATCTTTTTCTCCTTATATTTTATGGAAAATGTCAAACATAAGAAGCAGAGAGACTGAAATAATGACCCTTAGTCTCAATAGTTACTGGCACGCAATCCATCTTGTTTCCCTTGTGATTGTGAAAACTGTCGAAGGCTCACAGGATCATGTGACACAAATGTGTCTTTACATGACCTGGAGGGTCCACCTTGGCATGACAGTGCATGCTGGGAAGAGGCACAAAGCAGGCAGGGCAGGAGTCCTGGACTGAGGGGACTAAGAGACTAACGGGGAACCAGAGCCACTTACACGTGCATAAAACCAAGGGCTAGAAACACTAAGCCTGCCAGGTGAACTCAGCAGGGGCGAGTCATGATGAGACGTGATGGGGAGGGCACGTCCCCCTGCAAGATTCTTCCCCAAACCTCATAAGCCCAGTCTAACAATGTGAAAACACATCAAGCAAACCCAAATCGAGCGCCACTCCACACAGTATCCAACTAGGCACTCTTTGAAACTGTCAAGGTCGTGAAAAATAAGGAACGACAAATGCACAGACAGAGGAGACTGAGGAGACACGAGGACTAAACGCACTGTGATATCCTCACTGGATCCTGAACAGACAATCTCAGTGGAAACCCTGGTGAAACCCGAATAATCTGTGGTTTAGTTAATAACAAGGCACTACTGTGAATTTCTTAATTCTGACAAATGTGCTATGGTTTTGTAAGGTGCTGACATTAGGGGGAACTAGGTGAAAGGTATATGGGAACTCTATTATCTTTGTAACTTTCCTGTATATCTAAAATTTTTCCCAAATAAAAAGTTTACTACAGAAATAATAATATAAAACTTGTAACTAATAAATATTCATTACATCCTTTACGAGGAGTCAGTGACAAAGTGGACTTCGTTTTAAAATTCAGCCAGGAAAGACGAAGACTAAAGAAATAAAGTGACAGGTTTTTTTAAATCTTGAAGCAAGCAAGCACCTCGAAATGAAAGCAGGGCCCTCTGTGAGCCAAAGACCACCACACAAGGTGACGGATGGCAGTGCGTCGCTGGCCGCTGGCACTTGACTGTGGTGACGAACTGTGCCGGCAGTGAGAAGTGGCTTCCGGACCATGAGGCTGTCCCTGCCAGGTCTCCACATGGCACCCCACCGCAGTGCCGGTCTCCCCGCAGCCCCCCTTCCCGTGCTGCCCCCGGCTCCCCAGTCCGCCCCCTTCCAGCCAAAGTGAGGTCCCACGCGGCACCCCAATATATTCACTCAGCAACGTCTGCAGGTTCCCGCCAGGCTGAACACAATAAAAGGAGGTATGATAAACCACCGTGTGACAGAGCATTTTTTAGAAAGTGTTTTGTGCACGTAGAGCAAGGCAGAGCTGTGATCGGACCCGTGCGGCAGGAACCCTGACCCCGCAGCTGTCTGCGGGGGGGCCGGAGGCAGCGGAGGGCTCCGCCGGCGCTCCTTCCGACCCGGAGGCCACGCTGGGAACCGCTGGGCCACCGCACCACCGCGCCTGAGAAGTCACTCGTGCTTTTCACTGGCTTTGTAGGTGCTTCTTTATAACAATCCCCTTACTCTTCAAACAGGACATAATTCTAGAAATAGAAGCACACACCTGGATTATCAAATTACGAACAGCACGTGGGGATTGAATTGAACGGGATTTGAGAGGACCCCTGTGGCTGCCGTCAGTGCACGAGCAGGCAGCTTCGACCCACACATTGGGGCAGACACGCGTCACCTGAACGAGAGCCACTGACGACTTTATGTGGAACAGCCCTGCCCCAAACGCCTTGCAACGAAATTACTGAAAGACGAACAGAGAAAACCAGCAGTGATGCTTTTTAAATAACCTTTAAACAAAAACAGAACATCCTAAAAAAGGTTGTACGTCTCCAGAACAATAGCTTGACAATGACAGAACGTGCCGTGTTCCTGGTCCAGGAGACACTCTCTCCTGAGCGACTTCATCGCTTCCACACACCCAGTAACTGAAGCGTGTCCTGCAAAACACAGGCCAAAACTTCCCCAGCACTGAGTTATGTGACTGAGAATCCGTACGACAGTGTCCTTGCCCAGCAGCCCTCCACTGAGGCTTCACCCTTCCACTTCACATTGAGAGAAAAGCTACAAATGCTTTTTCCGTTTGTCTTTACATCTTTTGTTAAATTAGAAACTCTCCGACACACCTTGGGCTTGACATATCTGACAGTTGCGAAGTTCGTGGGCAAGCTCTCGGGCCACACGCCTGTGCCTCGGCAGCTGTGGCAAGCCACGCACTGGTGGCTAGGAGTGGCTCCCTTTCCCAGACACCCAGTGGCGTGGGCTGCTCCCCTAAGCTGCCACGGAAGTTGTACTCCATCCAATCTTAGGCCTGTGCCTGTCGCCCCAGCCCCTTCCCCATCAAGCCCTGCTTGATGGAAAGCAGCTAGGCAGGGCTTAGCACCTAGAGACACAGCATTCACTGAATTAAGAAGGCAAAAACACCCTGAGAGAAGTGGCAGCCTGAGCCCTGGGGTCAGGGAGAAACAGCAAGTCCACGTTCCTGGCACCACGTGTGAGCGACACTGCACCGCATCCACCATATCCGTTATACAGGTGGGGTTCTGGTCACTGTCTGACCCTCTCCTGTCATCCTCTCATAGGTCGGAACCTGAGTGCATTTGACTTATTAACTCTCACGAAGCCAATGCCGATGGTCGATCCCACCATATGCTCACCACAAAGTCAAGTGCTTCTTAGGGATACAGAAATCCACCAGGACAAAGTCCTCATTCTTGTGATTTACTCATAAGGAAGATAAAACTAAAATACTTTCATTAAAAGGCAGAATGGAGGGAGGGAGGGTTGCCTCTTCTGGCGCAGCGTTGGCCAGGTGCAGACCAGAAATAGGCCCAC
>CM053503.1:2214781-2245455 GCA_028627145.1 Eidolon dupreanum | reverse complement strand
ACAGTGCTTCATACGGGCCTCCCTGTCATGCCTGGAGCCTAATGAAGTGGCCACTTAAAGTGCTTGTTGCTGGGTTCTGGTACACATGTCTACATTTATGTAGATTCCTTCTATGATCATTTTACTTAGATTTTTATTAGGATTAGCTGCAGAGTTTTATTATATGCCTTTCAAACATCTGTTCGTATATGTCAGCATAGGTTTTCCTATTAATCTATTAATTTTATGTAGCGAATTGTTAAGCATGGCGTCAACTGAGCACTTACTACACACCAAGCCCTGCTCTAACCACCTCACATGCATTATCCCATCCAGTCCTTACATCAAGCCTGTACGGTGGGACTAGTCTTGTCCTGCTAATCTTACAGATGAGGAGATTAAAGCTCAGGGACATTAAATAATTTTACCTCAGTCAGAGTTAGTAAATGGCAGGACTGGACACACTATGCTCTAAGCCCTGAGCCAGAACTTCCTCCAGCTGACATAATTCTTCACATTAGGCTGTCCTTGTACTTCTGGAATAAACCTTACTTGGTCATGGAGAATTAATCTTTTACTATACTACTGTATTCAGATAACTTTATTTGGAAATGTTGCAAATATATGTATAAACATGTATCTGCATACGTGCACACACATACACAGGAAATTGATCTATAGTCTTCTCTAGATCGTGGATGGAACAGGAAACCTAAACACTATAAAGAAAGAGACAGACATATTTGACTACTTAAACTGTTTAAATTTAGTGGGAAAAGACACTTAAACAAAATAAAAACAAATTATAGAAACAAAAGCCAGGGGGACATACTTTCATCACATACAAACAAAGGATTTATAGCCTGACATACAAAGAACTCCTAAAACTGAAACAAAAAAACAACCTAATAGGAGAAAAAAAAATAGGCAAAGGATATGGATATAGAATTCAGAGAAGAATACAAATGGCCAATAAATATGTGAAATGATGCTCAACTTCAAAAGTACTCGGGAAAATATAAAATGCAATAACAATGGGTACTATTTCACCCATCAGATGAGCAAGGACACAATATGTGGTACGAGTGGAAATGCCCAGAAAAGCGTGTATTCATACACTGCTGCTCTCAGTATGTCCTACAAAAAGGCTGAAGCGACTGAATCCAAGGCAACTACCAAAAACTACTGACCAGGGAAGCTATCCAGAGTACAGCGCTCATCATTCACTCAACAACGAACAGCTACGACATGCACAGCACTCTGTTAGGTCTGTATTCTCAGTTTCAAATCAGGAGTCTGTAAGCCAAAGGGAAGTGAAAACAGCAAGTTGCTGAGTGATGCCTGCAGGATGTTCTTCCTTTGACTGAAACATGCACTGATGCTCATGAGAGCCTGGGGGAAGCTGTGGAAGGCTCTGCTACACCATCTCAGGTGTTGGGCCAGAGGTTTGTCACCGCTTTGCTGTGTATCCGTCTTCTTGCTTCACTTGGCCTGAGCACATGGTAACAAGAGCAATAACTGTAACTTTGAGAAATCTAACAAAGAATATTGCAAACAGCTTCTGTTCACATACAAAGAAAGAAGAAGACAAGGTCTCCATCAAGTTGGTGGCAGAGTGTGCCCTCCATCTAGCTGACTGCAAAGCTAGGCTCCTTGCTCCCAGATGACATTTCTCCTCACTTGAGTCCACCCACCCACATGGGCCAGAACTCGGGTCGGCTTCCGTGCTCACAGGGACAGCAAGCTTGGGGAGGCAGTCTGGCATCATTTCTTACATTCCTCTGAATCGCAGTGTTTCTTGAGGTCCTACAAGTGACGTGCTATGCTCTTCAGCCTCTAGAAGTCCAGGTGGACTCACTGGAGACACAGGCAAAATGCACTCGCCTCCCGGGCGCATCATGGCCTCGGTCGATACATCACCCCTTTCACGGGGCGCGCTGCTAAGCATTTCTGAGCGGGCTGCTCCTTGCCCACCACCCATTCCTCTTCCTGGTATCAGCATTCCAACTGGGCTTCGGGGACCCCCTTCACCTCTGTGAAACAACTGTCCCTCCTCTGGCTCCTGTCTGGGTTCCCTCTGAGTCTTGAGGCCACCCACCTACCATCTTCCAAGGAGGTGCTTTTGTGCCCAGGTTGGCTTAAGACCACACAACCGTGGGTGGCCCGCCGCTTCCTGACTGAACAGAACACTGTCCCTCGTGACCGGTCGCCTGCAGCAGAGCGCAGACGACAGAACTACGAGGCTTAGCCAGGAGCCCGCACCTCTATAAAGACTGACACACAGAGGCTTCAGAAACCCGGCGGGTGTTCCTGCCACTGCCCGAGGCCCAGCGATGCTGACATCTACACCTCTACTCAGAGAAAAATATTCAACTACACACAGAAAGAAATGAATGGCCCAGGTCAAATACATGCTCCTCCATGAATCCTCTGATCCCTTCCTGCTGGGAGTACCTGCTCTCTCTGAAGGCATCTGCCACTTTTTACCTTGTGTTATAGTTACTGAAACACAGATAGTGCCCCCACTAGGCTGGAGGCTTCCTGACAGCAGAATCGCTGTCTAATTTGCTAAAAGACCCCCCATGGCATAGTGAAATGTGGCAAACAGACCCACACACTGCCCGGTGTGCTAAACAATTGTCTGTCCCCAAATCTATTTCTGCCAAGTGTACATATAATTATTTATGTATTTATAAACATATACATGTAGGTATAAATTTACATATACATACGTATATATGTATATACACATATACACACAGTTAACTATATTAACCTATACATACACAGTTGTTTCTATGAAAACTACAAGCTACTAAAATTTTTTAAACTTTGTAAAAATCCTAACTAAATAAGAGGTGTAAGACAGGCAAGACAAGTATAAAAGATTGAGTGAAATTTTGTAAGAATCTAGGATTTAGCAACTCAGGTTGCTTCACGCATCTAAGCTTTCAATCCTCTTCAAGCAAAAACCAAATATCGAACACAATAAATGGCAGGTGTGACTTATGCAACAAAACAACTGACAATTCTGATCAGCAAATTCAAAGGAAAAGGTAAATGAAAGGTTGGCACATGAGATACACTGACTTCTTAAGTTAAAAATAAAATGCCTAAACTATGTATTGTTTTTTATGATTCTTGCTCTATCCAACTTTTTTAGTAGCTATCTCACTGCTGTCCAGTCCCAGTCCCATGAGACATATGCTGAGTGACCACTGGTCAGGTGTCACGTCAAATACTGGGAGAGTGCTGCCTCATGGAAAATTAACTAGTGTAAAATTCAGCTGAATGAGCTATGTACAGGCTGAGGGGCACAGACCTTAGCAGTGCATTACAGCATTCTTTCCTGCCATCTGGGGAACACAGAACAGCTATATAATTAGCTTAAAGACCAGGACAAATTAAGAAAAGTACCTAATTCAGAATTCTCAATCTCCAAAAGAAAAAGCCCCGGGCTTCCCTGCAGGTACTCTGATGTTAACCTAATAAAACTCTGCTCCCACCTCCTGCTGGCTCATCTCTCCAAACTGAATCTAGAGATGAAGTGAAAACCCACCTGCCAGGGACAACAGCCTGGTGACTGTGAGTGATCTCTGTGCCTAGCCTAGGACAGCTGATTAGAGACACCTGATGAAATAATGGCTCCAAGTAGAAAAACCACTCCCTCCACTTGGTGCTTCAGAACATCTGGGGATAAGGAGCAAAGTAAACCAGAGGAAACGGAAATTAAATTTCTCTTACTTCACTGATGCCAAAAGGTTGCAAAGCTTCGACCTATTTGACCGTCATGAGATGAACTGAACCCAGAGCGGGGCGGAGCAGCTCCCCACGACAGACGCACGGGCCTCCTCCTGCTGGCACGTCAACAATGCCACCGACTGAATAACAACGAGACTGTAGAGCTAAGAGGTGGTGACTGACTACTTCAAAAGAGGCCACTGCTTTCCCCCAAAAAAGTGGCGGGGGGCAGGTGGTCGGAAAACAAAAGTGGAGCTGATACTTCATTTTTCTTATTCAAAATTAAGCCCTAGAGATGGATTTGTGTTGGTTTTTTTTTTCTGCTTGGTGACCAAAGGTCAGAAAGCCGGCTGCTTCCTATGAAAATGAGACTGGGAAGTGTGCGGGCGCGAGGTGACCAGAGAGGAACTCTCCATTCAGCCGCACGCCTCCCAGGCGGGGTGCTCACCCCAGAGGCTGGCTGGCCCCCTGGGGCTGCTCCTCGCTCTAGGGCCAGCAGATGAGAGCATCTGGAGGCCCCGAGGTGGTCCCAGCCTCCGGTCCCCCCAGCTTCACTCCCCTTCACATCCAGACCCAGTTGTAGGGCTCAGCAGGGTCGCCCTTCACTAACCAGCAACCCCAAGCGGCCACACCATCCTCCAGCCCTCAGCCAACGCCTCAGAAGGGCCCCGCTCGGCAAAGAGAACAGCACAATGAACAGCTCCCCGGTTGTCGCCACTGACCCCTCCCCACCCCCCACATACACACACGTCTGTCACCCAGCTTCAGCAACTGATGTCTGCCTCTGCATCCTATTCTGGAGAAAGGAGTTGAGTTTGAAATGTGAAAAGTGCCCTCACCCCATCCCCACACAGAAATCTCTGCGGAAAACCACATTCTCACCCCAGACTCCATGGCCCTATTACCACTTGAAGCAATTCCACCCACCTGCACCCACACCACGCCCCCCACGCACAATGGCCGCAGGACTGACGCTCACCACCGGTTCATACAGAGCGCCCCCGGCTGCCCGTCTTCATCCCCCACACCACCAGCACGAAGGACCCGTCAAGGCCACCTGGCTGAGCCTCAGGGACAGGCCCTCCACATGTCCAGGGGCAGGAAGTGCAAGTTTTAATCTCAAAATCGACACGTCCCTTGCTCTGTAGTCTTGGTTGAGCAACCCGAAGTTGATTTCTCTTTTTCTGGAATTAATACCAAAAAACCAAGCATTAGACAAGGGAGAAACATGGAAAGGAGACCAGGAGACTGAGAAGAGGGAAATGAGAGCCAGCAAGGAGAGGACCTGCCCAATGGAAAAGCAACAGCGACCCAGAGGAAGCAAAGTGATGCCGCCGATGGCAGCTGCCGCTCGGCCACAGGGAGGTCAGCGAGCCCGGCACACGCCCTGCGACCAGAGAAAGGGCAGCGGCCCCCCAACTGAAACCTCGCGAGAACAAACCCAGCACGGCGCTCACCTGGTGAAACGAAATTAGAAAGAAGGACCCTGGCGCCCCTCCCCTTTCCAGCCGTGCTGCCCGGGATGCTCGGATCCCGTGGCATTTCTGACCTCAGACCTCGACTGTTCCTCCTCCCTACATGTTCATCGGGGCCTTGCAGCACCTGGCACTGTCATGAGGGGACAGCAGAGACAGGCCCTGCTCCCAGGATGGTGACAGTCTCACGGAGGGATGGAGGGAGCACACACTGAGACCCGTGTGAGAGCATGACGACTGCAGACACACAGCGGCGACCAAGGGGGGGATGGGGGGGCCACCGAGGAGGAAGCTTCGGTGCTGTGGCCCGGCTGATGAGAAGAAGTAGGACGGTCCAGGGAACCGCATGTGCAAAAACCCTAGCTTCGGGCAGTTGTTATTGCAAACCCTTGCCTCTCTACAAACCAAGCTCTATCTTTTTCTATCCATTCCAGAAAACATTCCTGAAACCCAGATCTGAGTTCACCTTACTCTTCTGCTTAATAACCTTTGTTAAGTCCCACTGCCTATATAATAAAGTTTCTGAGAACCGAGCTTCTTGAGTTATTTTATTGTA
Organism: Eidolon dupreanum; assembly: GCA_028627145.1. Classification (NCBI taxonomy): domain Eukaryota; kingdom Metazoa; phylum Chordata; class Mammalia; order Chiroptera; family Pteropodidae; genus Eidolon; species Eidolon dupreanum. The sequence continues at coordinate 2,239,704 of CM053503.1, read as the reverse complement.
TGTAAATTATACACACAGAGATACACACATCTCCACTTCCTCCACGAAGCCTTCCCTGACTACTGACCCCCATCTGCACCCAGAACCCTCTCCCCTCACACCACTCCGACAGCTGTGGAGTCCACCACCCCCTAGTGCTTAGTCAATGAGAAGGCATTTCCCGTGGCTGGGATGTGTCCACATCTCTACCTCAAACAGACCGGGATGGAGCCGTGCACACCGCAGCACTCAGAAGAACATAGGACAGACATCACCACTGACACCCCAATGCAGAGCTGTGTGTGAGCAGAGGCCAAGTGCTCAGCCTGGCACAGACCCACTGGACACTGAGTGAAGGGGCTGTACCAAGGAGCTCAAAGGTGTGGCATACCTACCAGCCCCCCAGGACAGGGGACAGACCTGGCTTCAAATCCTGGCTCTGCACTTACTAGCTGTGTGACCCTGAACAAACAGCTTAACTTCCTCTTCGAGCCTCTGTGTCCTTTGTAGCTAAAGAGGTGATGACAGCGCTGGCCTGCAGCAGCACAGTGAGCCGGACATCACGATGCTGTCGCATGGTAGGTGCTGGAACGCTGATCACTACTGTTGTCACATGGACTGGTGAGCACTCCACAGAGAAGAAGTCCATCTCAAACACCCCTAAACACAGCCAGCTCTTCCCCTCAGGGCCTTCACTGGCTGCCCACAAGGGTGGTTCAAGACCACCCGCTGAGTTCAGGGACAACTACCACACACCCCTACTGGCACCACGCTCAGAAGTCAGGCGTGTGCCAAGAGCAGGAGTAGACCAAAACCAACCTTCTATTTCTTCCTTTATCTCCCTTCACCCCGGAGATAAAAGTAGACAGGTGAGGTTGATTAATCCTGACTCTTAGTAATGAAAGGGAAAAAACATTATGCAATGAACTGAAAATTTAATGCAACAGTCCATACATATCTCAACAACCCATAAGACTCTAGCCTCAGGGTCCACTGGCCAAAAATCTAAATGCTCCTTGAACTACAACTGCTCAGGAGCAAACCATGGACTACAGTGAAATGCAGCAAAATATTTCTAGATAGCTCTCTGTACGAAACACAGTTTTATTAACGCTTCTCGCCAAACCCTTGTCTTTCAAAAGACACCAAATGACACTTAATTCATTCTAATCCATGCTCACTCCTACATTCCAAAGAAACATTTTCAAAAACTCAATTTATGTATTGAGCTTATCATAAAAATTACAATGGCATCACACACATTTGGGGGCGAGGAATGTAAGAACTTAAATCTGTGATCTGAAAGATGGTCAAAGAAATAGTAGGTTTTTTTAAACACAATAGAAAATTCATGCTCCTAGAGGAAAAAATGATCTATGTAAGCCTTGCTCAGGATTTCAAGGAATCACTGAATGATGCTTTTTAAATACATCGACATCACTTTCCCCATGAAGCCCTGGGTGCTCAGAGCCACAAACACAAACCAACAATGCGAGAACTGAGGCTCCTCATGGTATTCACACCATGTTTGTTCATCGCATGACCGTGTGCCTGTCTGTTAGAGTCCATTTACATGGATTCCGATTACGTGGACTGCGGATTCCAACATAAAAGGCAGTCCCTGCCCCCCACCCCACTTAGCTCCCAGCCCAGAGCAAGAGGAACAGCATGTGGTCGTCCAATCATACCTTATGTGAGGAGCACTGGGACAGGTGTAGACCTTGCACCCTGCAGCCCTAGAGGCAGGATGCCTTGGGGGGCAGAGGGGCGCAGGGGTGAAACTAGAGCTGAGTTTTAAAGGATGAGCAGGAGTTCAGCAAGCAAAGATGGGCAGAACGGGCATTTACAGCAGAGGTAACAAGAAAGCACATTTGAGGAGAGAAAAAGAGGAGAAGGTGAAGGAGTAGGCAAGGGCCAGATCACAAGCCTGCATTTTACTGTGATGGCAACAGGGAGCCACTAAAGAATTTTAATCTGATCGAACAGCCCAACGGCTTCCCACTACCCATAAGGAAATGAAGATTCAGAAGGCATTCACCAAAACCACTCCTCCTATTTTGGCTCATAAGAGTTAGTGAAAAATGTTAAACCCAACTCCTCCTCCAACATTCAGCATGGAGGGCATGACCCCAAGACTCCTTACCTCTGGCCTTCGCTGCGCCTCAGTTTCCTCATCTGTAAAAGGGGCTATAGCCACCCCACGGGGTTGTGAAGGGCTTCGAGCGGAGGAAGGCGCCACTGCTGTCGGGTGCTGGTGCCGGTACCAGCCGTGCTAGTCCCAGCAGTACCAGCGGCAGGAGTCAAGACCAACGGCCCAAGGTCTGAAAGCCGACGAAGCCCTTAGGGCCCCCGTGAAGCGGCTCTGCAGTGGCACAAAGGCAGAGCTGCTCAGACGCCATTGTGACGGAAGGGGACAAAAAAAACGAACATCCACACCCTGCACACACGGTCACAAAGCGGGGCCGGGGCGCCCAGGAGCCCAGAGTGCAGCCACGTGCCCTCAGTCTGAGGGCCGGTCACACTGCTGCCACCCACACAGGTGGCAACAGCCCCTCCCACCTTCCTCAGATGCAGCCACATCCCCAGCCTGGGTCACACCCCACCCACCCAGACACAGAAGGCTTATTGTCCCCTCACCTCTCTGTACCTGGCAGGCCTCTACAGTCGCCTCCGGAAATGAGACACTGCCCAGGACTTAGCCACCAGAAAGTCCTTAAAGGCCCAGAGTAGAGGGACAGACCACAAGGAATTCCGGCAGGCATCTCCCAGCCCCTTTCTCACATGCTGCTGAGTGACAGCACCTCCGCCATCAAAAGGCTTAAGACGCATGTGCAATAAAGAAAAGGCCAGGCTGAGCGACGCTAACGAGAACAGTAAACAGTCACGAAACAGGAGAGGGCTATGAGCCTGAACCTTTGGGTTTCACCAACTAAAAAACTTCCCCCAAAATTTGGGGGACTTTTCAACAAATAGTGCTGAAACAATTGGATATCCGTAGGCAGAAAAATCAACTTCGATCTTCACCTTACGCCCTACACAAAAATAACTCAAAATGGATCACAGACCTAAACATAAAGCCTAAAACTATAAAACTTCTACAAGGAAATGAGAAAACATTTGTGACCTTGGATTAAGCAAAGATTTTAGCTATGACACGACACCAACCAGAAAAGCACAAACCGTAGAACAAATTGACCATGAAACTTTTTAAACTTCTGCTCCTCGGAAAGCAGTGCTAAGAGAGTGAAAAGACTGAGAGAATATTTGTAAATCACCTATTTGATAAAGGACTTACATCCAGAATACACAAAATCTCAAAACTAAGTACAGATAGTCCCTGACTTACGATAGTTCAACTTACAATTTTTCGACTTTACAATGGTGTGAAGGACACACACATCCAGTGGAAACTGTACTTTGATATTTTGACCTTGTTCCCGAGCTGGCCACGCTCCCCAGAGATGCTGGGTGGGGGCAGCCAGGCGCAGCGCCCAGCAGGCCATGCGGTCACGAGGCCAAACCCCGAAGCTCTAGAGCGCGTTCGTGGCGTGGGAGGTTCTGCCCGACCGCAGGCAGATAGAGGCACATGACCTGAGCACGTTCAAGGTGGGCCGGGCTGAGCCACGATGCGCAGTAGATTAGGGGTCTTAAATGCATTTTGGACATTGGATGTTTTCAACTTAAGATGGGTTGATTGGGACGTAACCCCATAGTAAGTCAAGGAGCATCTATAATTAAAGTTATAACTCAAATTTTTTAAATGAACAAATGATTTGGATAGTTCACCAAAAAGTAGATATACAGACAGCAAATAAGCACACAAAAGGATGCTTGTTCTACATCAGTCATTAGGGAGATGCAAATAAAAACCACACTGAGACACCATTACAGACCTACCAGAATGGCAAAAATTAAAAAGACTGACCATACCAAGCATTGGTGAAGACGTAGAGGAACTGGAATTCTCACGCACTGCTGGTGGGAATGCAGCATGGCTTAGTTAAATGAACATTATTATATCACCCACTCCAGAATTCACTCAAGAGAAGCAAAAGCATACATCTCCACAAAGACTTGTACACAAATATTCATAGCAGCTTTATTTGTAATAGCCCCAAACTCAAACAGCCCAAATGTCCATCAAGAGGGGAATGGATAAACAAACCACATGTGTATGTGGCATATCCATACTCTGGATTAAAAAGAATGAAATAGTGATATATGCTACAACATGGATGAATCTCAAAATAATATTGCTGAGTGAAAAAAGCCAGGCTAAAAAATGCATAGACTGTATGATCCTATTTATGTAAAATTTTAAAAATACAAACGAATCTACAGTGATGGAAACCAGACCAGCAGTTGCCCGGGAGCAAAGAGAGGCAGGAGGGAGGGACTTGTAAAGTAGCTTGGGGAAACTTCTGGGCATAACGGGTATGTTCATTATCTTGATTGTGGTGATGATTTAACGGGCGTATTCATATGACAAAACTCATCAAATTATACACTTCAAATGTGTACAATTTCTTGTCTGTTAATCATACTCAATAAAACATTAAAATTTTGGAGAAAAATTTTATAAGGCCGCTAACTTTTCATTTTGTCAAGTTAAGAATACTCTTTCAAAATCACCGGCTTTTATCACCAACACTAAAATGACATTTAACACTAAAAGATCACGATTTTAGAATAAAAGAGAGTCCTTCCCAAGAAAGACAGAAGATTACACCGTCCTTATTTTTCTCACACTGGTGAGAACACCATTTCAGACCAGCTTTTGCGACCGTCTGGGCTGGGGACAGCACTGAAGGCTCCGCACTCCTCAGGCCATTCTCCTACGGTCTCCGTCACCAACCTGCAGTACCTCCTGGAGGGGCAGCACCCCAGCTCCAGCACCCAGTACAGTCACATGTACTGTGGGACACTGCAGCTGTGGCAGTGGCCTGACACCACATCCCTCCCCTCCTGAAGGACAAGAAGTCACAAGAAGAATGTGCCTGCAGCACTACTTTGCTGAAGCAGTGACCTAAAGAACAGTTTTACCTTGGAGCCAAAGTAACTGTGCTTTGCTACAAAGAAGGTTCCATATGTCAGCGGTACACCGCTCACTGGGCATCTTTCAGGCTGACATCTATGGAGCTAATGCAAAATAAAACGTGAGCTCTAACAAAGACCACGACAGAACCCTTCTGATACTGTGCCAGATGCTGACAAAATACAAAAGACCTCAATCGGCCAAGTCCTAGAAAGAGACTGTGTAAAAAGGCAATAGTGCAAGTGGTCCTGCTCCCCTGTGGCTGGTTTAGTGGTGAGAACAACTGGGCAGGGGCCAGGTCTGCTCTGGAACCCCCCCTCCGCAAGCCCCAGCTGTCACACAGAGAGGTACACTGCCAAGCTCTGCAGGGTGCCCCGAGCAGGGAGAGCATGGGAAAAGCACACTCAGTAAGTAAGCACGGACTTTGTTATTTTAAGAAACCAAATATACAATGAATCTAGAGAGCAGCCTGCACCACAAAGACCCCCACATGCACTCATGGGGACACCCCAGCCTGCACTCCCAAGCTCCATCCACACACACGGCCACTGCTTGGCCACCTCTCAGCCTCAGGCATGCACGCACGGTGACACGGTCTTGTAATTGAGCAGCCAGAGGGTAAGTGGGACAGGGAATTTCGAGGTCTCTGTCGCTGTGTAGGGTCTAGACAGGGAGGCACAGGTCTCAGGCAGGCAAAACCCTTGTCCTCTCAGATTCCTCACCCCATGGAGAGAGTCACATTGGAAAAGGGCCCAGGAAAGAAGTCCTATGTGGTACACTCATCCCTACCTAGTACCACAGCCCTGCAGCCAGGGGAAGAAGCCACACAGCTGCCTTCCCCGACCCGCCCCGCTCACAAACCCTACAGGTCCTCTCTCGTCAGCCACCTCATCCCCATATCCTTAATCTTAGCCATCTTATAGGGCTTCAAACCTAAACGCCCCCAGTTCTGCCTTGTCCCCTAGGACTGGAAGCTCCATTTAGAATGCCTCCCAGACTCTCTCTCAGGACGGGCCTTCCAACCACCGCCCTTGCTCACATAACGAAAGGAGAACGTCCAGCCTTGGGGCTTCTCCCGACCCAACCACCCAGGAAGACTGACCGGACGCTGAGCCACAGACCACCCCGCTCCATATGGGAGTTTGCTGTAGAGAAACGTCCATTTAGTCATGTTTCAGAGTAACTCCAAAGGTGCAGTTTTGTGTTTTACACAAAGCTGTGGCAAACCTTACAAGGAAACAGAGCTATAAAGTTATTAAATGTAAATATTTAACAAACTAGCAGCTGTTGATGCCCGGAGGATGCCAGCTTGCAAACCTGCAGTCAGAATAACGACTCTGTTATGTCAGGGGCTGAGTTAAGATCGCAAACGCTGTTTCATTCCACCCTCTACAGGGGATACAAAGTTTTTTAAAGTAACTTTTCGGGAAGTTGCTCTGCACACTGTGCAGTGCCTTGAAAGTTAAAGCAAGAAAACAAGTGTCAGGTGTGGAAAAACCAGTGCGCATATCAATCTTCAGCCAAGTGTGCATTTCAAATGTCATCTGTTAGGCAATTACTCGGGACTGATGATGGGACCCAGCAGTTCTGCTAACAGTAAATACAGGTATCTAGTAACTTCAGGTGTCTATAATGTCTACCACGTCCAGGCCTGAAAGCATGTTCCACCCATGTTCCATCCTGACAAGGCACTATGACGTGACTGTCATATAAAGATTAACCTTCTGGCTGCTAAGGGAACCAGTCGGAGGATGGAGATGGTCTAGCACAAATGGTCACATTTAATTTCTGTTGGCATTTCTGATGATGTCCTCAGGCCTGGCCACCGAGCAACGCACTAACCAAAGGTGCACCCCATGCTTCCTAGCTAGCAGGCCTGTCACTGCCCCTCTCAACACCCAGCTTTCCACCTGCAAAACAAAGTCATCAGAGGATAAGTGTGATCACGCATGGAAGAGTAGGGCTTCTGGCACAAAATAAGCCTCGGTAAATATTAAATTTTTTAAATCCCTCTGATGATGATGGTGAAGTCAAAACCCAGTTTGAGAAGGTGAAAACTGGAAGGGGACGGGGAGGCTGTCAATGAGCCTGAGCCCCAGGCAGGCAAATGAGGCCTGACCACTCCAGCCCACTGAGGCTGGCCTCCTCTCCGCCCTGGGACAGGGGTCGTCTAACCACACTCCGTGGACCGCCTCCCTCCCCACCGGAACAGAAGGTCTTGGTCTACTGCGTTCCTGCGGTAACCTCGCTGCCTAGAACCTTACCTGGCATGTGACATTCAAACATCTGAATAAATGAATGGGGATTTGTGAACCTGTTGGAATTGCATGCAAAAATGTTTGCGTCCATTCTGGCGGGGAGAGAATCTATTTTCATGAAACTGTGAACTAGATCTGAGACCCCAAAACAGGTCAAGAAACACTGCTGGGTTCTATCCCCATGTCTCAGAACACCAACGACCACGGTTAGGTGAGTCAGGCAGTAAAGTCACAGAGCAAAATCTCACAAAGAGGAGAGCTTTCCTAGAAAAGAGAAGATTCTCGGGGGCCGGCCGCCATACCACCGCTGCTCAGCCACCGGCTGGTCCAGATTTTAGGTCCGCAGTTTGCATCCGGGAATGTATTTTCCAAACAGAGCCCCAGGTTAAGGAGGGAGTGTGATTTATTCAATTAAAACAAAATAAAATCATTGTGCACCATGCAGGGCCCCCAGGAGCAACAGGTGAGGGTGAGCCAGATCCACACCTCCAGGGAGCCAAGGCTTCCAGCAGACGGCCTTCGATACCTCTCTGAATGTAAGCACCTTCTTGGCACCCATGGGGACTTCAGGCACTCCTGTTTGAACCTACTATGAATTCTGAGCTCCCAACCTTGCTTCCAGTTCACAACTCAGCCCAGCCACACCAGAGGCTCCATCTCCCCCACGTGCCCTGATCTGTGAGGCATACACATGCCAGACAGACCGAAGGGCATACACTGAAATACAGGGCAGGAAAAAGGCAGCAAGAAACATCTACTGAATCCACAAAAAAGACTCTTTAGGATCAACAACAAGGTCCCTAGCTCCCTAGATGATGGCACTTTCAGCATTCTGTGTTTAAGGAAATCAAGATGACAAAAGACTGAGCATAAATTCAAGTTTTAAAATGAACCGGTATTTTATGAATCGTTAAGTACAGCATCATTTATACACGGCAACGTATAAATGGTGTCTGTGCGTGTACAGGGCCAGGAAAACTTCTACCTACAAACTACTCCTGGTGAGCACAGCCCTGAGTGAGCAGCCCCTCTGCAAGTGCCCCCCAGCATCCTGGAGAGCCAGGGCCCTGTGGGGGACCACCAATGCGCTAAAGGGAGAACCTAAAGGCAGATCCAGTCCGAAGAGTTACTGAGCTTCTGCGAGCCTGTTTTCCTCAACCGTAAAGTGGGAACCAAAGAGGCACGTGGCAGGATGGCTGGGAGGCTCAGAGGACACCCATGGCTGCGCTGCATGGGGCTCTCCAGGTGCGGCACTGACCCAGGTGTGGGGCGCAGTCATTCAACCAGTCCTCACAACAATCCGATCCTCACCTCCACTTTAGAGGTGAGGAAATTGAGGTGCAGAGAGAGGTGGTGACTGGCCTGAGGTCCAGAGCTGGGGTTCCAGCCCAGACAACCTGCCTGCAGAGCTCCTTATGTAATAGTGTCTCCTGCGTGTACCCACGGCACGGGCACAGGGCAGCTGCAGACCCACACCTGCGAGAGCAAAGAGGAAAGTAAGAAATCCAGAAGGAAATCAAAGTAGCACTAAAGATAAAGATAAGTGTGGAATTTACTCTATGAGCTACTTGTCAGTTTCACAAAAGCAGACACACTCCAGCACTCCAATGACCCAATCACATTAATATTTTCCATGACTTATGTGCGGAAAGGACAAAAAGAAGCTAAGAGCCTGTGCCTTGGGCTTGGTCGTTATCATCCGGCTTAGCTGAGAAGCCTTAGGGATGACTCGGGGCCTCTGTCCACACACACAACCAACAGCTCAGCCAGTTGCCTAGGCAACAGCCAACCTAGACTTGTTTAGGCATCGGTGGAAACCAGGGCAAAGTACAACTTCCATACTTGTGATGAAAACACAGACTGCCAAGCACAGAGCAAAGCATTACTCTAAAATTTGGAATTATTGACAGAATAAACACCGGCGGAGAGGGGAGGCAGGAAGCTAGGCAGTGCCGGCCGAGCCAGTGCAGTTGGACTAGCCCCACGGGGCTGGCACCAAAAACCCACTTGTGCCTGGGAAACAAAACTCTTGTTGTGCTTCTGTGTTGCTTGTGATCATTTCCTCTTATTTCTACCTTACTGTGTAGTAATGTCTTTTTTGTTTTGTTTTCTTGTGAATGTCAGCATTTCTTAGCAGGATAAGAGGAACCAAGAAAAGAGTTTTTGTCTGTAGTGAGGACAGAGAACTAAAGGGGAAGCAGCCCCCATGGGGGAGGGGGCATATGGAGAAACTGCCGGAATCCAGGGGCGGGAACCCAAGGGTGAGAGCTGAGGTCCAGACACTGCTCCCCACCTGAGACCCCTTCTTGTCCCTCCTAATAAGTACCGTTTCCTTTGCAGACCCTGGAAAATGAGCCACCAGGAAAACAGGACACCACTCAGTCTGAGGGTGAATACCTAAAGGACAGCAGAAGGGGGAAAAAGCCAACCTATGGTGAAGGGACACAGGGAAAAACACGGTGACTTCAGAACAGTAAAACAAACGAGCAAACAAAAAAAAGAGAGAGAGAGAGTAAGCACCAACACTATGAACCGCCCAGTATGTTCTCTGAGGTGTTTGTCTAGCAATGAACAGAGCTAGGAGCATCCGTGAGAGCAGCGTCTACGAGGTACTCAGGCAAATCGGAGGATCCCAAGATCCCATGTTCGTTTAAAGGGTGACCCAGGGCAAACAACTTTGCATAGTCTTTCCCAGTATGGAGACTGGAAGTGAAGAACACAAGAACGAATTCTAAGAAACACTGTGGTTAGGAGTACCTGGTGACTGAGCTGAATGAAGGCAGGTAGCCACAAACATTCACAACCCTGGGAATGGAGAGCCTTAGCTCAGGTGGTTAACACATTAAGTAGGAAGGACTTTTTCAAACACTGTTTCTTGCTTATAAAAGTAAAGCATCTGATTCAAGTAAAACGATATCCAGAAACTTAGAAAGGAAATGTGACTCATTTAAGAAACCCTCACAAAAGTTTCTTATCTCACAGATACTTGGAAGTTCTAAAGGCTAAGGCATCTTAAAGAGAAAGAATCCGTCAACATTTTCACCCAGAGATATCAGAAAAATAAACCCACAAGCAACAGAGCAGGCTTTCAAAACCTTCTAAGATGTGCAGATCCTTTAATCTAGCACTTCTATTTCTAGTTACACAGATTAAAAAAGAAAAATGAAATTGTAAACAGAAAATTCACCTACAATAGCAAAAAAAAGTGGAAATAACCTAAAATGTCCAGGATTGGGGGGACCGTTTTAATCTCATTACAGGATTATGCAACCATCGAGTCTTTTTAAAGACATCCGTAAAAGCAAGAAAAATTTTGATAAAATTTTTAAGCAAATTTGAATTATACAATCATAATAACATAGTCAGTGCAGGTTTAAAAGCCTCTCCCCTATCTACAACCTGAATGACCTTGGACTAAGCCCAGGATCTCACTACCTGCAGCGTCCTCATGTTCAAACTAGTAACCTCGGAGGCGGACAGAGGCAACACACCTGTCTTGCCTCTTCTGAAGCCTAGAACAAAGTAGGCAGTTGGTAGGTGGCAGCTATTGCTTCTAAGATACATAATAAACCCCTATGTGTGTGCAAGGTGAAAACGAAGAGAGTTCTTTACTCCAAAAACTACTTTCTATGGTGCACCTTCAATATTTAAAAGACCTAAAAGACAAGAAAGCAAAAAAAAATAAAATAAAATAACCACACTTTCGACACAAAATGATTATCCAAAACATAAAAACAAGCATCGGCTTTAATTTACCTGCGTAATCAATCTTTATTTGATATCACGATGTCAAGAAAATGTGTAGCGCTTTCACATTTTTACAAAGTGTGGCGCAAAAGCAGTGCTCTAAAGAAATGGAATGTCTTCTGCCTTGGCTAACTGCTTTATAATAGCATGTGACACCTTTCAAAATGCAGCTAGTGGAAGGTGAGGCAAGAGCACTCCTGAGCCAGCACCTCTGCATCCCTGGGCAGGGGTGTCAGGGCAGACAGGTGAACAGGTGGACAAACCTGACCAGCGCCCCCCACCTTGCCGCCCCGCCCCCCGCCACCCCCCCCCCCCACAGCTAGGCTGCCTCTCCCTTTCTTCCCTTATCTCCCTGCTGTATAAACTATAACAAACTTTCAGATTATCTTAACCAAGTTAGTTGCAGGCACAGATCCTATCTTAAATAAAACAAAAGACCACATGACTTGCCTTGTTTCTGCTTCTGAGAGGTGGGGAAGATTACCTTTTAAACATTATTTTCATATTTGCAGGTGAGTGACTCAGAATTCACTTATTCAAGGCAGTAAGATAAGTGAAATGAGCGTGCTTGGGAGCCAGGCGGAGGGTTAGCTCTGAGAGCATGCCTGAGAAGGTCACGTCCTCTCCCAGCACTTCGGCTTACTCATACGAAGGGCGGAGTTAACGCTACCGTGGGCAAGAATTAAATGAGAAATGTAGAGCTTCTTGCACGGTCTCTCAGAAACCCCCGAACTCGGAGGCCTGTCCCAGAAGTCTTGATCTGCCCCACCCTCGCCTGGCCCCCTCACTGCCCAGGCTCCTTAGCTGATGATACCTGTGCTGGTGTAGAGGTCACAATTGTTTCCCTGATTAAAACATCATCATGTCCACGCTAATGGGCACCCGGGCAGGCCAGCTCCATCCTCCAGCAATCAGTCAGCTACGAAACCCACTAATAGCGGGCTTGGAGGTCCCGGCGGGGAGCAGGGCCTGCTCTGTGGTTCCTCTGAAGACCACAACTCACAGACTTGGCACACTCAGTTGGCAACAATATAATTGGATACCATGGAACACAAAAGTAGTTTAAAACATGAAAATGTTCACAGACTATGGTTTGGGCATCAGTATATAATAATAAAAGTTCATTCAGTGGATAGGAAACTTAAAAACACTAGCCACAGTTTATTCTGCGTGTTGAAGACGGCCCGCCAGCCTCAGCAGGGGCCCCATAACTACGCTCCCAGGGAGCTGGGGACTTGGACTGAGGCCTGTGTGGGGTCTTGGCCCACCGACCTCAGGCAAAACCACCCACCCTCCAATGCCCTTCTTTTTCTCCTCTGAACAATGAAGAAGGACGCAAACCAACCAGCCTGCTCTGAAAACAAAATGAGGGCTATGGAAAGTTCTCGGTAAACTGCAAAATGCCTACACAACCAACCTGATTTTATATACGTTTATTCTAATTATAAAGTTATTACTTAAATATTCATTCCAAAAGTAAAAGGGCAATAGTATAGCCTGGAAAACAAGAAACTTTCCATCATTCTACAACCTTGACATTGTTGCTGTACATTATTTTAATAATATTTTACACGTGATCAGTGTACATATAGCTTTATAATTTCCTTTTCCAGTCTTCATATTTTTTTATCACCTAAGTATGAGTTACCATCTCATATGCTCCCTTCCAATTCTAAAAGTCACTAAGTCTAGTCACAGTCACAGCCCATTCTCAGGGTCAGGCTTTCTATAACCTATAACATTCAACTTAGGCACACCAACCCAGAGAGAGCAAGGCCCCCTGTGTAACAGGGTAGCCCTCAAAAACCAGAGAGGCTATGGCCACCTTCAGGCCTTCACCCCCACCAAGAGGGCAGAAGCTCAGAGGTGGTGAGAAGAAAGGAATCAAGCTGGTAACGGCCAGGATGGGGGGTACTCCACACAGGACCAGAGGCCTCACCCATACCGACAACCCTGACAGCATTCTGTGACCCAGAGCACCAAGGAAAGGTCCAAATACATAAATAGACTTTGGCTGGAGAAGAGAATGACACGTTTCAGAAGGATTTTCAATAGAACTGGACAACATAACATTGACTTAGCCACTTTAAAGGTGGTATAGTTCACCTCATTAGCATATTCACTTAAGTAGACGTCGCACTTTGAGCAATACCGAAGTTACTGGGCCAGCACCATGGGCCAGGGACAGGTGTGGGGCTCTTGGGTCCATCACCTCACACTGCCCTCCATCAGCCTGTCAGCGTCAGGTTTTGGAGATGTTGAAGCATTGGCCGAGGAAGACCACACAGTCGCCTAACAGTGGAGTAGAACCCCAACCCAGGGCTTTGTGACTCTGACCACATTTTCTCCTTCCTGTAACTTCCTGTGACATCACCTTTTTTTCTGCAGGAAAGGCAGGGAAAGTTACATACTGACTGCACGGATTTGTGAGCATAAATCCCATGGAAAGGGGAGCAAAACCCAGGCAGCTACCACATTACCAACCGAAAATGTAAATGCAGGCAAAGAAACACAGTCAAGACTGATGTCAAGCCCGCTTGGGAGCCTCTTTTGTCAGAGTTTAGTCACTGCTTCCTAGGAACATTGATATCAATCCTCGAGTCTCTGGGGACATAGGTGACCTTTGTTAAAATGAGCCACCTGAACCACCCCTCCGCCACCTGCATCCCCGACTTGTCAACTGCCTTCTCGCTTCTGCACAGAGCTTCCACCTGCTGTGTCTACTACCCTGAAACAGTTCGGCATGGATCTCCATCCTTCAGGAGGGGGCCCAGACCTGAGCCTGCCCACCAGCCTTCCTTCCCTCCACACTCGGTGGCTCCTCTCGCGCCCAGCCACTTACACCCCAAGGTGCTCTGCAGCTCTGCGGCTCTGCCTGGCCTCTCCTTCCGGCCATCGCCGCCTGGAGAATGCCTGTGGACCTGGCAAAACCACTCCTAAGTCACCTCCCTCAAGGTCGGCTCTCTGCAGAGTTCTGAGGACGCTCACCCTTCTCAGTCTCCTCTGCTGTGTACACACTATTTGCTACTGTCACTATGAAACGTGATTGCTTCTGGGCCCGCCTCCTGACTGAGCTGCCTCTACAGAGTTCTAGAGTCACCTTAAGCTCAAAACCCCAGAGCTGTGGTTGGAGCCAGGTGCCAGGGGCACAGCACACAGTGGCCAGGATGGTCCCCTTCAACTCACCTGTCACTTCCCTTTACCCACATACAATCCCTCCAAAGCCTCTCAGCCCAGAAATTAAAACAAAAAGCTGGTATTTCAACAAAGCAGGCTCACTAAAGGCATTCCCGAGCTCACCACTGACAACCCTGCCACTCTATCAATATTTAAACCGCAGGCCAGAGGCCACTGGTACAGAAGGGCTGACCTGCAGATGCAGTCTCCCGGTCAGAGTCAATGTCACACACACAGTCACAGAGCTAACGAAGGGGGCTTCACAGCAGGTCCGTGGTTAACTGGGCGCCAACCCTGCATGTGGCAGCAGCCTGAAGCTTACACTCCATCATGGGCCTTGCCCTCTGACAGCCTCATCTCCTGACCAGGCTTCTATTTTTGGTGACTTTCGACTGCTCAATGTAGAATTCTCTGCCTCTCCATCTCCACCAGTTCCTCTAGCGAGCAATTCACTTAGGGAAGTTGACACATGACATCAGGCCCTATGTGCAGTGTCGGTGAGGCTGCGCGTGTCCGCCTCAGCCTCTCGGGAACCCTAAAGAAATGCATCGTGAAATGAACAAATACATTTCTTCATGTCTGGACAGTGAATGATGTTGGCCCATCTCCTTACAGGTATCAGACATAATATGACAGGACTGGAGGACAGGAAGACACATGGACATGCACATACGCGTGTACCATTCTATTACCCCAAAGTCAAGTATGTGAAACATCCTCGTGACAGATGATTCTTTTCATCAATAATAAACCATCTAACATCTATGAGGCTTTAAAGTTTACTGTTAGTATGTAGACATGAGATCTTTATATAGCTGACACTGTACTGTCAATAAACTGGAAAAAAATCAGTCCTTAAAATATTCGGAATCTAGGCAGAAGGCCACAAGAAGCCACTATTGGGACAGTCTTGGTCATTGGCACAATCCATACCCAGTTCTCAAACCCACCCAGCAGCTCTGGGCCAAGGGAGGGGCCTCCAGGCTGCAGGGAACGTCTTGCCTGTGAGAACATATTTGGATGAAACAAGTCAAAGATTTGTAATTTTCACTTAACATTTATTTCACAAGTTTTCTCAAGTGCTAAGCAACTGAGAAGTAATCAATGTACTCTTTAATTGGTAAACATTAAACAAGTCAGCTCAAAACACCCAAATATTACAAATGTGTCCCTACGGAAAATATGGCAATAAAAAAATAACAAAAACGAAATAAGCAACCTTTTGAAGGCCAGGCATAAAGGTGTTTAGTGATCCAAATTCAGACAAAAAAACAGTCCTTTCAGTGGATGAACAAATAGTTTCCTGTGCAAGTGACACATTCTGGGATATTTGCACTGCCAAACATAACTCGTAATGACAACCACCTAGGAAACAAAACCTAATGGAAAAAAACCCAAGCTGACAACCAGAAGCCTTGGTTCTGGTCCCAGGACAGTCCTCTGGCTGTGTGATCCCACTAAGGTGGTGGCCTACCTGGTACCCCTTTCTTCAACACAGAAAAAGAATATCCCTCACCACCCATACCACTCAGAAAAGTTTTAAGGACAAAAAAATGAGAGGTAAAATGCTTTGGAGTGTGTCCTCTATAAATACAACTCATCATTATTATTAGCTCAAAGATGACCGGGAAAATAGGATTATAGAATATCAGAGGTGAGTAGGAGCTTAGAGATGAGACAGATGATCCAGGAGTGTTTTATCTGGGTCCAGGCCTCTGAAGCTGTCCACATGTGTGCTTGCTGAGCTGGAGCCCATACTTACCAGATTCTCAAGGGTTAAGAACCTATAAGTCCCTCATTTTACAAATATGAAAACTGAGACCCAATATAATGTGATCATCTTAGGCCTCAGGGTTAGTCAGGGAAGGGCCAGACAGAGTCATCACCCATGTTCCTCCCACTCTACCATCCCACATTTCTAGGGAGGAAAAAGTCACATAAACCTCACGTAGTCATACGGTATATTACACAAGCCACCGTACACATGGTTTCTAACATTACAGCAAAGTTTCTATCCTTATTTTTCCCTCTTAAGGCTTCTTGCTAAGGTCTGTGATAGTTGAGGCTGCATTTTATTCATTTCTATATTCTCATTCTGTCTAGTTCAGTGCCTGGAGCCAAGAAACAATTAAATGATCTAATATTGAAATTTTTAAAAAATTACATTTACACACTGTTATATGTCAAGTATATTTCAGTTTTTAAAAATAAAGACTTTATTCTAAGAAACAAAAAAGACATGAGACTCTGTTTTATTAAGCAAACAGATAAATGTGCAAACATGAGAATACACAAGTCAATACATAACTAAAGAAAGGAGTTTTTGTTGTTGTTTTATGTGTGTTTTTAATCAAAATACCAAAGCTTGTGCTTTTAGATGGCAGTTTTCCCTCAAATAGTTACCTTTGGAACTACACATACATCAAGAATGTTGCATTGCACAGAATACTTTCAGAATTCTTTTAAGACTGTCTCCAGGAAGCAGACAGAGCATAATCATCTGAATGCTAAGGAATTCCTTTAGTACTGATACTAAATCCTGAAGGAATTCCTACGCAGCCATCCCAGGGACCACCACTGGGACCAATCAGGAGTCTAATTTCAGGCACTGACAATGCTTCCAGGTAAGTGAAAGATCACTGCAAGGGCCAGAAAGGTAGCTACCTGTGGAATGCAAATTGATGTCATAACTAAGGCGTTGCGGCCTTCAAGTATGCAGCTGAAGTTCCAAGCAATCTAATTGGAAAGAAACTGAGCCAGCACTATCACTCAAGTGAAGGTGGTCATTACTCCTACAATCTGCAGGGTGGCCTCCACAAAGCCACCATTACAATGCAATGGCAGATAAGAAGGCAGGCCCAAGTCAGCTGAGAGGTCCAGATGAGGGTGGCCGGAGAGCATTTGGTAAATACTAGCAGGATCTCTAAACACAAAGGTGCCATTATTATTATTAAGGAATCTATGCAATCTTTTTGATATGCCATAACACCCTGCAACAGCAGATGACCTGAAGGAATCAGGAAGCCTGAATAGCATGTTCTTAATTTAGTCTGTATGGACTTTGAAGTGAATAGAGAAGAAACAAAAAAATTAAGGACAAACACCCCTCAGTGCCCATCCCCAAAATGGCCGGGCCATCAGAGATCTGGACTGGGCACCGGGACTGGGGAAAACCAACTTATTTCCCAGAAGCAGGCTGTGTTCAAAACCCAGAAACTGTTTTTACATATGCATACTTTTATTTTACTTTTACATCACAACCTTATACATTTGAGACTAAAATAAAGTTCTAGTTCCCAAACAGCATGCGTTAAGAAAGCCATTTCCATTCAAATGAGTTTTTATTCTTCTCCAAAAAAGTGAATAAAGAGTCAGACCTAATCACTCATCTACTCCTCTGTTACGTTACTTTTTCAAGTAATAAATATCATCAGCCTAATGGCCAGTTTCTTTGAAACTTCAAGACAATTGTTAAAAGAGAAACACACCACAGAAAAGTTTCTGATGGAGTGGCCTCATATCTCAACTTAGCATAACCACCAAGGAGGTTGTCAGACTCTGGAATTAAGTTTAAATGCACAGAGATGAGAGTTTCCCAAGTGAATCACAAGAAACCCAAGTTGCACTGGCTTCCATTTAATGCCTCTGTAAGGAGGCTGCAGGCAGGCTTGTGAATGGAGTGGACAAGAACGTTTAGGACAAGACTGGGAGGGCTGGCATTCAACAAGCACCCATCTAGTTGTTCCCTTCCCCTGGGCTCCAACCCCACGAGGAGGGTTAAAACAGAACTTCAGCATATTGGGATAACTGCAGAGGGAGGAACTGCAAAGGAAGGAAGGAAGGTGTGACCTCACTGTCTGCAGCTCACGTTTAAATTCTTTGAGCTTGTCTCTTGATTTTCACCAGGACACCCAGGGAGTGTTTGGTAAACAGTGCAATGAGTAGCCCTGGAGACTCTGAGCAGCCTACCGGCCTCAACACCCAAAACACAGGACAGTTGGGGTAAAGGAGAGAAGGCCCGGGAATGGCACCCACTTGAAGACCACCTTCCCTCCATCACCCAACCAGAGAGCAGCATCCTCAAAGGCTGCAGCTGTGTGGGTCTCAAGATGACGGCACAGCTCTCTCTCCCTTGACCAACTCCTTCTGAAAAGAAAACCGGTGGAGCCGAAACCCAATGAACCACTGAAATTCAGCAACAGAAATCTATCCCTCCGCAATCCTGGACCTCTCGGGAGAGCCGGGCAGGCTCGGAAACAGAGGAGGCCGCCGCTTACGTTTCAGTCTGGGAAAACTCAGAGGGCGGACGAGCCAACACCTCCAGCCTCTCTTGCCTGTCCCCCAGTCCCGGGACCTGCTCACAAGACAGGTCTTTGCCCCCGCCCCCCACAGAGAGCCAGGAGAGGGACAGGGAGGGTGAGGAGGAAGGAAATGGAGGACAGTCATCAAAGCGCCCCAAAGAAGCGCATCCGCGTTTGTGTCCTGCCCGCTCTCTCCGCCCCCTCCGTCCAGGCCACCCTCGGACCGAGCCCTGCCCTCTAAGAGGCGCTTCCCAGCCACACGTCTCCCCAGCCGCGCTCGCCTTCCCGCGCTTCCCCCGGGGGAGCCTCTGCACCCCTGGGCTCCCCTTCAGAGCGTGGCGCGTCGCCCCGTCCGCAGCGGCCCTCGGACCCCCGCGGGCCCCGCTCCTGCCCTCGCCCCTCCGCCCCCCACCCGGCCTCAGGCCCACGCCACCGCCCTCGGATCCCCACCGCCAGACGTCTCAGCCCGCGGACCCCTCGGCGCGCGCGTCCGCCGTGAACACATCCCCTCCCCGGCGACAGGAAGTTCGCGCGCCGGCAGCGCGGCCCCGGAGGCTGCCCTCGGAGCGGCGCGCGGCGGCCTGACAGGGCGCGGGCCGGGCCGCGGACCAGCGCGCCCGCGCCCGCTCGCGACGCCCCAACCGCCGCCGCGCGGCCCTCACCTCTGCCGCCGCTCGCCTGCTGCCTCGCCGCGCACCCCGCTCCGGCCGCGACGGCGTCTCCAGCCCCGGCTCCGGCTCCGGCTGCGGCCCGGCGCCCGCGCTCGCTCCGGCAGTGCGTTACCCGGCCCTACCCTGCCCCGCCGCGGCCGCTTCTGCCGCCAGCGCCGAGCGCACCGCCCCCGCCGCGCCCGCTGTGCTCGTCCCATTGGCTCCCGGGCGCCTGGCTCCGCCTCACAGCTCATTTGGTGCCTCTGATTGGGTCAGGGGAGCGAGGGGCGACACGCCCCTAGCGTACAAGAAGGGATCTCCCGTGGGCGCCATTGGCGGCTTCCCCTGTCAATCAAAGGGGGAGTGTCTACTTAACCAGCTGAGAGAACGGTGGTGACCCGAAGTGATTCAGAATCTGTGGACTGCGAGGTTTTGCAGCTTTGCGAACGCCCCGGGGTGGGTGGCACCGCAGGGCAGCGCCACACCTGACTGGGAGTTTGGAGAAGTCTTTCTAAAAGTTTCCTCCCCTAGGGCACTCAGAGAAGCCAGTGCCATCTGGGCTTCCTCAGACGCACGCCACAAGAGTGTTTTCCTCTGGAACAGGCTGTTTAAGGAGGGCAGCGAGGTGTGTGTGTGGAGGGGGCGGTACAGCACCCAAGGGAGGGCTTTGGATACTGATGCCAGGTAACTTGCTGGGCGGTGGCCCGGAATAAAGAGTAAATGGCAGAGCCAGGATTAGAATCCCGGGTCAGCCTGACCCCAGGCGCGTTCCACAGCACCACCTTGAAAATAATCATGAGGACCGTGTAACAAAATATGGGAAAATGCTTAAACAAAAATGTTAAAAGAAAAAAGCTGGATACAAAATGGCGGAGACTCTGAAACTGTGACTCCTGTGCCTATGGGTCGGGGCTGGAAGAGAATCCACCAGACAGAGTGCTCTTCCCTTCCTAAACCGTTCTGTTGCATTGTGCTTATGATAATAATTGAGGGAAAAAAAGGCAGCATCATGCTGTGCCAGAACAAGCCACTGCCAAGAAGTCCCTGCCAGTCTCCAGGACTCGGCCCACAGGGACCACTCTGACGCCTAAAAACACCTCTGGAGCATGAGCGCTGAACCCAGTCGTCAGCTGGGGGGCTGGCCCCCTAAGATCTGGGTGAGTCCCACCCACACCGCAATTCCAGAGTCCTTCCCAAGGGTTCTGAACAGTGTCTGTCACCTCTGCCTTCGCCTTCCTGCTTTTCCCCACGTGCGCACTGGTCCTCAGCCTCATCGCCATGTCCATTTACATGGTCGCAAGAAATGCAAGGCTAGTGGGGGATTCCTGCAGACTGGGTGCCAGGGAGCCTTTGAGCCTGGTGCTGCCTGGCAACACAACTCCTGAGCCCTTTTGGCCTCCTGGCCCAAGAGGTCACTACCTGGCCACATGACCCATGCAGCGCTCCCTTCTTTTCCCTTCTTCCTTGGGACAGAACCCAAATTCCTCTCATGTTCTTACACACAGCAATTTGAGACTGTTGCCGAGCATTTTGGGTCTCATCTTCTGTCCCAGCAGCTGACCAGAGCATTTTTCCAAAGAGAGCTCCCTTTTGCCAGCTGTGAACCAATTTTGATCCCCATAAACATTTCACAACGTTGCATCCGACCTCCTCCTTCAGTCATATTCAAACCAGCCTGGAGCCCAATCCTGCCTCCTCCCCTCTCCCACTGAGGGGCATTGGACAAGTCACTGAAGCTCTGCACCTCTTTGTCCCAATCTGTGACACAGGGATGTTGACAGAGCCCTCCTCAGAGCTGTGGTGAGAAGTAAATGGACAAAACAGGAAAAATGTGGGGAGCAACTTGGCACGCAGGTGAGTGCTCAGTATCTGAGCAGTTAACAAGTGGTCACATTTTGTCAACTGCCATTTCACTCCCTCTTTCCCATAAAATGTGCCCATTATCTGGGTCTGCAACCAGCACTGAGCAGGTTAGTCCTTTATCAGCCATTTCCCACGAAGCAGCCAGGAGAAATAGACAGCCCAGGTTAAAACATACAGTGAATAAAAACATCCTCAAAAAATAAAAACATCCAGATATAGTTGTATTGCTAGTAAAAGTCTTATACAGTGATATACACGCTTCTTTCAATTAAAAAAAAATCAAAGTCTATTACAGACATTCACAGGATAATTAATTCCAATGTGCAGGGCAGGGTGGGCGGAGCGGGCGGGGCGGGCAGAGGGCGGGGGAGGGTCAGGGAAGGATGGACCTGGGTCCTGCTCATGCTCCTGGGAAGACCCTAAACGGACAGAGTCCAGAAGAGCCAGAGGAAAGGCCTCCCCCTGAGGGACAGCAGTGACCTCAGAGGAGGAGAGACCCTCCAGCAGGAGGGCAACAACATTGAAAGCAGTGATATCTAAGTGAGCCAAGGTGGATGGAAATTATGAGAGCAAAGGCCCAGTGGCAAGTTATCCTGCTCTCCAAGGAGAGAGGAGGGTTCCGCTTGGCCGGGGCATGGCAGACATGAGAAGTAAGGTGGAAAACGGTGGGGATGGCAGCTGAGCAGCGAGTAGCTGTGAGATGCTGCCAAGTTGCTTCGCCACTCCGTTCTCTCACCTGTGAAATGGGGCTAATCACGGAATCTAGTGCTCAGGGAAAGTTGGAAGATTCTTAAGACTGCACCTGTGGTGCTCTTAGGAAATACTTGGCCCAGTCCATGGATGAGTGCATCTAAGGATCTGTATGCATTTTACAAAAGTGCTCTTGAAAAGAAAAGAAAAAAAAAGAAAAGAAAAGAAAAGAAAAGAAAAGAAAAGAAATCCAAGAACGTGCTGTGCACCATGAATATTTTGAAGACATCAAAGTATTATCTATTGAGCCCAGAAGAGTACATTTCTGCATATATCTCAGAATGAGTCTCTCCCCTGCCAAGTTACGTAAAGATCTGAATTCCTTGTAAATGTGCCATTGATTAGGAGGCAATTACACCAGACTTTCTTGCTTTGTCATTTTGTTCCATCCTGGCCTGTGCACGTCTACTCATGTTAACTTGCACCAGTAAGAACACAGCTCCACTGACGGGTACCACGCTGTGTCATGTCCCACTCACAGCCACTGGGCAAGACTTGTGGTCCCAGAGCCTTCTCCTACACAGGATATGGTCACATCATCTGGACAGCCATTTCCCAAAGCAGGCATCTCCAGGACACCCTACATTGGGATCATCCCATATTCTACAAGTTCCTCAATTGGTTCTTATGCCTCATACATTTTGAAAGCACTGCTCTGGAGGGATACTTCTAACTTAGACTAAGTGGAAAAGCTCATTTTGGGGGTTCAGGGTTACAATGTTGCCATTGGTACCAAAGTAGAATAAGTGTCACCAATGAAATTGATACATTAAAGTGACTGAAACTTTGAAGGAAGATCTAAAGAAGCCCAGACTTTATGTGATACATTGTAAAGTATTTTCTGCCACATGGTGAAGATAGAAACTCTCTCAGGAACTCCTTTCTTGAGTTCCCAAAATTCAGGGGGATGAGGAGGTCCTAGGATACAGATAGCAATTCCATTCTGAAAACAAAGTGTCATCTTACCCTTCTTTATGGGCTCCTCAGATCAGACAAATTGAAAGTAATCTTATGATTGTAAAACAAGATTTTTTTTGTTTTACAATGTTATCACATGCTACTATTTCTATGAATCCATATTCCCTTGATACAAATAAAATTAGCTATTGAAGCTAATTTTTTTTAAAAAATCGCAAAAGCCTCAAAATGTGAATTCACCAAAAAAGTCACTTTGCTCTTATTGGTTCACTCTATAACAAATAAATGTTAATAAACTTGAACTTATATTATAAAATAAATGTTATACTTATATTATAAAATAAATGTATATAAATAAAATACTACTACTGATGACATGTAACATGTCATGGAAAGTGTTACACAGTTAAAAACAACGGTTTAGAAACCATGATTGAAGACAGTGGAGAGCCATCAAAGGCTGCTCTTGGACCCCAGACCAGCTGTCACCAAAGGTCCCGTTGACTAGGAGGGACCTCCGTCCCTGTGTGTGTCTGTGCTTGACTTGTTGAGTCACCACCATCTGTGAAACGTTGGGGCATCCATACCTCACCTGGGGCTGGGGGGAACCTCAGGTTGGGTGGTCTTAGGCCTTCCCCTCTCCCAGGGCCCAGGGTTATATGTGGCTCAGTGTCACCATCACAGCTGCATTATAAGTAACGGTGGAGGTGAGGCTTCCACGGACACCCCCACTCTCTGTTAAATATTGTATTGAGTCCGGGTCACTTCCTGGTGTTGAAAGGAGGAGAGACCTGAGTGACACAGGCACAGTTTTATCTTGTGCTAAAAAGGCTTTTTTTTTCACCCAGAAATTAGGAAAGACTAGGTCTCAGTCAAAGGTTCAGAGGTTCCCTGTACTTTTGTTGCTGTTTGGGGTTTTGTTTTAATAGACTTGATCTCTTAGAGCAACTTTAGGTTTGTGGCTTTGGGGTTTGCAAGTCACCCCACGTCTTCGCTGGCCTCAAAGTCCTTGTCTGAACAGGGGAATGATGACTCACCCCTACTTGACAGGGGGTCACTGAGGAATTAAATGCAATATGGACGAAAGCACTTTGCACAGTGCCCGGCACATAGTGGGTGCTTGTATGGACGAAAGCACTTTGCACAGTGCCTGGCACACAGTGGGTGCTCGTGTGGATGAAAGCACTTCACACAGTGCCTGGCACACAGTGGGTGCTCGTGCCATCAGTGTTGGTGTTGGCTCACACCATTGTGCACGTGTTCACCAGAGACACCTCCTGGTCTGTAAAGGAGAGAGTGAACAGGTGACATGCCTGGCAGTGGACACGCTAGCTCCCACTCCTGCTCCCTCCCCCTCACTCCCTGCCCCAACAGGGTCAGAGCCAAAGGGTGCTCCTCCCCTGAGGATGAGTTTCAGGGGAGGTGGACTTCCAGTTCAGGTTAGCGCCCGGCTCACCGGCGTTATTACCCACAGAGGAATGTGGACACCATCTCTTCATCTCACAGGCCGCCACGCCCGACTGCCTGTATTCCCACTCCCACAGCCCTCCACTCCTCCCAGGCCCCATTCCTGCCCCACCTCGTCCCCCTGTCCCCCCTTTCCTCAAGCCAAGTCTGAGACCCATCAGAACTCACTCTCCAAGCCAAACAGCCCCACTGGGGGCAGAGGGTGGGGGAGGCCAGCTCCATGTGAAGTTCAAGCAACCCCTCTGCCCGGTGGACTGCCCATGGTCACCCACTTTCTCTGTTCTCTGGGTCTGGCCAGCAGATAAGAGATCCAAGCCAGAGGCTGCCAGAGTGAGTTCCAGATGATTTTGAATCATCTGAACTAGATGCACAGGAGTGCATATGATGGAGGAATATTCCTTTTTTTCTTCAGATGCATAAATGATGAATAAGTGGTCAACGTAACAGGCATAGGGGTGACAACTGGACATCGAAGTACAGCATTGGGCAAGAAGTGAGACAAGTGGGAGGGACTGGCAGGAGGAGGCTGTGTGGGGCATTTGGGACCACATGGCATCAAAGCCAGACCTTCCCCCTGCCCCCGCCAAGGATGAGCAGGTGAGTCCTGCCTTCTTTCTAAGGTGAGGAAGCAGAGGCCCAAAGAAGTCAGGGGAGTTGCCCAAAGTTTTCCAGCCACCAGGGCCAGCAAGTCCTCTCAAACGGGGGCCTCCTGGCTCCTTCCCCAGCATCCTTTCCCTACATCAACTCTATCTCTGCCCCTAACACAACAGACACATGA
>CM053503.1:2143471-2214281 GCA_028627145.1 Eidolon dupreanum | reverse complement strand
GGATGATAGCTTTGCTCCTGGGACAACCTGACAGGGCAGAAAAGGTGTGGGAGGTGGACGTGGGCGCCAGGTATGCCTTGCCTCGGGAGAAGGAAAGAGAAGGCAGTCCTGTGACGGCATCCACCTGGCGGAGCTCCCGCTGCAGTCACACGGGCGGCCCACTCCGTCCTCACCCCGTGGAGGGCCACAGAGGCGGGACTGTGGCGGAGCACGGGCTCCGGAGCCTGGGTCTGAGGCCCAGCACCACCGCTCACTAGCTCTGTGACCCTGGGCAGCCTACTTGACCGTGCTGAACCTGTTCCCTTCTCTGTTAAAGGAGGATAACGACAGTACCTACCCGCGCCACGGGGTTATAGAGAGGACTGAACGTGTGAGCACAGGTTTGGCGCCAAGAACAGTGCCTGGCGCACTCAAGAAATATTTGATGTTAATACCGTCACGTCCCCATTTTATGGATGAGGAAGCTGAGGCTCAAAAGTTAAGAGCTTGTATTAAGAACCGGACCAAAGGGCGTCATGGTGCCTTGATTCAGACCCAGGTGACCTTACTCTAAAGTGCCACCTCTTTCCACACAGCTGCCGCCTCCCTCTGTGAACGTGACCTTCATCAGGATGACAACAGCTACAGGATCAAAGTAAGAAATAAACGAAACCCCTCTGCAAAGTCCGAGGTGCCACCTAACAACCCTATAAGGTCATCACCTGATCAGTCAGAATCCATGTGGAGTCACTGCCCAGAAATGACAGCAGAAGCGGCACGGGCACCTTGGCCCGCCTGCGGTGAACTCGGGTCCCAGCACGGAGCGAACCCCGCACGCCTCGCACACTTCAACCCGTTCGCAGTGTCAAAACCCAGCACAGAGGGAGTCTCCTCTTCTCCACCTGCTTTCGGCCGCCACAGCCCTGCTTCCCTGACGAATCCTGCCGTGTCCTGCCCACGCGAGTACAACTGCGACGCAGGATTTTGGGTGAGAATCACCCGCCAGCCAGGCAGCACCCATGCCGCAACCACTGCGGCTGCACGATTCAAACAAACGTCACCGGGTGGCCTCACACCAGTCATGATGCCCACCTGGGGATAACGCAGAAGCGAGAGCAAGAGTAGAAAACTATTGCTATATTTGCACTGAGCTCTAATAGTCATCAAATACTTCCAGGAGTATGAGCCCAACCCAAAAAGGCCCATAGGGCAAATGTTCTCATCCTCACTTTCCTGAGCAGGAAATGGAGCCTCTGAGACATACGGTTTTCTCTGCTCCCTCTATCCGCCAAGCATCACTATGGAAAACATCTCAGGCTGGATCTACCATATGGAGCCAATGGTAACACCCAATTTCTCTCGTTTCACTGACTCTGGCCTCGTGTCCTTCCCTAAAATAAAATGGATACACGGACGAAATGCACACAGCACAAGATCGAGAGACACTCTACCAGCCTAGCAAAACTGTGGCTGACCAGAGTATTCAGTGGCTGGTGTCTTCCATTAACAAACACGCCAAAAGATTTCTTAAGGTTCTCCAGGTGTGATAAATATTTCTGAATTCTATCACTTATCGGCTCCTGCTCACGCTTTGGTGGTGCCACGCCGCCCTGTCGTTGCGCGCTCCCTCGCTTCCACTGCACACACCTCCTTGCCGTTCCGGGCACGTGTCACCCTTTCCCACCGCCAGCCTGTGCTCGCGCCCTTCTCTCCCCGCTGCTTCTTACCCAACTCCTACCAATCACGTGCGCACAGTTCAAAGGTCACTTCCCCAGGGAGCCATTCTCATCGCCTTCGCTGGAGTTAACATTTCCCACCTCCGAACCTTCTGTATACCTCTCCTGACACCTCTGCTGGCACTCGGAACTTTCTACCTTGCAGTCTAGTTCTTTGTGTACATTCCTTGTATAAATGCAAAAGAGACTCTTAGTCACCTGTTCTCCTCCTCCCACTGATTCTTTCTAGACCTAAGTGTGGGTATTTGCAGCAGAGGTCACAGTCACCCTGCTCGACCCTATTACCTGGCACCTTGCCCACTGATACGTGAGTGGCACGCCGTAACTACATGCATGCATGCGTGCATACGTGTGTGCGTGTGTGCGTGCGTGCACAAATCCTCAAGGGTCAGTTGTGTAAACCTAACTCTTCGCTTTCAATACTCAGTCTAGAGATGTGTTACTGGTGGAACTGTGTCCCCCAAAAATATATGTTGACAACCCGGGTACCTGTAAATGTGACCTTATTTAGAAGTAGGTCTTCGAGATTAAGATGAGGTCATTGAGGTGGGCCCTAACCCAATGGCAGGTGTCCTTGTAAGGAAATTTGGACACAGACACACACAGGCAGAGGACACCATGTGAAGACACAGGGGCACACGAACACAGAGGGAAGATGGCCATGTGAAGATGGAAGCAGAGACTAGATTTATGCTACCATCAGCCAAGGAACACCTGGGGCTACCAGCAGGCAGAAGAGGCAAGGCTGCAGAAAGCGTGGCCCTGCCCAAACCATCATGTCAGACTTCTGGCCTCACTAAGCCACCAGTCTGTGGTGCTCTGATACTGCAGCCCTAGGAAACTACAAGAAAATGTA
Organism: Eidolon dupreanum; assembly: GCA_028627145.1. NCBI lineage: Eukaryota > Metazoa > Chordata > Mammalia > Chiroptera > Pteropodidae > Eidolon > Eidolon dupreanum. Next base: position 2,211,710 of record CM053503.1, on the reverse strand, counting down.
CTGTCTACGGCCATGCCACCCTGAACATGACAGATCCCGTCTGATCTTGGAAGCTAAGCAGAGTTGGGCCTGGTTAGTACTTGGATGAGAGACCATCTAGGAAGACCAAGTACTGTAGGCATGTAAAAAAATAATAAATAAAATAAACTGTATCCATACTAAATGAGAAATGTATGTCCTTAAAGTGTCTTTTTTGTATATACATGTGTGTGAATGTACATGCATGAGAAAATGCAGTAAAGTGATGAGCAAAAAGACAGTCATTTATAGTTTGAAAAAAAAAAAAAGGGAGAAATAAACTAAGGCCATGTCTCCTTTGAAGAGACAGGGGACCTCTTTTCAAAAATACGCTCACTCAGCGTGGGAACCACCACCAAGCATCGATGACAAGGTAGCCCAGGAAATGCCAAAGAGGGGACAGCGTCTACCTCCACCCATGATGCTCAGAGACCCAGTACAGACATGTCTGAGCTGCAGATACTGGCCAGCGCTCTTGGGGGCTCAGCCTCCCCAGTCAAGGAGATGGGGATGGACGTGACAGCTCCTTCACGTAGTGCCGGGGTGACTGCAGGGCAGCAGGCGGGGGCCCGCACGGCACGTGCTCCAGTTGTTACCTGGACTTGAAACAAGTGCGCCACGCAGGAAAGGCTTCACCCTGACACTCGCCCCGACTGGACATGCACACTCCTCCAGGTCCGGGCCCCTGCTCGAGAGCGGGCCTGCCAGGCTCGGCGGTGATGGAGATCAACCCGCCCTCCTGGGGTAAGTACTGGTTACTACCAATATCATCACTAGAAACAACAGCTGCCACTCATTAAGCACTGGGGCGTGTGGGCCACTGGTTTGGGCGGCTCCTGTGGATTCTCCTCCGCTGCTCAGTCTGTCAGGCGGACGGGCGCCCCAGGGAAGGCCCTCCCTCATTTACCAATGGGGGAGGGACTTGGCAGAAAGAGGCACAGGAGAGAGCCGTGCACACTGCCTCCCTCCCACACCACGTGTCTACTGTCAGTTTCCATGTGTCTCCCGGGGCAGACTTCGACCCCCGCAGGGCAGGCAGCAGGCTCACTTGCTCTGTCCCCCAGCACTCAGCCACTGAGAGAGCTCAGAAATCGATCGTCTGCAGGACAAAGGAAGCAGCTGGCCGATCCCACAGTACAGAAGCCAAGCTGACTCTTTCCCAGCCCTAAGAACTACTAAGCCCCTTTCCTTATAAAAGCAAATAAATACCTGATGTCAGATCGTTTTCTGGTCACCTCCGCCTAAAATAGAAAAAATAAAAAAGTGAGGTTAATAAAAAAGTGTGTAATGAATTTGAAACTACCTCTCTACTGGTTCACGTGAACTGGTGCATCTGAATTTTAAGCCACGTGGCCAGCCACTTAAAACACAGCATCGTCAAAACCTAACCAGGAAAAACAGAGCGGTGTGCTGATCTTTACTCTGATCGCGGTTTGAAATCATGGTGGGCTCTCACCACCTGGGCAATGTTGGCAGCGGAGAGCCATCTTGAAACCAGACAGTTGTTGGTTATTTCGAGATCTCCTGGGGCAAGTGGGCAGGATCTTCGCAAGCCTGAGGACGAGTTTCCACAGGGGTGGCCCCAGGCACCTGGGCCATCCAGCCTAGCTTTTGTTCAGCCACTCTGAGCCAGGCCCATGACAGGAGATAAAAAGCTACCTGGGACAAAGCACTGCTGGACAGTCCTCATCCAAGGGAGGTGGCAGGAGACACAACCAACAAGTGTAAGCCCCAGCAGGGAACTGCTTTCACAACCCAACACACACAGTTCAACTGTGGCTCCAAGGAGGAAGGACCAGTAATTCAATCCAGCACTCAACTCTGTCAGCTCTACCACAGGAGAGTCCAGATCCTTCTGCATCTCTCCCCTGTGTCCCAAAGATCCTAGACAACCACAGCAGGCCCCAACTGCTTTCCTTAGTGCCATCCTTACCCCACGGCTACCTGTTCTCCACCCAGCAGCAGGCTGATCTTTCTACTCGTACAAAGCAAATCACAGCGCTCTGCTCATAAGCCAACGGCAGCTTCCCATCGCACTCACATCAAAACTAGAGGTCTGCCCATGACCTACATTGGTTGCCCATCACCTCTTGGGCCTTGTCTCCTGGCATCCCTCCCACCCACCACCACCCCTCTCCAGTCTCTAGCCTTTCCGCAGCTATTCACATGCACCAAGCTGCATCCTGTCTTAAGGCTTTGCTCTTCCCCCATGTCTGGCCCCTTCTCAAAAGTCAAAGCCTCAGACTGGCTTTCCAATCTCTATCCTCCCCACTTATGAAGTTACCACTACTTCACAGCACTTACGCTGCACATAGTTGCTGAGTCTGGCGCCAACTCAAAGCATAGCCCATAAACTTGAAGGATGGGCATCACCTGGAGTTTGTTAGAAATGCAAATTCTTGAACTTCACCCACCATGATGCACTGAATCAGACTCTTCAGGAATGGGGCCCAGGAATCTATTTAAGATTTCAGATGAGTCTTACGCATGCTCAAGTCTGAAAAGAAATGGTCTAGTCCAGGTGTTTGGGTCCTTGATTACCTGTTTTTCACACAAATCTGTCACATCATGGAAACGGGAACATGGTTCCACTTTGTCTCCTGCTGCATCCCCAGCCCTCAAAACAGTGTCTAGTAAAAGCAGGTGCTCAATCAATATTCGGTGAATCAACAATAATGGAGACACAATCTCCTTCCACACACCATTAGACAAGGGCTGCTTGTGTCAAGCAGTGAACTAGGCCTGCCCAGACCTGCAGGGGACAGACACCCATACACTCACACACAACAACTGGAGCATGAAGTAGGGGCTGGGAGTCTGGCTGATTTCCGCTAAATAAGGGAACCTCTCAGGGAACATCCACACCTGCAACTCCAGGACAGAACTCGGCTAAGAGGCCTTTCACATTTGGCAGTTGGGACTACTCTCAGACAAAAGCCAAGACAACCTTTAGGGGGAACAGCAAGAGGAAAGTCATCTCACCCACCCTTCTGGGTCCCGCCATGTAACACAGGGGTCCTCTCTGTCCTCATCCCCACTAGCCCAGACTACCACTATCACTTTCAATAAAGTCCCAGCTAGGCCAGAATGCTGGGCATCTGGATTTTTCTCCTGTTAGTCTTCTTCAAAAAGGAAAAAGCACTACCTTTAAATAATAAATAACAATGTATTCTTCATATCCGTGCAGCGTATTCCTTCACAGCTGTGTTGCCACCGCCTCTCTCCTCGCCCCCACTGGGGGACAGTGCCATGCTCCACAGGACTGTTTACCTGTGCCTTGAGTGCAGGGCTGGGCAGATCTTTTGCACGACCATAACCTAGCACTGAAATGTGCTCATTGTTTCCCGAACAACAAACCGCTCTGCGCACCCTAATCGGGTTACAAAAATACGATACTTTTACTTCCAAAATGAAACTCCTGTAATGCCCCAGCTACTCTATGGGGTGGATGACGACCTCCACCCCCCAACCCCTCTAACTGATGGGAAAACAGAGAGAGGACATGCGTAGGTCCAGATCCCCGAGAGGTGAACAGGGCGGGGAACACAAGTCTCCTGTCTCCTGCCCAGAGCTCTCGCCACAGGTGCACTGCGCCCTGCAAGACTCGGGTCCCGCGAGCAGCAGCTTCACCCCACCGTAGCGGCCGTGAAGACCTGGGCGCCTACGCGGGCTCGCGCGTGCGCACTCGCTCACCAAAGCACGGCCACACCCTCGGTCCTGGGAGGCGGCGGCCTCGGCGCGGGGCCTCACCTGTGCGCGCAGAGAGCGGAGCAGCGCCGAGGAGCGCGGAGCAGGGCGCCTCCGCACCCCGCCCCGGCGCCGCCTCCAGCCCCACTGCCCCGCTCGCAGGAAGATGCAGCCCACCGCCCGCGCCCTGGCTGGCGGCGCTCCGCGCCCCACTTCCGGGGCGGCGCCCTGGCAACCGAAGACGCGCCCGCCGGCGCCGCGACTGCTTCCGGGGTCAGACTTTCTCCGCAGCTTTCTGCGCTCCCAGCCTGGGGGCCCGCTTTGCGCCACGAGTCAGACGCCCAGTCGCGGGGACCTCGCAACTTTCAGGGCCCAGAAGTGACGTTGAGAAGGGTCGGTTGCGGATTGAGCTCGATAGTGGGGGGCAGAGCGGCCCGATGATTGGGGCGCTGGGTCCAGACCAATCTTTATTCCCTCTACTGCTCAGCTTCTGTAGCTGTAAAATTGGAACTGTAGTACCTACCTCCTAGAGTTTGTTGTAAGGATAACGTGACACGTTGGGCTCGGCATGTAGTAAAGAAATAGCGTACGCAAAGGTCAGCTCATTTGTGAAGTGTCCCCTTGAGCATTGACAGGTCTACTTCCTCAAACTATATATTTTTAAGCTCCCTCTGTTAGGAAGAGGCAGCCTGACCTAGTGTAAAACTTAAAACTGAAGTCAACCTGGATTGAATCCTCTGGCATTTAGGCTGAAGTCATGTGTCTTAGGCTCCTCAGGCTGCTATAACACTAAACACCAGAGACTGGTGAGGGCATGCTTCCTGGTCATAGACAATCATCTTGCTGTGTCCCCACGGGGCAGCAGCGGGTGAGGGAGCTCTTTAGGGTTGCTTTTATTAGAGCACTAATCCCATTCATGAGGGCTCCATCTTCATAACCTCCTCATCTCCCAAAGGCCCAGCCTCTTGATACCATCACATTGGGGGTTAGAATTTCAGCACATGAATTTAAGGGGACATAAACATTGAACCGTGAGGGGAGTTCATGAAAGAGTTTAGACACCAACCAAAAACACTGAAGACCAACAACGTTCAAGAAAGGTACAAAATTCAGCAAAAGGAGAACCAAACACCAAGGAAACTTTAATACACTAGATCAGAAGTCAGCAAACCACTGGCCACATCCAGCCTTCTGCCTGCTTTTTATAGCTCAAAAGTTGAGAATGATCCATACCCATGACCAAATGCAATCCATTGATGATAGAAAACACAGTAACTTTGAACCCCAATTAAGTGAAATTTATCCCACCTCCTCCCCACCCCCCCACACACACACAAACATTTTTTCATTGGACCTGTAGTACCAAAAAGGTTTGCAATTATTACTATATTTTTTATTTCATCAATAAAAATGTGAAATGTTGTGGAACTTGTAAGTGACAGAGCCTGGATTTGAGCCCAGAAAACATGACTATTCACATTACTGCCTCCTGGAACATAGCCTTCTCGAAAGACGTGCATTTTCTAGCTGATGTCTGACCTCTGCTCATAGGGATTCCCAAAACCTTCCCACGACCCTCTCCAAGGCCTGGGTCGCTCCTTGGGCCCATCGTCATTTGCACTTAGCACCATCTAGTGGAACCGGCACTAATCTGGAGCCTGACTGGCCGAAGTCACACCCCACTGCTGCTGCTGCCCCTCCACGGCTCCCAGACTCAGTGTTCTCACCTTAAATCAAAGAGGTGAATGGAAATGGGAAGATCTCACACGTGATGTGATTATGGAGCCCCTAGCACCGCTGACTCATCATAGGTGTCCAATAAACGTTACCTTCTAGATGAGACTTACCTGCGATGGCTGCTTTCCACTGGTTCCTCTGAGCCGGGTTCTGCCAAGGGAGACTTGAAATGTCAACTTGAGCACTGTCAGGGACCCATTTGGAACAACCTGGCTCCAGCCCCTTATCAACCTCTGCTGTATGTGGTTTCTTCTCCCTGGGCAAGTGGTCCTGCTGCTCCTAACCCCCTCAGAGAGTAATGCTGCCATCACATGGCCCCGAGGCCCTTCACCTCCTTTATGGCATATCCCTTCACCGAGCTATTCCTGCACAAAGCTGCTGACAAAGTCTGTCCAGGTGTTTTTTTTACTAAGAACCACCGTTTCATATTGGCCGACAGCCAGAACCAGCTACATAATATGAAGGGCCCAGTGCAAAATGAAAATGAGGATACCCTCGTTCAAAACTTAAGAATTTTAACATAGCTACAATAGCCTTGAAGCAATTGCAGGGCAGGTCTGAGCACGGGAGCCCTGTACGTGCACCCAGGTTGCAGCCCCATGAAGCCTGCCTAACTGTGTGCAGGACGCTGGCCTAAGAACCTGGCTGGAATGGCCCTCAATGAACCCTCAGAAGAACCCTGCTCGGGGAGTGCTGATATGCCACTTTTTTTCAATTGTGGTAAAATAAATGCAACATAAAATTTACCATCTTGGCCATTTGTAAGTACATACTGTTGGGTAACCACCACCACCATCCATCTCCAGAACACTTCATCTTGCAAAAGCAAATAACTTACCCATTAAGCACTGACTCCCCACTTCCTCTCCCCTGGCAATCACCATTCAACTTTTTGTCTCTATGATTTTGACTCCTCTAGGGATCTCATATAAGTGGAATCATATGGTATTTGTCTTTTTGTGACTGGCTCATTTCCCTTAGCAAATGTCCTCGAGGTTCATCCCTATTGTAGAATATGAAAGGATTTCCTTCTTTTTTAAGGCTGAATAATATCCCATTGTATGGATAGACCACATTTTGCTTATCCATTCATCAGTCAATGGACAATAAGGTTGTTTCCACCTGTTAAAGTAAGGGTCCCCAACCCCTAGACCAGGGACCAGTACCAGTCCTATTAGGAACTGGGCTGCACAGCAGGAGGTGAGCAGCGAGCAAAGCTTCATCTGTATTTGCAGCCGCTCCCCAGAGCTAGCATCACAGTCTCAGCTCTGCCTCAGATCATCAGGTATTAGAGTCTCATAGGAGTACTGGTCCTGGTGCCAAAAAGGTTGGGGACCGCAAAGAACAAAATTCAACAGAGTAAAGGGTTGTACAAAATGGAAAGATTTTATAGGAAGAAGGGTGGGGCAAGGGAGCTATCAACAAAAGAAAGGGTTATTTTAGACCAGGACTTCTTTGAGGGGATAGGGAACTGCAAGGGTATTTATCATGCAGATGGCCTTTCTGGGGAAATGGACAGGGCCCACGGGACAGATTACCTCATTGGTGTTGACCAGACAATTCCAGACTGGTTGATTGATTAAGATTATGTTTCTGGGAGAAGTTGAAATGGCAATTAGGTCAGGATTTAAATCTGGATTTCCTATCATGGACTTTAGCACAAGTGACACCATTTTGGGCCTGTGGTTCTCCTTTTAACACACCGTTTAGCTGTTGTGAATAATGTTGCTATGAACATGGGCATTCAAATATCTGTTCAAAACCCTGCTTTCAATTCTTTTGGATATATACCTAAAAATAGGATGGCCAGATCATACGATAGATAGTTCTGTTTAAATTTTTGAGAACCCATGATATTCTCTCCCACATTGGCTATACTATTTTCTAGTCACTAACAGAGCACAAGGGCTCCAATTTCTCTGCATCCTCGCCAAGACTTGTTATTTTCTGTTTTGGGTAGAAGCCGCCTTAATGGGTACGGTTTCTCCCCTTTTCATATATAGAGTCAGAGTCTTGTAGATAGTAAATAACTTGCCCAAGGCCATACAGCCAATTAATATTATCAGTTCATCTGTGACCTATTGAAGGCCCCACCCAATTCATGCTGCCACCAAGGAGGCCTGGCAGGCATTGTCAAGGGGCCAGCCGAAAGCACACTCAAGGACGTGATGGAGCCACAGCTCATTGCTCCCTGAGGCTATCGTAAAGCCCCAGTGGCGCCCCATGCCATTGTGAAACCCAGGGCCCAGCCCACCGCACCCCACTCCATCGTGCTGGCCGGCCAGGGGCTCTGCCCTGCGGGGTACACTGACCTGATGCTACCCCCAGGCGCTGCCACACCTCCAGCAGCCTAAGGGGCACCCTTAAACCCTGGCTTACCAGGGTCTCTAGCACCCCCGACCCAAGCCCTCTCTGTGTGGAGGCCTGAAGGCCCTGCTCAGTGGAGAGTCAGAATTCAGACTGAGCATCCTCTGAGGGGTTAGACGCTGGAACCCAGCTCTGGCTTTGTCAGGCCCATTTCTGGCCAAGGGGGTAAGGAGTGGGAGATGTGGCCTGAGGCCCGGAGGATAGGCTGCCTGGCCTGGGGCCAAAGGAGTGGAGAGCCCATGGGCTCAGAAATGGCTAAAACCCCAGGGTGGGGAGGAAATGGAAAGCCAGACCCCAGATGGACAGAGCCCTTCCAGGTACAGCCTCTTTCTCAGCTGTGGGTGCTCGGGAGTAGGAAGCAACGTGCAATCAGGTTTCTGCGACGCCCGGATCATGTTGCCACTTCAGTCCCTACCCCTGCTGGGTGCCCCGCAGAGAGCAGAGATAGATGACTCACCAAGGCTGTGAGGCCCAGAGTGCAGCCCAGACATGAAAATGCCTGTCACCCCCCAGCGCGCCCACGCCTACAACTTCTGTGCAGAAAGAATCTTCAGCCCTCAGAGCTGGTGGGCGGCAAGGGAGGGTGCCCAGCTGCTGTTCCTCAAAGACCAGCCAGCGGGGGCGCCGCTTCCGTGGGGGACGACTTTCCATCCCTTCCCCCACCTCCCTTCTTCCCACTTCTGTGCCCACAGGGACCCCACCCCTTTGCCCTCCTGCTGGACTCCTCCCCACTCTTGCTGGCTCTCCCCCAGCCCTGGGGATTTCCAGGGGTTCTGACCCTCCACCAGGTGTTCGGTCAGCAGTGGGGAAGAGCAATGACAAAGGAATGGATTTCTATCCCAGAGAGCCGTCCACACGCCGCGGCTTTGAATACTTCGCCTCTCTGTGCCTGGTTCCTCCTTTTTAAAATGGGGTCTATGATAGAACCAGCTTCAAGGGGAGTGAGATTCAACGAGGTGATGCAGGGAACAGTGCAGCAGGGAGCCAGGCACAGAAGGCAGTTTCTGTAAGTCGTAGTTGTATTGTTTTATTATACATTATTAATGAAAAAGAAACACTGAAATGAGGACCGTGTGCTGTGTGAGCGTGTCTGTGTGTGTGTGCAGGTGCATGTGTATATGTGTGCATATGTGAGTGTGTGCACATGCGTGCACGTGTGTGTGTGCATATGCGAGTGCGTGTGCATGTGTGTTCACCCTGCAGCAGGGTTGGTGTGTTGGGGCGAGGGGTTGGGAGGGGAGGGGCCAAGGTCCAGACCTCTCCCACATGGATCCAGTTGTGGGGACTCCAGCAAGCCCCTGCACACTTTATGTCCCCAGACTGTACCCAAGGCAGTTGTTTACAGACAGAGGGAGTGGGGACAAAAACCTAGGGGGTGGCAAGCAGGGTGGGAGGGGTTGGGAAGGAGATGGTGGGAGAGTTCCTGCCACTGAACTAAGCCGCTCATCCTAGCCGAGCGCTGCGGCCTGGCTCACAGCACAGTCTCTGGATGTCCCACAGGGGACCCCTGAGGTTGACATTCTTATCCCTGCTCAGCCCAAAAGGAAACTGAGGCTCAGGGAGGTGAGGAGTTTGGCCCAGGCCCCTCTGTTTGTCTGGGGCCGACACAGACCTGGGCCAGGCCCCTTGGGAATTCGCCTGGGCAGAGGCCCCTGCCTGGGCTGCACCAGGTTTCATTTCTTCCTTCAGAAGCTCCAAGCCCACCACCAGTGAAGAGTCATGTGTGAAAGGACTGAGGCCTCCACACAGTTGATTGGCTGCTTTTTCCCAGTTCCAACTGTGCCCAAGATGGCGAGTCTCCTGAGGGCTCTAGACTCCCTGTGTTGTTCACAGAGTCACAGTGCCCAGGGAAGACGCCACAAGGAGGTTCGGGAACGAACAAATGAGTGACCTGAGAGTTGGATGCGCCTGAGTTCAAACTGGGGTTTTGCTGTGTGACATCGGGCCTGTGGCTGAGCCTCTCTGGTCAGCTTCCTCGTCTGTGAAATGGGCCCTTCGTGTGCACTTCACCAGATGACAGAGAAGGGGGAATAACACAAAAGCCGCGAGTGGGCAAATGCAGGCACCACTGAGCCACGTCCGGCCCCGCCAGGTTGCAAGGCCCTCAGGCCTCCCCTCCCGACTTCTCCCTCAGCTCACCCTGCTCACTGAGCCCCCAGCCAGTTCTTGTGGGGACAGGCGAGTCCTGCTGCCCAGCTTGGCTGGCAGCTCCCTTCCTTCCGAGGCAAAGAGCCAGGCTCGCTTTTTCTGTCCACACTTTGACCTCTGACCTCCACACCTTTGCTTATACGATTCCTTCTGCCCAGAATATCCTGAAGTAAAATGTCCGGGTCAAAGAATAGGCACATTTGTCGTGTTTTGAGGTATTCACCAGGTCGCCCTCCTAACAGGCTCTATGTGTGGTCCCAGCACCCACGCCCACAAAGACCAAAGACGGGTTGCAGCACTGTGTGTCATCAGAGGCTCCAATGTCAGGCAGTGTCATCGTTGCTTTAATTTGCATTTCTTTTGTTACTAGTTGGAACATAGTACCATATACATGTCTTGGGGGTGGGGTGGGGGGACAGATGCAACTGCAAAACTTGAAATCAAAAGTATTTCTATGAGAGAAAAAAAAACTCAAAAACGCTATTGTCTCCTGGATCCTCCTCATTCTTCCAGGCAGGAGAAGGGGACAGCGGGCAGCTGTGACTAGCAGTCATGAGACAGGGGAGCCTGCGGGCCTGGGATGAGAAGCTGGCTCGGGCCTCAGTGGACCACTTTACCTGCCTGGCCTGAGTTTCCTCCGCTGTAAAATGGGAACTGCACCATTCATCTCGTGAGGCTGTCGCGAGGATGACAGGGATGGCAAAGGGGAAATTCACTCATCTGTGAAACGGTGTCTGCAGGGTCCTCCAGGCAGGGAGTGAAATCCAACACGGGTCCTGCCCTCTTGGGGCTTATGAACCAGGTCTCCCGAGGGTGGCCCCGCCCCCAGAGCAGAGGTGTGGACAGCAGTGGCCTCTGACACCAGGGCCAGCCCATCCTCGTTGAGTGTGGGCCACGTGAGCCGCTAGGACTGCTGCTATTGTTTTGAAAAGAGCTGTTATCACGCTGATAAATTCAGCTGTCAGAAGGGATGTTATCTCTGGGTGGAAGGAGACTCTGCAGGACTGGGGTTCCTTCCCGCCTACACCCACGTGGGACTCGTCCCTCTTGCTAGACCTGACTTGAGCAATAACCTGGGGCCTTGAGCCTGCTCCTGGCAGGGGACGGTGGTGGCCCTCACTGCAGGATGTTCACGGCCTGCCGCCCAGGGCCACCACAATGCTTCGGGAGCAGATATCACCTCCCCTCTGACCCGGATTCCTGGAATTGTCTGATGGAGTGGAGGCCTGTTCTCCATCTCCCTGACAGCTTGCTTGAGATTAGGTTATTTCGGTCACACTGGCCATTTGGTTTTTTGGCCCAAACGCGTGTCTATTAAATCGCTTTGGCACTGAGCTGAGTGGCCTGGCTGGTTAAGCCTCCGTAATCTGCTCTGAAATGTGCTGGTCCTGTTTTCAATTGTGATACTATCCTTGTCACCAGCAGAGCTGGCCAGCTCTCGGGTTCCACCATGGACTCAGCCTGCCAACTACCCCTGGCAGCCATAAATCTGGGTCTTAATTAAAATCCTCGCTCTGCTCTTGGCTGTTTCGAGTCTGATTCATTGTGCTTTGTTTTACTTGATTTTATTTTGCAGTATCGAGTTGAGTTTTAATTTACATACCAAAAAGTGCACAGATCTTAGGCATTCAGCTCAATGCATGTTTACATATGTACAGACTCCTGTGACTACCAACCATTTCACCCCAGAAAGTTCTCTCATGCCCCTTCCCAGCCAACACTCACCCCCACCTCAAGAGGTAGCCATTAGTCTCACCTCTATCACCATAGATTACTTTTGCCTGTTCTTGAACTTCATATAAATGGAATCATCCAGTATGTTCTCTCTGGTGTCTGGCTTCTTTCACTCAACATAACAGCTATAAAAAAGTTATTGTTTTACGACCAGAATCGTAATACATGTTCATTGCAAAAAAATTGCAAATAATGTACAAGAGGGAAAAAAGACCACTTAATATCCACACCTGGTAACCACCCTTCACCTTCTAGTGTGTCCCTTACAGACTTTTCAAGGCCAAAGAAAAATGTTTTCTACTTAAATCAACTCCTATAGTACTTATTATTCTATAACCTTTTTTCTCATTTAACACAACACAGGTACAGTCGTCTCTCTGTGTCAGCAGAGACTTTTAATGCCTGCGTAGTAGGGCATTGTTTATCCCCTGCTTGTGTCAGGTTGTTTCTCATATTTGATTTTGTCTTGTTTATCCAGCTCTCTCGGTCCTTAGGGACTAGGTCACAGAAGAGCAAAAAACTTGACTGTCTACCTGCTGCTGTCTCCCCAGAATTTAGCGGGTGCATGAATGAGTGGATGGACAAGTTGCAATGCACACTCTTATACACATGTATGTGTAAACTAGTTTAATTACATTTTCCAGAAGATGCTTAAAGCCGGGATTGTTGGCTGAAAAGGAAAGCACTTTCTTAAGTTTTTTGTTTGAAATTGCCAAACTACCTTCCAGAAAGACTCATTTACTTTTGTGTTCATTCCACCAACTTTTATTGAGCATCTACTCAGTGCCAGGCACCGTCCGAGGTGAAAAGGGGGGTCTGTGTCCTCGTAGAGCCCCCTGTACCCACTCATGTACTGGGAAGGCCGCTACCGCAATGCCTGCCCTTACGTGGTCCCCACGAGCTTTTGAACTGTTCATATTGGGGGGAAAGGGACATCTCATTAATGCTTTCGTTTACATTTCTATAATCGCTCCTGAAGGTGAGTATCAGTTATTTTCCAGTTATTTGTATTTTTTTTTCTTCTTCAATCATATTTTTAAAATACCTACTATGTGTCAGGCATCGTTCTAGGCCCTTGGGGTACGACAGTGAAAAAAAGGGAAAAAGGAGAGACAAAGATCCTTGTCCTTGTGCAGCTTATATTCCAGTTGGGGAGATAGACAATAAACAAAATTGAGAAATAAACTGTTGTATGTGTGAGAGTAATAAATGCAGGACAGGGTAATATACAACTCCAGAGGGCCAAGGACTCCAGTGTTAAGTGGGATTCTCAGGGAAGGCCTCCTGGGGAGGTGACATTTAATCTGAGACTTCAGGAGATGAGAAGGCAAACTTGAAGATCTCAGATGGAAGAGTGATGGGGCAGAGAAGACAGCAGGTGCAAAGGCCCCGAGGCAGCTGTGAACCTGTGTTTGAGGGATAGTAAGGAGGCCAGTGTGGCTGGAATGGAATGAGCAATGCGGAAGAGTTATAGAAAATGAAGCCAGAAAGATAAAATTAGGCTAGATTAGGTAGGGCCTTTGAGACTTTGGCTTTTACCTTATGTGAGGTAGAGAGCCACGGGAAGGTGTGAGCAATGGAGGAACACAATCAGAGTTTTATTTTAACCCCATCGACTCAGGTTAGACGGTAGAAAGGCAAAAACGGAAGCAGGTAGACCCGTGAGGAGGCGATGGCAACACCCCCATGAGAGATGCCCGGGAAGTGGGCTTATTGAGGATGTGTTTTACAGAGAACACCAATGAGATTTGCTGGAGAATCAGACATGGGGAATATTAGTTTCCTGTCACTGCATAACAAATGACGTAACAAACGACGGCAAAATCTAGTGACTTAAAACAACAAGAAACACTCTGTCTCAGCCAGGAACTGAGGAAAGGTGGAGCTGGGTGGTTTTGGCTCAGGGTCTCCACGAGGCTGCCATCCAGACATCATCGGTGGTGTTGGAGCCACCTGAAGGCTGGACTAGGGCTGGAGGACCCACCTCCTGGACACTGTTCCTCACCACTCGGGTCTCTCCACGAGGACACCTGAGCGTCCTCAGGACATAGCGGCCAGCCCCGGCTAGTGAGTGATCCCGGGGGGCCAGAGCTGGGCCGCAGGCATCCTTTCGGCATCTCTGCTGCCGCGCTATATTCATGAGAAACAAGTCCCCGGACCTGGGGCCCCTTGGCCGCATGGATCACACAGCCCTGCCCCGACCCGTGTGGTCAGCGAGCCCACGCCTGCCTCGCAGCACTGCCAGGCGCGGCTGGCCTGATTCGGGTCTGCGAACCTGGCGTCCCCACCCCGGACTACCACGTTGGCCCAAGGGGACCAACGCCCATAGGTTTCTGGTAAATGCCCTCTTTCTCTCCCCCTCCCCCCAGACAACCGCGGGAACATGCACATCCCCGCGCCTCTCCCCGCCACCCAGGCTGTGTCCCGAGCAGCAGCGCCTCCCCTCCCACTCCTCCGCCCCAGAGAAATGGAAGCTGCGAGCTATTTTAAAATGTTTTTTTTTTGGAGAACTGTCTGGGTGTTAGAAAAAAGGAGGGACAGAGGGAGGAGATTACTCTCCTGTGTTTATTTGCTCTGCAGGTATTGCGGTAGCACCTTCTGCGTGAGCCGTCAACAAGCCAAGCCTGGCTTAGTCTCAGTGTGGGGGGCGGGGAGTCAGACGCGAGACAACAGGTGCGTCGGTGGCGCAGAGGAAGATAAACAAGTGAAGGGAGAAGGGACACAGTGGCCCCCAGCTCCTGAGTGAACCACTCAGGCAACAGTAGGCTCTAGGTGGCCTCTGTCCTGTGAGGGTCCCCGGGGAAGCGTCCAGCGGGCAGTCGCTGGTGAAATGCCACAGGGAGGAGCGGCCAGGCAGACTGCTCTGGCTCCGGGTAAGGAGCTCGGGCCAGCTCTGGAGAGGACAGCGAAGTCCTTTGATGGGTCTCTCCTGATATTATAAAGCCTCTCTCAAAGCTGAAGGATGTTCCAGATGAGGTGTCCCAAGGCTGGGGACAAAAGTCTGGGATGGCAAGTGAAAAAACAGGGCCATTGAGAACCTGTGCTGGCACCTGGCTTCCCCAGGTGAGCCCTGGATGCTGAGGCCAGCACCTGCAGCTACCCCTTCCCTCCCCTTCCCCTCCCCCTCCCCTCCCCTTCCCCTCCCCCTCCCCTCCCCCTCCCTCTCCCATCCTCCTCTCTCCCCCTCCCCTCCCCTCCTCGCCTTGGTGGGCTCTGTTCTCTGGAATGCCTGCATCCTCACCTCTCTCAAGTCTTTGCACTAAAGTCACATCCTCAGGAGGCTCCCCTTGACCCCCCTGGCTAAAAGCCTCTTCCCTTCCCCCACTCCTCACTCACTTCCTGGCTTTACTCTCGCTCCTGAGTGCTGGCTGTGTGCCAAGCTGCCCTGAGCCCTATCTCCGCTGTCTCCCCCACTTGTCACCTCTAGAACTCTCTATCTCCATCATCTACCACCCTGCCTGGCATATTGTAGGTGCCAATCAATACTTGTTATAGGAATGATCCAAGGGGAAAAAAAAAAAAGCCCTGTCAAGTACAAAACTCAACCTAACCTAACTCGGTGCTGGAGGGCCTACTGGGCAGGAAGCAAAGCGCATGGCCTCAGCAGGAGAGGCTCAGCTGGGGATGGGAGCCCCCAGGGAAGAAAGGAGCTGCCCCACTGGGCCATTACACCCTGCCGGATAGTCCTGGGGATGGCCAGAAAATCTCAATGGAGAAAGGGAAACCGAGACTCAGGATGTCTGGGGGCCAGCTGTGGAGGGTTGGAAAGGCCACTGCAGGAGGTATAGACCAGAGTTGGAATCTGCCTCTCTTGCCCACAGGCCGGGGTGGTCTCTCACCTGTAAAGAGCCTCAGGTTCTCAGCTGTAAAACGGGGCCACAGGTTCTCACCTGCCTGTGCGCAGACCCTGGTGGGCGCTCTGGTGTTTGCAACGTGGGGTGGCCAGCCTCAAGGGCAGTGGTGAGGATCACAGGAGATAATAGAAAGTGTTTACCCCTGAGGTTGGGGGACCTGAACAGATGGTGGGGGGCTGCCATTATTATTGTATTGCCATTATCATTCACAATCTGACCCAGGGCCTGTTTTGGACTGATAAGAAGCCAAAGCCTTCCACAGGCCCAATTCTTATTCAAAAGATGTTTTCCTTCTCACTTCCATTTCATCAGCATCTTATCTTAGGGCCTTGCAAGGCAAATATTTTCACCCTCCCGTCCCTTGGGGCTTTCTATCCCCCATCTGTCCCCAAACTGTCCTCCTTCCTCCATCTGCTCTGCTCATGTTTACTGAACACCTACTGTGTGCCTGGCACCGTGCCTTCAGCCTCAAGATCCGTCTGGAGGCATTCTTACACACATCAGGTCTTTTTGGCCCAGGAGACCTTGTGTCTTCACCTCCCCCAAGTCTGTGTTTTTTTATTTGCATAGTGTTTTTGGAGAGTGGGCCCTATTTTGTAGGCTCCTCTCTCCTGCCTGTGAAGCACCCTGCGGCTATTAACAAGGGGTCAGGGCGATCCAAGAGATGATGTGACTTGGGGTGGGTCCCTCAAAGAAAGGATTACATCAGAAGGAGCCAGAAGAGCACCCAACGTGGGAGGGGACTTGAAGTTTAAACTCTACAGAGTTTACTAAATGATTTAGGACTCTCTCTTCTGACCCTGCCTGCAGCCCAGCCAGGGGAAGGGGTTTGGGGTGGGGGTGGTGCTATCATCCCATTTTACAAAGGAGAACACCCAGGGAAAAGTGGGTAACACTGTCATCACTCCGTAGGTGGGAGGAAGGCACAGGGCAGCTCCAACAGGTAGCAAAATGGCAGGGCTAGGGGGAGGGGAGCCCCCTGGACCCCCGCTGCTCCCCTGCAGGACTGGGGTAAACAAGCCTTGTTGTTGAGTTCCTGAGATAATGGATACTTTGTAATTCTAGCATGCCTCCTCCCCCTCCAAAACAGACCCTATCCGCCCCTCCCTAACTGGCCCGAGGGCTGGGTCACACTCCACCTAGAACCTTTCTGATTTCTCTTCCTTCCCTGGGAAATTCAGGGGCCAGGCTCTGCCCCCCATTCTCCTCCAGGGCCCCAGGAGCCCCAGGGCAGGGCAGGTAGGCCCTGCTATTGGAGGCAGGGAATGGGGGTGTGGTGAGTGGTGCAGCTGGAAAGGTGAGGAGGTGAGGAGGGGGGCTGGAAGATCCAGGTTTGGGTAGGGTGCCGCTGATGCTATTTCTAACAAAGCTTGAGTCTCAGTTTTCACATTTATGAAATAGGCTTCAGGATACCTAACTCCCAGTGCCAGGGCCTGGGGGGGGGGTGGAGGAGAGGGGGTGTATTATTTAATGAGTATAGGTTTTTGTTTGTTTTTTACAAGATGGAACATTCTGGAGATGGATGGTGGTGATGGTTGCTCAACATTATGAATGTATTTAATGCCACCGAACAATACACTTACAATGATTGAGATGGTAAATTTCATATGATGTGTATTCTACCACAAGAAAAACATTGAAAAGACAAAACAAAACCTAACTCTCCAAGCGGCCAGCACCAAAACCACCGAGCACAAGTATTGGAGCACCTGAATTCACGCTATTACAGAGCAAGTCATTCCCTCCTCTCCGAGCCTCCGTTTGCTCATTGGTAAAATGGGCATGAAAAAAGCACCAAGCCCTTAGGACTGCTTTGAGGGCGAGGGAGGTAGTCCACATAAAGATCCCGGATTATAAACCCCAATTCGGCCTGTGGATTCACGCACGCGTATGGCTCGGGGTGCGCACGCCCGCGCTGGGAAAACACGGCGCGTGACAAGTAGCAGGAGGCAGAGAGAAGTAAACAAGTACACAAATTACACTTGTAGCAGTTCTTGTTGCCATTCGTACCTGGAGCCCGGGATTCGCGCGGCCGGGGCGCCGGGGGCGGGGCCGGGGGCGGGGCCGGGCGGGGCGGGGCGGGGCCGCCCGTTTATCTGGTCGCGCGCGGGCTGCCAGCTGCACACAATACGCGTCCCGGCTGCACCGCCCTGGGCACCGTCATCACCAACGTGAGGTGAGTCCCAGTCCGGCCGGGGCCTCAACCCCGCTGCCGCCCGCCCCCTCCGCGCAGCCCGAGTCCGGCAGGTGAGCGCCCAGGGGGCCGCCCTGGGTGCCGAGCGGCGGGAAAGTTGGGGACCCGGGGTCTGGTTTTTCCGTCCCTGGCAGCTGTCGGGCGTGTCGCTTCCGGGCGGCGTCTCGGGACCCTGGGTCCGAAGCGTCCCCGCGGGCGGCGGGGGTGCCAGTCGCGGCCCAGCGGGCCTCAGTCTCCGCATCCGTTCGATGGGGCGGCCCCTCTGCGCCCCGCCGCGGGGCCGGGTGCCCCGCAGCCCCGCTCCGCCCTCCCGCGCGGCTTCTGGGGGCTGGGCTCTCACATCCTAGGGGCCCGTGCGCACCCGGCCAGGGCGCGGGGCCGTCACCCCCGGGCCGGGTGTCCCCTAAAAGACGAGAAGATGGCGTCGGGCACGGTCCCAGCCGGGACCGAGTGGCCGCGCACCTGCGGAGGGCCGGAGACAAGCTTGATTACGGCACGCGGGGGAAGTCCGAAGCAGGAACTTGGGCGAGCAGGGCGCGGCCACCACCCCATCTGCCCGCGACCTGCACAGGTGCGCTTTGCACAGGTGCGCCAGCGGGCAGCGGCGCGCGGACCGGCCGGGGCGCCGCGGCCTGGTCTTGGGGACCCGGAGGCGGCCGCCCGCTCTCGGCGCTTGGGCGGCCGCAGGGCACGTTCCATGTAGTGACCGTCAGGGGTTCCGCCGCCTGCTCCTTTGGGCCCATATAAGCTTTTGGGGGAGATCGGGGCTCAGGGCCTCGCGATGCGTTCAGGCCTCCTGGGTGCGAATCGCTTTGTAAACCGTTCATTGTTACTGTAATTTTTGCTAGAATGAGCCACCCCGGGGGGCGGGACGTTGTTGTTGTTTTTTGAGCTCTTTTCGTTGTTGCTGCTGTTGTAACATTTTCGAGCACCCGCTGCTTCTGGGCTCTTGAAAGAATTTCTTCGGTTGCTTCGCCCCAGCTCCCCAGGAAGGGGGGAGGTTCTCAGCCCCATCTGTCCTTCCCCCATTAGGAAGGGGACAGACTGTTGAGCGCTGCTGGTGGGTTTCTGAGGACGGGACCTCATTTTACAAGTGGAGAAACTGTGACTCAGGTTCCAAGAGGCAGCTTGGATGCCGTCTTGTGAAGTCCAGAGCCGTGCTGTGGAAGCCAAGCCAAAACCCTCCACTCGGACACTTCGTTGTCCAGCTCTGAGACTCAGTTTGTCCATTCTTTAAAATGGGTCCATGAGGTATCCCACCAGGTGTAGAGATCACCCACCCAGTGTTAGCAGCTTCCCTGGAGTTGATGCTTGACCTTGTTTCTACTTATTTTGAGCATGCCTTACGAAGAAATTCTTAGGAGTGGCACATTTTCGTACTCATTGGCACTGTTTTGCACGTGTCCCCTAACTGGTCTGTCTGAGGCAGTGGCTAGGCCTGGGTCTCCGTGTTGATACCTGGCTGCTGTGTGGTGGTCTTCCCTGCCTTCTCTTTTCCACTCTTTTCCTCCCTTCTTACCAGGATTTGGGATTTCCCACCTTCATCTGAACCTCAAGATCACTGATTTAGCTGTGGCTTCTCCAACCTTACCAACGTAAGGTTGTACGAGTTTGTTTTTGCTTTTGTTTTAAAATGTCTGAAGTGACCTGGGGGAGACTGGCTTCCAAGCTGTGGGCTTTTGGCCAGTGGCTCAGAGTGTCTCTCTGAGTAGGGGAACATGTTTAGTCAATTTTCTAAGTTTATCTTTAGTTGATGGGCTTTTTTTTTTTTTTTTTGGTGTGAAATATCTTAGTGGGGATATTAATTCAAGCAACAGGGATCCTGGGCCACCTTCTCATAGGTATGAGACCTAAAACAAATGGAGTATGCTGAGCACCGTCCCTGTGGGTGTCACACTCATCCTAATTTGCCATTTCAGCTCAATTGCCACCTTTTCTGAGAAGTCTTCACTGACTGTGTCTAAAAGTGCATGCAGCTCTCCTACACCCACTAACCTCTCTGTCTTAGGACCTTATTTTACTGTCTTCAGGATACTAAAGACAATGTAAAATGGCCCGCTTTTACTCACTTGGTGTGACTAATGCTAGCCTGCAGCTCTGTGAGAACAGGAGCTTCAAAATGTCATAGTCATAGTTTGGGCACGTGGGGGAGAAGCCGATAGAAGACTGTAGCATGCCATTGTTGGTGTTAGTGCTTGTACGTATAAGAGGCGGGTTTGTTGAGCTGCAAGGGAACCAGAGGGCAGTGTTAGCCCATTTTGCCATCTCTCGTCCTCTCTAATAAACAGAAGGGGTTTTGGGGAAGGGCTCTGTCTAGCCGGGTGTCGACGCTGTGACCTCTGGGGCATTTTTCCCTCTCCCTGGAAAGCATCCTGTTTGTAGTAAAGCTATTTAGTGTGTAGACAATTAATGGCTTCTTGCTTCCCCTGCCGCGGACACAGTGGATCCCACGAGAGTCCAGCTGTTTTTCTCTCTGCTCAGAACAATTCTAAGAGGTTTCAAGGAAGTCCCCGGCACGCTCGGGTTTTGTTGTTGGCTGCCACCAGGAAGCCTGCAGCGGTCCAGGGTGGACGTGTGCAGCTGCCCCCTCATCCCTTTGTCCTGCCTCGGTGAGTTGGGAAGAAATAACTGAATGTAAGCAGATAAGGCCACAGCCTGCCTTTCTCGTCGGCCCCCAGGCAGGAGCAAGGCCAGGCCTGGTGGCCAGGGCACTGGGCGGGCTTGGGAAGGGCAGCTGATTTTCCTAGTGTCAATATTAGGATGTGACAACACAAAACACCCACTGGGCCTTGCTGGGCACTGCATGGTAAACCTGTTTTTCTGGAGGTGGGAGGAGACACGTGGTCACCCAGATTCAGAGGAAGTGCAAGCTCTAGAGTGGAAAGCCCACCTGGCTGTTTGGGGATGCTCACTGTGCTTTGGAGATTTTAGATTGAGAGTTCTCGATTTTTTTTTTTCTCCTAAGAGAAATGACCTGTGTGTTTCTGTGTGTTGGAGCTCAGAAGAGGCTCTGCGAGGTGAGGCCAAGGACACCCAGGTCTGACCCCGGGTGCCCGGCATGGGCGTGGCGCTCTGCGGAGCTCCTGGCTCACTGGACGTGGTTTCCCATTGGCGAGCACCTGTTGCAGAGCACACGTGCACGGTGCCTCCTTCCCGCAGCTACTGTCCCTGCCAGGCTGTCACGCCTGTCCCTCACAGAAAGTGAGGGTGTGTCCAGTCCAAAGGTCCCCCAGCCAGGACTGGCCTGTCACTGTGAGCCCAGCTCCCCTGTTCTGTTTTACAGTGTGTGGTCTGGCTCCACCCCCAAGCTCACTCAGTTCACTGGGTCCTTGCACCAAGCTGGGGCAGACAGGCAGGTAAACATTTAATGAGACCATAATGGGCTTAGTGCCCAATGTAGCACTGTTTACCTAAGGTGCTGGGACAGGCAGATGAGGAGCAATTGAATCCAGGGAGGTGGGGAGGAGCTAGGTTCTCGGCCAGGCCCGGAGGAGGGAGCAGGCAGCAGGCAGCGGGAGGATGTAAAGATGGGGTTGAGGCTTCAAAAGGGGTGGGTTGAGTCTGGGGAGGCTTGGCCCCATGGGGCAAAGGGCCTTGTGCCATTGAGGAATGGGAGCCCCCAGGATTGCTGACTCTGTGTGTGTGAGGATCCAGTGAGTAACGGAGAGCCCCCTCAGAAGACATTGAGAGGTGACCCCCATCTGGAAGGAAGGAGACACTGAGGGCTGTGCCCCCTCTCTGAGCACCCTAGCATTCGGGCTCAGCAGGGCATAATCCTTCCCTTACTTTGAATACTTTTTAAATACGTGCTTTTTAAACTTAAACTGCAGACCAGGTGTTATCTGGGCACACTGATAATGGTACTAGGAAAGCAGAGCGGTCCCCATTCTGGCATCCACGAGGACTTGGTTGACTGGGACCTCCCTGTGACTTGCAGAATGGGCCCCCCAGATATTTCTTGCCTTGTTCCCTCATCTGTTTTCTGCTCATTTCATTGAACTGTTTGTTATAACAATATCACAGGACGGGTGGCTCAGAGTAACGAAATTTTTATATCTCACGGTGTTGCTGCTGCAAGTCCAAGGTCAGGGTGCCACAGACTTCTTGCAAGGAGCACTCCTGGACCTCTTCCGGAAAAGCACTAATCTAGTTAGCAGAGCCTCCCGAGGGTCCTGCCTCCGGATTCCATCCCCATGGCCGTGAGGTTTTCAACCTGTGAATTCGGGGGGGACAGAAACATGCAGACCACAGCAAACTGATTTAAAATTACTTCCAGAATCAGTTGTCCAGAGGATTATTAATCTGTTACAGTCTACAGTGTGAAGTATTCTTACAGATGTTCAAGAAGGAAGAGACATAAAAGACTCTCCCCACTGAGGAATCAGGGGTCCCTAGGGGCTAAGGAATTTGTCCAAAGTCACATGGCCAAGCTGGACTAGGCCCCAGCTGAGTGTCGCTTGGCACCACCATTTTCCTCCAGGCCGTTCTTGGCCGCTTGTCTGGGTCTGCACCAGACCGAGGGCCAAGCTGGTGTTCTTGGACGAGGGAGAAACACGTTGAACCTTTGGGCCATCTCTCTTCAACATAACCTGACGGCTTTGTCACACGGGGCAGGTAGAAGAGCGGGCTCAAACACCAGCACACGTTTCTTTCCAAGTTCTTGAGAGTTCGCTGTGAAATCTGAAACACTCAGCGAAGTGTTTCACTGGAGATAAGAAGATTTGCCCGTCTTGCCCCTTTGCAGTGCTCTGAGGGTTTCAGGGTTTGAAAGCTTTGACCCTCGCCCCAGTCCTGGGGGTTGGGTCCTTGTATAGAGAGGTGGCCACATGCCCAGGATCACATACTACAAAGCCTACAAATGTATTGCAGTGAGGGGTGATATGTTTAATTACAGAAGTAATGATCGTCTTTCTAGAGGTAGGACGAAAGTCTATCCCTCCGCTCTTGCCAACCACCTTTGAAGTTCATTGTCATCTCCACATCTCAGCAGAGCTATTGGGTGACACATTTTCTTGCAAATCTCCCGTGCATTTCCATTTATATATAACATGTAACCAGTGAAATGTATACATTCGCCTAAATGGCGTCACAGCTGGCTTCTCATCTTGCTTGTGTCTGTCATTTAGCAGCTCACTGACTTCTTGCCACCTGCCTACATAGAGACCCACCTTCCATTTTTTGCGGTGGCCAACCCGTCCCTCAAGTGTGGATTCGGGGGAGGAAAAGAGCTTGAATTTTGCACCTTGCTAACCTGAGCAGGGGCTCCTTAGCTCCCTGAGTCAGGTCCAGGGGGGTGACCCTAGGACCTGGAGTTGAATCGGACCTGAGCAGCTCCAGCCAAACTTTGGCCTAAACTGTGGTGACGAAGAAAGTGTGTCCTGGAGTTAGAGACCACGTGTCATGTAGCTCCTCCCCTCGGGCGTGTAACAAACCCTCCTCTGCCAGATCTCAGTTTCCTCATCTGTAAGTTGGGGATAACGTCGCTCGCTCCCATGGAGTTAGTTAGAACTGTAAAGTGCCGATGCGATGCCGGGCGGGCGCACACGTGGTTTACCTTCGTTTTTATGCAGCCTCACCCTTCGGGCGCTCAGAGGGCTGGGTGCTATCAGGAATAATGACTCATGTTGGTCTGAGTTCTGAGTATATCGGCCCATTGGCTGGGTCAGTGTATATCGGAGCTAAGATGTGGGTGGTAGGGAGTGTATGGCGAAGAGGCTCTGAATTTCCTTTCTCCACCTTCTCAGGCCCTCCATCTGTGGCATGGGGCAATCAGCCCCCTCCTGAGGGAGGCTGGACTCAGTAGATGCGAATACAAGGAACGCAAGGTCACCAGGTGCCCTTGGCCCTGAGAGGGCAATGCTTGCATGAGGCCACAGCAGCCAGAAGCCACGCCCGACGAGACTTCTTATCCCCACCCATCCCACCCCAGTGCATGGCTCTGTCTGCATCTAGGTTCAAGGTGGAGCAGGCCAGTACCTGTGGTTCAAGGAGGAGGGCTTTACTGCAGGTGGGGTAGCAGCACAGAATGGCCCTGGCTCCAAAAGTCCATTCTAAGGGGCAAGTTCCAAATTAGTGACCCCCCCCACCCTGCTGCCCCAAGGTGAATTTTCAACTTTCTTTTTGCTTGACATACTTCTCTCCTTAGCTTTTCTCTCCTTCTGCCTCCTTTTTCTCCCTTCTCCTTTTTTTTTTTTTTTTTTCCTCCAGTTACTTCTCCATCGCTTAATGGGAGTCAACCTCAAACACGCTGCCTTGGGCATCTGCGGGTTCACACTGGCGGAGGCTGGAGGCTGTAGTTCCTCTGCCAGGTGGTGAGGGGGCGGGAGGAGGAGGTGGGGGTTGGGTGCTTGATTTCTGAAATAGACCTCGAAGAGCAACGTCTCCATGTCAGACCCGTTCGAACTGTTGACTTGAAACAGTGATTTTTGCTTTCTTGAAGCAGCACGTACACGGTAGTAAAAGTTCGAGAGTGCAAAGGTAGGTAGTAAAAATGAAGTCTTCCTCCCACCTCTGTCCCAGAGACGCTGCCTTCCCCGCTGTCCCCCTCGGGAGGTGATCTGTGGAGACAGAAGCGTGTGTGGATGCCTTTGTGTTTACACAGTGCATGACAAACTTCTCTCCCCGCTGTCTTCTTGGAGCCACCGTGCCTTCAGGATCTTGGCCTGGCAGCTCCTACAGGTCCACTGCTCACCTTTTTCGGGGCTGCCTGGTATGTGTGGGGGTTTAATGAAAGATACGTTTCTGGAAGTCAGAGGTCACGGGCATTTGTGACGTTGATGGGTTGTCCTGGTGAAGCTGATCTCCAGAGCAGCAGGGACTGGCCGGTCGAGGGCGGGTCCTCGGTGAGGGTGAGGGTGAGGGGACCGGCCTCGCGTCTTGCTCCCTCTGTTGATTCTTCAGCCAGCTTTGGCCCCTGCCACGCAGTAGCAAAGCGGCCGCTGTTGCATCGTTTCGTCCTCTCGGCTGCCCTGGGGGTTGTGCCGTCCTTCATGCAGGAGAGCCTTCTCCGAGCTTGGCCCAGGTCCTGGTCGCACGGCAGTGGCTGAGCTGGGACCAGAACCTGGGTCTGTCCTGCTGAAGTCAGGGCTTTTCTGCTTGAGCACTGGGAGGGGGGGCAGGGCTGGTGCCTGGGATGAGTGTGGGTGGCAAGCCCCAGTGGAAAAGACGGGGGATCAGGCTGTCCCAGCTGGGCCCAGCCAGCAGCCAGTGGCCTGGCACCTAGGACTCTCATAACCAGGTGGCATTGATGGAGCCCCAAAGGTATCAGCTGTTGCTGCTTTGCTGACATGGGACGAGGCTGGGTTTGGGGACACTGAGGGTCCACCCTTCAAGCTGTTTGCATCCCACTGTGTGTGTGTGTGAGCGTGAGCGTGATAGCCCGTGAACCTGCGGCCCGTTGGAAAGAGTCGTCCTTCCTCTCTTGACCCTCCCTGTGACCCGTCGGGTTCCTTCCAACCTCTGGACCTTGGTTTGCCCGTCTGTGAAATAGAAATTGTCAAAGTCCCGCCTGGGTCTGAGGGTTCCCCACCAGGAGGTTGAGCCCCCTCCCCGCCGCCTCCCATCGCCTTGACCTTGCTGTCTTTTGCTGAACATGTGAACATCTGCTACGTGCTGCACCAGCTGAGCTGAGGGATCTCTCTACTCACTAGGCTCTGAAGCAACCCCTGGGGAGAGATCGCCTTTCCCAGTCCCTGATTTGGAAACTCAGCTCAGCCGGGAGCTGGTGGTCCAAGGGCAGAGCCGTTTGCTCAGCGCCGTTTGCTCAGAGCGTTTGCTCAGAGCGTTTGCTCAGAGCAGGCTGGCCACTCCAGAGCCAGCCGTCCCTCTGTCTCCTGAGATCCGCAGGTGTCCTCATGGCCGTGGGGGCGGCTGTGTTCTACTCAGGGGTTAGATTTGCATCCTGGTCTCTGTGGGTAACACAGGGTTCCTGGCTGGTTTTTCCACTGAGTGTATAGGCGGGTTAAGTGTGTGGGCTGCAGCCTGGGTGGAGACACATGGCTAGGTGTGCCTTCCTTTCACCAAAGAGCGTTTTAAACCACTCGTTTGCAAATCTGCTGGAAAAAATAGATGCTGAAAACCAGGCAGGCTTTTGGACCTGCAGCTGCCCCGGCCTCAGCGCTCGCCTTTGTCTAGTTATTTGACAGACATTGCTCTGCTCTTCGCTGGGGACCAGAGGCTAAGAATAAATGCAGCCCCTGTCTTGTTACCTGTTCGCTCTGCGTCAGGCACATTAACCCGGTTCTGTTAGTTTATTCTTCGCATCTGCCTTGTGAAATGGGCGTCAGTGAGGAGTAAGGAAACCGGAGGAGCAGAAGGGCGCCCCCCAGCAGCCTGGCTCCAGAGTCCATGCTGTGAACCATCACACATGGAGAAACAGCGACGGCCAGTGCGTTCGGCTGGAGGTAGCGAGCAGAGCCGGGGGCTGTGGGAGCCCGACTCTG
The DNA here is from genome assembly GCA_028627145.1 of Eidolon dupreanum. NCBI lineage: Eukaryota > Metazoa > Chordata > Mammalia > Chiroptera > Pteropodidae > Eidolon > Eidolon dupreanum. The sequence goes on along the minus strand of CM053503.1, from coordinate 2,185,530 downwards.
GGACCTGGGAGGGGGCTGCTAGAGCCGAGTTCCTGAGGGACCATTAGGAACGGGCCCTGCAAAGGTTTGAGGACGGCAACCAGCAGGCACGGTCCATGCGAAGGCTTGGAGGCTTGACCCGGTGGGGCACAGTTCCAGAAACGCCTGGTCTTCGGTGTGGCAGGGACAGGGTCCAAGGTGACGGTGGCAGGGCTGAGACTGGTGAAGCGGCCAGGGAAAGAAGTGGGGTGCTGATAGCAGTGTGGCGTGACTCCCGAGGGGACTAGGAGCCGAGTGGAGCTGTGACAGGGTCAGATATGAGGCAGCAGCTCAGGAATTCGACTGGAGAGCGCCCAGCGGGAGACTAGAGAGAACCAAGGTAGCAAGAGCAGGTCCAGGCAGGAGATGGCCAGCACTGGGCCTCCTCCACCAGGGCGCTGGGGCAGCTGGGCGGAACCGGAAGCGGGAGGCTGCTGCTCCAGTTCGCAGCCACACTCAGCGCCCCCACTCGAATATCGAGTCTAGCTGGGGAGCATTTAATGAGGATCCTCACACAGGGCTCGTCGGTGTCTGACAGACAATACTAGATGCTCAAACATCATCAGCCAGGGCTGTAACAGGTGGTTCATGCTGGTTCTTGCCTGGGAAAGGAACCTTGTTAGTTTGGGACCATTATTCCCACTTAACAGATAAGGAAAGCGCCTTGACCAAGATCCCACTGCCCTTCTGAAGCGTGGGTGCTTGGAACCCAGCTCAGTGGGAATCTGGAGCCCGGGGGACAGTCTGCTGCCTGGTCCAGGATGGCTCAGATGGGGAGGTCCAGCAGTGACTGGGGACCCACAGAAAGGTACAGACTCAGGCCCTGGCCCAGAAAAGTTCAGTCTGCCGGGGGAGGCACCACCCCCACCGCTCAGCCACCCCTAGAGCTGGTCGAACACATTCCGGCCTCAACCCCAGCCTGGCCAAGCTGCCAGTGGTCACTGTCCCTGGTCAGGCTCCTGTCCCTGTGGGACTTGGGCTCCTCATCCCATTTGGTGCAGAAAGAGAAACTAGGATTGTCTGTTGGGGGCCGAGGGATATTGGGACAGTGGGTCAAGGTGAAGCTCAGAGGCCACGTGTCCAGCAAAGTCTCCTTGAGGTCCCTTGTCAGTGAGGGTTTCCAGGGGAGCATGGCACAGCCTCTGGGAAGATAGCAGGCCCCTGCAAAGGGGGTGGCGTGGAGGGGAAGGAAAAGCAAGATGCAAATGAGGCCCGGGGCTGCTTTCCCTGGGAAAGGGTCATTTGCATAGACACCGAGTCCTGGTCACAATTCCTTATGGCCTACCCTAAGGCAAGCTCAAGTGCGTGTGTACACGCACTTGCCGTGTTGGAAACATCTCATCCACACAAGTCATCTCGATTTATCTGGGTCTTTTACGTCCTTTCATGGAGTTAGAACATTTTTTCCATGAAGATTTTAAGCATCTTTTATTAGATCCATTCTTAACCTTTGTATTTCTGTAAGTATGTATTTCTTTCCCACTGTATTTTTGGTTGCTCTGTAAGGATGCAGTTGATTCCGGTATGTCAATCTTGGATCTGGCAACCTTGAAACTCCTGGTAGTTCTAGTCGGTGGTTCTCTACATGTTCGTTTCTGCTAAAAAAGCTTCGCTTTCCTTTCTTTTGTTAAAACGATCCCATTTTCTTCTGCTGGTTTGAATGTCATACATTGATTCTTTAAGAAGTTTCCTGTAACTTGCTGAGACTCATTTGCAATTTTGTCGATTTATTTTTTTACTTTTTCATTTTAAAGCCTGCAGCATCCTGTATTTGCAGGCGGTCTCCCATCCAAGTACTAACCAGGCCCGATGCTGCTTAGCTTCCAAGATCAGACAAGATCGGGTGTATTAAGGGTGGCATGGCTGTAGACTCAATTTAATTGTAACTTAAATCAACTTGTCATTTTGCCTTTTGTACTAAGGCACACTGCTCGCCCCCTGTTCTTTCTCTCTTAAACAGAGTTGCCGAAAGGCCCCGTGGGTGGACATCGGAGCTTCCTAGGACCAGGGTTTGCCACTTCAATCCCATTAAAAGGCAAATGGATGAAAGTCAGCCTTGGCTACCGAAGTGGCTTCCAGCCATACTCGTTTTGATACCTGCTTTTTTCCTAAAGTGGTATCTGACACAGCCCTGTGTTGTAGATGGATCTAGAGTCACCTCAGAGTCTTTCACTGCCACCAAGTATTCCCAGGAACTAACGTGTGAAGAGTATGTCCCCAGAACGTTTCCTGTGCTGGGTATTTTAAGTTGCTGACAGTATTTTGGGGCTCGTATAAATGTCAGCGCGACCTTCCCTGTACCTGTGTGATGGCCCGGTGGTTTGGGGGAGTCCCTGGGTCTCGGGCCTACATACTTTTAGCACTTTGCCTGCAGGTTCCCTTAGCAGGTGGCAGCACCCCTCCCCCTGCGGGTGCTGGCGGCCACCCTCTCCCCACCCACCAGGTCTGACCTGACAGCTCCTTTCGGCTGGAGAGAGGGGGAAGGTGCTGTCCCGACAGGTGCGGTGGCATATGTCGGGCCCCGGGCTCTTTGTGGCTGTGTTTACATGTCTGATTTCTCCAGCGCAGCTCCTGCGTTCGGCTTTCATGTGGAACGGATATAAAACTGGTTTTTCTCTTAGGAAACTCACACAGCCTCTCTTTCGGACACATTTGGGGCATGTATTCTCTCCAGGACAATGCTATCCTTGTGTGGTTTCCTTCTCAAAGGCCAGAGTGCCCCAGACCCTTAATACCTGTCTGTTCCCTTGATGACATCCCAACATATCCATCTCTTTGCATGTGATTTGGGCACAGTTGCGAGACTAACCTGTCTAGATTCCCCCAGGACGCCTGTCAATCCCACAGCTTCCCTCAGTGATCCCATGGGCCCCGACCTTGCCTTTGAATGCCCCGCCATGCCCCTCCAGTGCACACTCTTGTCCGGCCTGGGTGTCCGTGCAGAGTGCTGTGTGTGTCCTGCCCGTACTTCAGGGGTAAACACTGGTCCACCCTGGCCTGGGAGTGAAGAGACTTGGGGCTCTGTTCCTCCTGGGTTCGGTGCAGGCAAATGTGAGGAGTCAGACGTTTTAAAAACACTCAGGATGTTATGGTAAGAAAGTGGTGGATTGAAGTATAAAGGTTATGATAGGCAGCGCCTGTCCCCTCAAGTGTCCCAGACTCTGCTCAGAGTACTTGAGGGAAGTCCCTTGATTTCATCCTCCAACAGCCCAGTGAGAGGCCGCTGGTACCTTACAGATGAGGAAACAAGTGGCATCACATGGTGAAGTGGCAGAGCTGGGATTTGAACTCAGGCCCTTTGGTTCCAGAGCCATATTCTTTGTCATTCTGTTCTGGGCGTAAGGCTCCCGGTATAGTGTAAGTTAGGTTGTGGTGAACCCAGGTCGCAGAGTCCTGTACGGCTATCACAAGTGACGATGCAAACATTTACCGATGTGGGATTTCACAGCCGTAATGCTTAGGAAGACCTTTGGCTGGGGGAAACAGGAAAATCGATGAATGGTGATTTTAACAAACTGTGTTTTATTTTCCTTACACGTCAGGCAGTCAGTGACTTGCCTTCTTTCCTACTTTGCCAGCCGTGCCATCAGATCCAACTCTCTATCCCTCTGTTCGGTATTCTTAGAATGTTATTTATTCTTGTATTCAGCACCTCAGCGTCCTAAAAATGGACACTGCAGCCCCAGCCTTCACTTGAACCCTGTGTTGAAGGCAGCAAGCGGGGAGAGTTGCCGCCCAGGTTGGGTCTTCTCGCTTTAAACCCCCGCATCAGACTTCTGAGACCTCATTGACCGGGACCCAGTTGCATGCCCACCACTAGCTGCAAGGCATGCCGGGAAAGGGAAGAGGATTCCTTATTGGCTTAGATGAGCAAGGGTTCAGGGCCACTTTGAGGAAAATTATTTTGTTAGCAAGGAGCCCGGGGAGGGGGGGAGCGGAGAAGTAAATAACAGTTGTGCCAAGACAGTGAAGTGAAGAAAGGTTATACAACGACATACGGGGTAGCGACCCCGTTCTTGAAATTGTGTGTGTGTGTGGTCCATATGTGCTTAGAAACAGAAACTGGAAGGCTAGCAGCCTCCTTCCAGGAACTGGGATTGTGGGTGACTTCTCATTGCGTTCATTTGCTTCGTCTGCTCAAGGGAAGTAGCAGGCGTGGGAAGCAGGCGGTGCCACGGAATTGTTCCTCCTGGTGGAGCCCAGCCTTAGTCCACTGTTTTGACAACACACACCTGGGCTTATTGGTCTTTTGAGGGCCAGTGTTAGAGCCTTTCTTATATTTATCCTGATTTCTTTTTTTCACAAAGAGAAGTCATCTCCAGATCCCTGAGTGTAAGATGTATGATGGAGAACAGAGAGGCAGGGTGACTTGCCCAGGGGCACGTTGCCAGCATGCTGCAGGATTCGTGGGTGGGGGAGCTGGGTGGGGGAAGGCTGATGATGGCTTTAGCTGAGAGAGAGTGGGCAGGATCGGGGTAAGGGGACTGAGACCCCCGATGGCATAGTTCTGGGCATTAGTCCGTATATCTTTTTTTTTTTCCCCTTAGAGAAGAAATGTCCCTTTCCAGGAACCTCATTTTGTGCACCTTCCTGCAGGAGCATGGCCTGCAAGCCCAGTCTCCTCCCGGCATGACCAACCTCCTCCAGCACTACAATCCCCATCCTTACGGGTAGGTCCCAGGAGCCCTCTGAGGGCCCCACCCAGCCGGTTCCTAGTCAGTGACCTCTGGGGGGTGTGGTGGGAAGAGCAGGCCTGGGTTCCGGGCAGGACTCCAGGCTGGAAACTCCCCAGGTGTGACATGCGGGCAAGTGCCCTGGGCAGGGAGACTTTGCTCTGACGCCAGCTCCCCGAGGCCCCTCGGAGCATCCAGTCTGTCCACAGTCCCAGGGAGGACCTTGGGCACCAGCCATGAGATGGCTCAAACTTACGGCCTTAGGACAGGTGATCCCTGACCAAGATCACCTCATCGAGGCCTCCTAAGAGATGGCGCTGACGTAGCCTGAGGCCACCTCAGGGCAGCTCCTGGCCTTGGCTGTCTGGGTGGCAAAGCGGGGACTTTTCACGGATCATTCCCAGGGTTCCGAACATCCCTTCCTGCTTTGGGCCTCAGGACTCATGTAGTCATTAGGTCTTAGACTTGGGGATTGGGGCTGACTGCGATTTTAGGGCTGGAGGAGCCCCAAAATCTACCTCTTCCCTCCAACCTGTAAATGACAGTAAGGGAAGGTTGGCCAGGGGACTGTTTTCTTAAGGCCCCACAGGTGTCGGCAGACAGGTGGGACCTCAGCCCACCTCCCTGATTGCCACCCAGCCCTCCGAGCCCCCAGCCTGCCCCCACGAGTAGAGGGAGCAGACCCCGGGAGACCGGTAGATGGCAGGGGCTGGGCTGGGCTGGGCAGTCTCTCTGGGAATTCCCAGGCAGCTGCCCAGTCACCAGGATGGAATGTGTGGGAAAACCCCTGAGAGCAGGGTTGGCACCCACCCAGGTGCCCACAGGGGAGGGGAGAGTCCGACCTGGAGAATGGGTGGGAGTGTGCACCTCCATTTCAGTCAGGGACTCGGGGTTCACTGAGAGTGGGGTTAGGGCAGGTGGGCCATTAGCCCTTCTCTGAGAAGGGTGGTAACACAGGTGGTTTCAGGATTGGGGACAAGGGAGTGGGCCCCAGAGCTCCTTCCCCCTCAGGAGGAGGGGGGTGAGTTCAGACTCCTGTGGGAAGGGCTCAGAGCCCCCACCCGCCCAGCCCCACTGCCCATGATGTCTCCCTGCCCCCTACACCCTCCAAGGGCTCAGACCAAACCCGATGCCCCCTGCTCCCCGCTCCCACACTTCAGGGAGTGTGCCCCTGTGTGCAGTGCCTTCTGGCTGTTTCTGCAGTAAAGTGGGGGAGCCCGAGCAGGGGCATGGAAAGGTTCCCTGCCTCTCGCCCTGCTCTGTGCCCCATGAACCTGTGGCCTGATGGCCAGGTGGGTCTGGGTGTGAGGGTCACTAGCACGACGCACCCCTGACTTCCTGTGCCCCCCTCCACAGGGACGTCCCCCACGAGATGGCCATGCGGCTGGCCTTCATTGGGGACGAGATGGAAGTGAGATGGACGCTGCCCCGCTTTGCCGAGCTACCCTGGATGGCCATGTACAGGTGACCAGCCCCCGGGAGGCCCTAGGGGGCCATGGCTCCACTCCCAGGCTGCGGGAACCCTCGCTCTCCCCGCCCCCAGGGGAGAGCTGGCCTACTGGCACCTCGTTCTTCCTGCTTTGGCCACAGAGCAGAACCTGAGCCCCTTTCCTCCTTCCCGTGTCAAGCCAAAGGGTCTTGACTTAAAATGACAAGTCACACTGAGCGAGCTCTGGCGGAGCGGTCCGTGTGTCCTCGGCAGAGTCCTCTGCACCGGGCATCTCTCCCAGTGACACTCGGTGTCCACGATTTGCCAGCATCCCTGTGGGTTCTTAGAGCTCACAGGAGTGGTCAAGGTGGCGGCATAGAAACCTTGCTCTTCGAGACCAGGACCAAGATTGATGTGGTCGCTTGGTTCCCAGGGAGGCAGCCTGCCTTCGGGGAGCCCAGGCCTCTGTCAAAGTAAAGCTCCCCTCCAGAGAGGCCCTGCTCCCCTGGACCTGCTCTGTGGGCGTGTGGACAATGGCGTGTTGGCCACGGCCAGCTCCAGGACGCCTGGCGACCTGGCAGGGCTGGGGGGGGGAGGAAGGAAACAGGAAATCAGATGCATTGAGGACCAGAAGCACAGCCCATGGAAGGCGGCTGTCGTTGATGGAACCACCCAGACAAGGGGCGAAGGTGCAGCGCGTGGGGGCGGCGGGGGGGACAGGGAGATGGGCCCCTGTCCCACAGTAATGGCCCCGCCCCCTCCTATTTGTCTTACAGCTTGGCTTTCACCTACCAGACAGGCCTGAGGGGTGTTCTTAGAAGTTTCGTGGACGGACTCATTAACCTCAGGGGAAACAGAAGGTTCTGGAGCTTCCTGACCCTCAGGGACAGGGTAAGCTGGGACAGTCCGGAGCTCTGGAGCAGCTGCTCCATGGGACACACCCTCTCCGGCTGCCACAGCTCCTTCCACTCCCTGCGGTCCTGCCCGCTTCACCCATTTCTTTGGGTTGGAGGCTCCTGCTTCGTTGGCCGGGTGCACGAGTGCTCGGGTGCCTTGCCCGCTTCACCCCTGCGCTCAGGCGTCTCCCTCTGCCGGCTGTGCCTTGGCCTGGCCGGCGTGTCTCGTTTCTCCCTCACCTGCCCGGGGCAGGTGCCTCGGCCGCCCCGCCTCTGCCGGGTCTTCAGGGCCACGTTCCTTTCCTGCCCCTCCTGCCCTCATCTTTCCGGTCTCCTTGTCCCAGACGCCTCCGGTTCTGAGCGAGGTGCTCCTGTGTCCCCACCTTACCCGACTTCCTCTTCACCACCCCAGTCCTGCCCACAGAGCGGGCGTGGGAGGCGAGCTGAAGAGTGAGCGCGCCCCTTCCAGGCTGGTGGTTCTCACTTCTCCCCACCTCCATCCTACAGGTGTCCCCCACCCGGGGGCGCAAGCTGTCCTTGCTGCTGCTGCTGCTGCTGCTCCTGGACTGGAGCCTCCACCTCCTCCAGTGACGCGCTGCTGGCCAGTGCGGGGGTGGGGCTGGGCCCCTCCCCCTGGACCGCCACCCTGGAGGTGGCCTTGTTGGTTTTGTTGTCTTTTTAACTGTTTTCTTATGACCCCATTTTTTATATTTAAACTCTGAGTGCTGGGACACTCCTGAGGTTTCATACTTGTTTTTTCTTTTTTTCTTTTTTTTTTTTTTGTAAGAGAGATGAATTATACCTCTGGGGTCTTTCTGGTTAACTGCTCTCCCGGCCCCAGCCCATTCTGCGGTGGCCTGTCCCCAGAAGGAGCCTTCTTCTCGTGGGTCGGCCATATCGTGGGTGGCGGGGGGAGTGCTGGTCACACCCCCGTCTGTGACTGTGATGCCCACGGCAAAGAGAAAATCTGCTGGAGTAGATTCCTGAGGGGTGAGCTCAATAAAATGTTGGTTTTCAGTGGTCTGTGGTCCTCTCTGGGGCTGGCAGTGTGGGCTCCATCTTGCCCCGTGGGAGGGGCCCGTGGTGGCGGAGAGGTGGGGGCGGCATGTTCCCAAGCACCTGGCTCGTCTAGCACCGCACGGCTCGGGCTTGCCCCCGCCCTGTCGTGCCTGGGTGCCTGAGACCCAGCAGTAGGGATTATTCCCTCTGGGCTGTCCGGGCCTCTTCTGACTGGGCCGCTTGCCCTTCCCGCGCTTGCTCACCCAGCACTGTCTGCTGGTGTGCTGCGGCCTGTGGGGCTGTTCCCGGAGGGGGTGTGTCTGGGGGGGGCACCCCAGGGCCCTTTTCCTTTGGCTGCAGAAAGGTGCCCAACCCTTAGGAGTCACCACCAGCTTCAGACTGTCATCAGCAATACAAGAAATCACTCTGCAGTCCCCAAAAGGAAGGAGGCCTGTCCCTCCTAAAGAGAGGGGCAGGAGTGAGCTGTCACTCAGTGGCCTCATGATACCTAGAGGACTTGCACACAGCACCCCCCCTTCCATCTCGGGGCTCTGTGGCCGGCCCGGAGGCATTGCCGCAGTGTGGACGCAGACCCCCGTGCCCAGGGGTCCTGAGGTTGGGGCCGCTGGGGTGGAGGCCACGGGGGGCAGCGAAGCACCTTCCCAGAAGAGGAAAAAGCTGTGGGGGCAGGAGGGGCCTCATCATTTTGTCCATTTTGGGGGGCTTTTGAACAAGACCCCTTGGGGGTCTGGTCAGGGTTTCTGGAGGTGAAGAAAGATGTCTTGGCAAGAAGGTGGCATCCTGGGGCCAAAGATGACATCGGTGTTTTCCCCAAGGGGTCAGGAACTAGACAGGATCCTGTCGGGGACGAGGATGTAGACCCCATGGCCGAGGCCCTCACCCCTGGACTGCGCTCCTCTCAGGAGCCCTCACTGCCCTGTGCCCCTTGGCCAGAGCAGTGTGCAGGGGTGGGGCAAGCCCACGCACCCCGACGCGGGGTGGTGGTGGAGCCCTGTCTCACCACCACCCTCCCCCCCGCATCTCCCGCCCTGTGCTTGCTGTTGCTTCTCCCGGCTTGTGGAGCACGGGACGGAGCGCAGCACCCCACACCCGAGGAGGAGCTGTCGGCCCCCGCCCTCCCCTGCAGGTGGGAGTGTGCTCAGAGCTGAGCACACCTGTGACCTCTGATCCTGCCTGACACCATCCAGCCTGCACCGTGGCCCCCACCAGGGGGAGCCGGTTCTCCCAAGGCTGCCTTTGCTCAAAGCACTCGGCGAAGGGGGTTCAAACGGAACCAGCAAGTACTTCAAAATAAAAACGTTTCTTTGTGAATGAGAATTTCTACAGCAAATTTTAAACGGTTCATTGTGCTGCAGGGAACGCTCAGACTCGGGCCTGGGGGAGTCCGGTGCTGGGGGCACGCCTGCGACGGCGGTTCTCAGCAGTGCCGTGGAGGCGGGCGTGCTGGGGGGTCGCCATGCCTGGACGGGACCAGGAGCCGGGACAGCTGCCCGCAAGGATGGCAGTCCCACATGGTAAATCAGTTCAAAGGCCGACAGCCCCTGCTGAGAAACACTAGAGTTGAAAATGAGAAGCTCCCTCCAGGATCTGATGAGTACATGGGAGCAACTTTAAAGACAACGGCAGAGGTCTCGTCCCCAGCGAGGTTCGCCTGCTTCTACTGAATAATGAAAACGCAGCCCGAGACGTGGAATTATTTAATGTCAGCGCGAGGAGCTGCACTTGCCCCGCACCTGCTTTGCTCTTGGCGTGGGGCTGGCAGGGGCCAGCCTGTGCCAGACTAGGTCAAGGGCACGCAGTAAGCACTCGGCAGGAGGCGCTCGTAATTGGTGGGGGAGGAAACGGGGCCCACATCGGCCCTGCCCGCACCCCTCCCATCTTGCTGAAGGACCTTCTTGCCCACTGGGCAGATGCTGCCCACTCCCTGGCACACAGGGCATTCAACACTACCTGTTGGGTAAGTAAAGGTGGGGCTGGGTCTCCCGGGAGGCCTGCCAGGGCCAGCTGGGTCCTACAGCCCTTCGGATTCAGTGACAGAGGAGTGAACAGTCTGGTTGTGGGTGGCCGTAGGCCCTGTTCAGGAGCAGTGGAGTCCCCTGTCACCGGCCAGCCTTGTGGCCATGCCATGTACACATAGTACTCACATGGCCGGGCAAGACAGCGGGCCAAGCCTTGCCAGTCCTCGGAAGACACCTGCAGACCAGGCTGTTTCAGCCCATTTTAGAGGTGGCCGCTGGGCCCGAGGAGGGGAGGTCTGCCCACCTGGCAGAGCCGGGAGAGGCAGAGCAAGAACTCGGCAGTCCACGTGAGCACCACCGCGGCGGCAGCTCCCAGCATTCAAACACGTTTCAAGGAGGAGTGGTCTGTCACTGTCGTGTAAAGAAATATTCTTTTAGTGCTTTTGATGTGGCGTTCTGAGTGCTCTGCAGACAACTCTCCCAAGTACTGGAGGCGGCGGCCCGGTAGGAGGGCAAAGCAGGCACGGCACACGGCCTCCTGGCGGAGACAGGCCAGCCTCGGCCCACTGGAGCCCCGCGCCCCGCTCCCGCGGTCCTGGGGAGACCCCTACAGGTCCTGGCCCGTGTCCTCGGCAGCTGCCAGCACGTCCACGTGACTGTAGGACTTCCAGGCCTGCAGGTTGCAGCTCCTCAGGATGGTTCCCAGTTGCTTCCCAGGCCCCACTTCAAAAGTTTGGGGGAACTCCGTGCCCTTTTTTCTCTGGTAGATGGTGTGCATCGTCTGCTCCCACTTCACCGGGGAGACCACCTGCTGGACCAGCAGCTTCCGGATGTGTTTCGGGTGCGTGTACCTATTCCCGCTGACGTTGGAGTGGACGGGAACCAGGGGCTTCTTGACATCAATCGCCTTTAACGCCTGCGCCAGGGGCTCCACGGCGGGCTCCATGAGGCGCGTGTGGAACCCACCGCTGACCAGCAGCCTCTTGGTGCGTCTGAAGTGATACTTAGAGGAATTCTTCTGGAGGAACTGCAGAGCCTGGAAAGAAGAAAAGGAGGGTGAAGCCAAGCAACTCTTATGGAGGGGAAGGAACAAGCAGTCACGTTGGCGCCATTGCAGTCTTGTGTACAGAACATGCCTATCTGCACACCGTACCCTCATTTCATCCTGCACAGCCGGGGTGACGGACTGGATTCCCTCCCTCATTCCAGTTAAGATCAGTTACGCAGTCAGTGTCCCAGAAGCCTTCCTCTGGGGAGCTGACCACTCACCGTCACAAGGCTGCAGGGACGTGATCAGACAGGAGGCGTGCACGTGTCTGATAAAAAGGCACTATCTAGCAAGTGTCAGTTTTCAGTCAGAATTCTGCTGCCCCTTAGAATATTCCGCAGCCCGTTTCTGGGTTACTGCATAACTTTCAAGAGAAAACTTCAGGAGACTCCAGGACTCACTTCCGAGGGCAGGGGCTTTTCCCTCAGAAGCCCCTCGTCTGGGGCTTCTCCAGAGAACCAGAGCCTCTCCGTGAAGCCACAGCCTTCCCCTGAAGGGGCTTCCGAGCTAACAACCCCAACAAGCTGCATGCAAATACCTCGATTTGCAAATATCTTTAAAACAGTAGACACTCTTACTCAGGACAACAGCCCTCCACCTGGTCTGCTGAAGGGTTTCCTGTGTACCAAGCTGCCTGCCATGTCCCTTCGCCCCGACATCCACCTCAGAGGCTGGGCCAGCTGCTCCCTGGAAGACTTAGGATAAGCCTTGAAAAGTTCGCAGCAGCTGCGTGACCTTGGGCAGTTTTACTCTTGTGCCTCAGTTTCCTCATCTATACATTGGGGATAACAACATTCATCTCACAGAATCCTGTTAAGAACTGTGCTTGGTACACGAGTGCTGTGAGAGCTGGCGATTATCGTACGCCACGTCCATCCGTGTCCACTAGAAAAAACACCAGGGCAGCTATCCGTGCCCCCAGGGTAGGAGGGGCTACTACTCTCGGTGGCATGGTGCTGGCTCGGCCATCTCTGGGGGCCCCTCCCTGCGGGAGTGTGCCCTGCCCGCCCTCCCAGTCACGGCCAGTGCAGCCCCTGCCCTCCGACCCCCAGCCCAGGCCTCTCTGTGTCCCCCAGAGGCTGCCCCAGTGGCCGAGCCCTGGAACAAAGGTGAGGCGGTGCAGAGCCCAGCCGTGAACCCTACCGTACCTCGCCCGTGGGAACCCCTGGGGTTCGGGCTGTCCCTGCGGCAGCCTAGCCTGCCCTGACTGACCTGGCGCTTCACGCCCGTGACCACCCTCCATCCGGCTCTGTCTCACTGACGGACACGCCCCAGGAGCGGCTCTGGACAGAGGCTTCTCGGGCTCCACAGCCCAGGCCCTGCCAACCTCGCCGGGATGGCCGTGACCGCCGTGTGGATGGCTACTCAGTGGCACTCCTGCATCATTTCATGTCTCAAAGTGCTTTCCATGTAAAGTCTCCAAACTCACCTGACTCAAAGCCAGGCGAGGGCCACAGCCTCAGGGTCCAGCGGGCGCCTCTGTGGCTGGCCCTCAGCTCAGGCATAGTGCAGCAGAGGCCCAGGAGTTTTTTCACATCAGTTGTGGGAGTGGGGCTCCCCTGCTCAGGGGGACCCCTGCCCTCACCTGAGCTCTTTGCTATGGCATTCCCAACACCATCAAAAGGCCGAACCTGGAAACCTGGGGGTTGTCATCCGGGCCAGGCGCCCACCTGTCGGGGAGCCCGTGAGAGAGGCTGTGCCCTGGCTGGGGGCCCTCGTGGCTCCATCTGGGCTTCGACCCACGGCCATTCATGGGGATGAGCAGCCAGCTCCACGAGTAACTCGGGGGCCACTGTGGCTGATCTCCTCATCTCAGGACTGTCCCAACAGGGACCTGTTGGCTCTCACTGATGCGGAGGAGACACACAGGGACAGCTGGCACACCGCACTGATGCGGAGGACACACAGGGACAGCTGGCACACCGCACTGATGTGGAGGAGACACGGGGACAGCTGGCACACTGGCAAGGCCTTAACGGGCAAGGCGAAGTGAGCACGGTCGAGCGGAGGAAACAGACCGGAGCGACAGACCGGAGCTCGGTTCTGCCCCGCCGTCTCGAAGCGCCTGCCTCGGCCTCCTGTGTGGGGACCGTGACGACTCCCCCCACACCCGAGAGCGCAGGGCTGGCTGTGAGGACACCTGCAGCTGCTCACTTCGGGTCCCGTCCGCGCTCGGCATGCCCCGAGCCAGGCGCACAGGACGCAGCTGCCCTTCTACCGGGGGCGCCCTGCCCCGCTCCCCCGTGCAGGGGACGCCCCCCACTCCAGGCACCGCCCCTTGGTGCCACCTCCTCAGGCCCGGGGGCGGTCAGCCTGACCCAGACTGTGCCCCGAAGCCCGTGCTCGCTGGTTTACAGCTGGCCTTCCTCTGATGGCGGGAGCCCTGGCTTACCAGCCACGTGTGCCCTCAGTGCTGGCCACATGGGAGCTGCTCAAGAAATGACGTCTGGGGAAAGGTGGACAGAAAGGCCAGAGCAGAGGAAGCTAACTCGGTGCATCTAAGCGCAAGCGGCGCAGGGCGCAGTAACCAGCAGGAAATGCTCTCTCTATAAGCGGCCAGATCACAGGCTGTGAGAAGCCCAGAATATTCTCCAGGAGGGCCCTGGAGATCATCTGGTCCAGCTCTTTACTTTCCAGATGGGCCGGGCGATTTGCCTAAGGTCCCGGTCTATACAGGGTGAAGTGGAGGCAATACCCCGGCCTCCCAGCTCCCTCTGCAGTCACTCCACCACACGCACTCCGGGCCTGCAAACACTTCCCGAAGACCACAGCTCGGCAGGGCACCCATGACGCAACTGTGGGCTCACAGGTGTGGAGCCATTCCAACCTTCTGCACAGGACTGGGGCCTACGAAGGCTGTTCCCATCAACACCAACCTCCAGGTGTCCTGAAATCACCCTGCAATCTGGAAAGAGGTAGTTGGCCACCTCGCACACAGGATTCTCTATGCCCAAAGTCTTGCAGTGCTCCCGGGCTTCCAAACAGGCGGACGTGAACTTGGACTGAGGCTGGCCGAGGACGGACAACATGCCGCTGGGGACGGCTTCTGAGGCTTCCTGCATGGCCTCAGCTCGGACTTTCACTGCATACAGACCTATCCAGAGAGAAGCGCATTTGCAAAAATCAGGGCGCGTAATGGGGAAGGAAGCCCAGACCTGAAAGACAAAGCACGAGTTCCACACTGCGTGTTGGGGACATTGACACTGGCATTTATCACGGGCCACACGTCTGTAATTCTGTGTGTCTGGATCTACCACACAGAGGCACCACCATCATCAAAAGCAGGGTGCTGTCCTTGGCCCTACACAAATTAACCCACGGAGCTTCCTGCCTTAGAGCTGGCTCGGTGTAGGGCTTGATAAGGAGCGATTTTGCCCCTAGGGTAGTGTCTAGAGACATTTTTTTATTGTCACAACTAGAAGTTGGGGTTATTAGCATCAGGTGGGTAGAGGCCAAGGTGGCTACCTGCAAAGCACCCCCAAAACAAAGAATTATCTGGTCCAAAAAGTCAACAGTGCCGTGCTGAGAAGCCCTGGTGTAGGGTGGACTGGGACCAGCTTTCGGGCTACGTTGCTTCAGGCAAGTCGTGACCTCCTTCCAGGTCAGATTTGTAGTCAATAAAATAAGGATCACAGTATCCAGTCTGCCTGGATGTTTGTGAAGAGTGGCAGTTATTTTTAATTATTTTATTACCAAAGAGAAATCATGCTGAAGAGGAAAAACAAGAGCCATCGGATATTTGGAATGACGCACAAACTACAATTACATGAATTTCAATAATGTACAGTCGTGACTCAGGCCTTACTGCCCTTAGAGCTGGAGACACTGACACCGCCAGGGACAACAGACTAAGGCACAGGGCTCCCGGTTCAGTGAAGCGCCACTGCTAGGGGAGAGGGCAGGGCTGGACCCAGGTGGGCGGCTCCCACGACCTTGACATATGAACGGCCTATAACTATTGGATGCCCATCGACCGGGTCCTGGGTCTGCTCCCTGGTGGGAAGTGGGTGACCAGACCAAGGAGAGGCTCGGGGACCAGTTCCGGGTTTGATGGAGCAACAGAGAAGGTGTGAGGAGCAAACCCTACAGCTTGCCCAGGGGAGCACCTCCTTCCCTTGGCACTCACATATGTATCTGTGCTGGACTCAGCCCCGACCACTGCGGCAGGTTCACTAGGAGCCCGTGGTAGGAGGCGGGAGAGAAGCACAGGGATGTGGCGGGTGCGTGTGGCAATCCTCCCACGCAGGCTCAGTAAATAACTGAGCAACATGGCAAGTGAGAAAACTGAACACAGAACGCACGCATGCTATAATTCTGCAAATTATTTACACGAGAACTGTATGTATAAAAGTTTTATTGGGATGTGGAATTACGAAAAATTTTTTCACTTCCTTAATACTTTTTTTAAAACAGTGAGGTGAAATTCACATAAAATATAACCAGTTTCAAGTGTAGAATCAGTGGCACTTGTTGTATTCATAATGTTGTGTGACCATCAGCTCTAGTTTTAAACTTTCCTCCATCCCATAAAACACCCAAACCCGCTAAGTGTAATCACTCCCCATTCATCCTTCCCTCTACCCCGGTAACCACTAATCTGCTGTCTCTATGGATTTGCCCATTCTGGACACTTCACATAAAAGGGATCTCGCAATATGTGATCTCTGTGTCTAGCTCCTTCCACTTAGCATGTTTTTGAAGTTCGTGTTGCAACGTGCATCAGTACTTCTTTTTTTTCATTCCTGAATAATATTCCATTATATAGATATACAATTTGTTTATCCATTCATCTGATGATGGACATTTGGTTTCCATCTTTTGGTTATTATGAATAATGCTGTATAACATTTGTGTACAGGTTTTTCTGTGTGGACATCTTTCCACATTTCACTTTTTGAAGAACCACCAAACTATTTTCCAAAGTGGCCACTCCATTTTACATTCTTACCAGCAATGTATGAAGTTCCTATTTTTCCACATCCTCACCATCACTTATATTTTGTTTGTTTTGTTTTAAATGAAAGCCATCTCAGTTGGTAAGAAGTGGTATCTCATTGTGGTTTTGATTAGTGATGTTGCACATCTTTTCATGTGCTTATTGGCCATTTGCATGTCTTCTTTGGAGAAATATCTTTAAGTTCTTTGCCTATATTCGATTATAAGCAATAATGTTTAACTTTTAACTATAAGCAAAACTCTTTTGAAGTGAAACTGCTATGACTCAAGATCAAATATTCACTTACTCTTTTTCATTCAATGACTACTGAGCATCTACCTCATGATAGGCATCTACCACATGAAGGTGTGTGAGTGGACTACGAATGCATAAGATAGTGGGAAAGGCAGTCAAGCAAGCAGATTTTATGAGATTACACAAAGAGAGGAAATTCCTGATGAATCCTTCAGGCTTAAAAGGGAATCAAGGTGAAGTCTGGTCCTAGGGTTCCAATGTCATCCCCATCCATATTCTTTCTCTCAGTGTGTCCAGAATTATTTTTGGCATTGTCCTTTATCCCCAGTGAGCCCAGCAAGGAAATATCCCAGTATAAAACCAAACCCTTTCTGTGTACCTTCAGAAAATTCCATGGCTCCGGCAAACACCAGGGCTGCAAATTCTCCCACACTGAATCCAGCAGCAGCAACACAGTTCTCAATAACCTGCGGTGACAGATGCAGAATGTGAGGCCATGTTCTCAGTGGTGCTCAGTCCAGGGCTCTGCCCTTGAGAGGTGGCGGTGGCTCAGTGTTCTGTGCTCAGTGAGCCAGGTTCAGCTGGCCTGGTGTTTCAGCTAGAAGAGGACACACAGAAGTGGCACTGACAATCACTGCTCCAGCCCTTTACTGATAAGGAACTTCCTAGTGAGGCAAGCGAAAGCCTGCTGGCTGATGAGGTAAAGCTGGATGCTCTTGCCTCTGTCCCAGAGCCGCCTCTCAGTCCCTATGGAGCCAGAGGGAGCTAAGCATAGAAGCTAAGAGTATGACTTTCAGAGTCGGAGAGCTGGACTTGACCCTACCCTCTCGGAGCCTCAGTTATCTCATCTGTAAAATGGGGAAAAAGCAAGACCTACCTCATTGGGACGCTGAGGGAATTTCATAAAGATAATGTCTCTAAAGTGCTTAGCTCAGCGCTGGTCCAGGATAAGCTCTTAATGAATGCTATTTTGACACAACAGTACCACTTAACTAATTCCTCTAGTATCGCTGAGTCGACTTCCCTCATTCACAAAAATCACAGTATTTACCTCATAAGGTTGTTCCGAGGATGAAATGGAGTAAAGGATTTAAAGCACTAGCTTAACATTTACCGTCTTGATATTATTAAATAATAATAATTCACACCTTCAAATGAAGTGACATTCTCAGCTATCATCTCAATGATCATTTAAGAATGTTTACTCCTTCCAGAATCATTTAGTGATTAAATTATTGAGGATCGGTAAAATTGCAACTCAAGCCCCTGACTCCCCAGCCCGTCTCTGCTCTACATTCCTTTTCTATAATACTTATCATCTTTAACATACTATGTAACTTACATAGTTACTGCATTTATTGTTTATTATTTATCTCCCTCCCCTAACATTCAAACTCCCTTAGGATAGGGATTCTTGTTTGTTAATGGCTATATCCCCAGTGCCTAGAACAGTGCCTGGAACCGAGTGGGAACTCATGAAGAATCAGCCCAACGAGTCAGACGTGGCAGGCAGATTCTGGGGTGGGCCCCAGCCGGGCTGCGAGGGCTTGTGCCTCGGCCTGCCACGGAGCCTCACCGCAGGCTGCAGGTGATGCAGTTTCTCGACGGCTGCCAGCGAAGCCACGAAGACAGCGGGCTGGCAGTGCGCGGTGCGGTCCAGGTCCTCTTGCGGCCCGTGCAGGCTCAGCTCCAGCAGGTCGTAGCCCAGCACGTGGCGGGCGGCAGCGTAGAGCTCGCGGACGCGTGGGTAGCGAAGCAGACCGCGGCCCATGCCCACCACCTGACTACCCTGGCCCGGGAAGAGCAGCACCGAGCACTGGCCCGGCTGGCGCCGCGGTGCCGCCTCCCGGGGCACTTCCTCCGCTGCTGTCGCATCTCGCAGCAGCTCCGCCACGTCCACTGCGCCCAGCGGAGGCAGCCGGAAGTTCGAGGCGCCGCGGCGGCCACTGGTGCCCCAGGCCCTCACCGCCTGCGCGACTCGGACGCTCATGGTGAGGAGGAACCTACCCCAAGCGGGTTACCGGGGCGACTGAGGCCCGACTGCGGCGGCGCATAGCGGTCCTTGGCGCATTTCCTTCCGGGCGGGCCAGGGAACCCGGGGGCGGAAAGAAAGGTTCCGCAGTAACTGGTTCCATCTCGGCTCTAAGACCCTTCACTGCTGCGCTCAGGGGCCCCGGAGTGACCTATGCGCTTACCTAAACCTAGTTAAGAATAAAACACGACACTGCACTACAATAAGCCCTCAAAAATATTTGTTGAATAAACAACGCAACACAATGTAACGTTCACTCTTTCTACCTAGCACGTGAAAAGTTCTTGAAACACTTCCGCATTCTTTCTCTTAGTACAGACATGATTCTCCCAGCTACATTGGGTGACAAGCAAGATCACAGCTCTCTTTTATGTTTCCTACAAACCAGACACAGTGCACTGCACTATTATAATAAACACCCAGTAGATATGTGTTCTATTGTGTGAAGCCCTGGATATTTTTCAGACATTAGCTTATTTAATTCCTTACAGCAACGCTATCATCATAGCATCGAATGGTGCAATTATTATCCTCAATTTATGGGTAAGTAGACAAAGGCTCTAAGATTGAGTGACAGGTGGTTAGTGACAGAAGTGGGGTTGGCAAGTGGAGTTCTCTGGCTTCTGAGCAGTGGTGTGAGGCTGGGTCAGAGTCTAACTCTGACCTCACCCCTAACCACAAATCCCACTTCCCCTTGCTCCCCTCATTTCCTGCCAGCCACTTTTAAGGAACCCAGGAGACAGACAGACAGACAGACACATACACACACACTCTCACCACATCTCATAATGAGAAAGTGAGAGGTAGAATCATATCAGCAAATCTACTTCAGTGAACTTGTCCTGAGAAAAGAATTAAATGAGCCAAGGCCTAACTCTCGGGATATCATGGCAGCCTTGCTTTTGACGATGGAAAAGTAGAAATAAACTGAATGTCCAACTAGGGAAGCTGGATTAGTTAGATAGTTAAGTGAATTAGGACAAATCTATGCAATGCCATAGTCATAAAAGATATGGAGGAGAGTTTCAGGTTAAGACATGAATAGAGAACACACTTCCTTCAGAAGCCCATAAATCCACAATAAATGGACCTTTTAGAGCCATAAATCCTCAAGGACAGGGAGAACAGGAAATGGGGCCCTAGCAACAGAAGCTCTGGAAGCTGAAAAGCAGGTAGACCAGTATTACCTGACTTAGCAGACCCCAGACAGCCAAACCCCTCCCAGAGGTAGAGAAAGCTGAGAACCAACCTTCGTTCAAATAACAGAATCCTCAAAAGCTTAGAAACTGGCAGCACTAGGTGCTTCTACTTCTAAGGGTGAAAGAGGGCTAAAATAAAGAGAACTATTTGAAGGTGTCTCTAAGAAACAGATCTGTAGATCCCCTCCCTCTCTCTAGCCACTGGATGATGCCCCTTCCCCCTTCTAGCAAAAATCTGGAGTTTAGCTCAGGAAAGGGCTGGACATGCCAGGGACAGAGGTGAATGTGGGTTCTCTGCTGAAACAGGTGGATACTGAATGTTTAATGCAGAGATCTTGTCCATTCTGGACGAGATTTCACTGAACTTCCAGAAACCTGGAGCCAGACCCTTACCCTCCAGTCGAGGGACTGGAATACCTTGGGGGAATCTGACCAGTCTCAGAGGAAAATCCTAAAGATATTGACAGTCCAGGAAGTTCCCAGGCAAATGACCCACCAAGTTCAACTTACAGTGAAGCTAAATCAGCGAATATGATCCATAGATTTATTTTCTTCCGTCTACCAGCCAAAGATGGGCAAAGACCCGAGAAAGCCTCTTACAAACAGAAAAAAGAAGAAAAACAACCCTGCATAGGATTCAGAGACTAAAGAAAACTAGCCCTGATGGTTAAGAAAGTAAGAGAAGACACAGCATCCATGGAAAAAGAACAGAAAGTAATTTTAAAAAACTCAGAAAACAAAAAACAATCCCTGGAAATGAAAAATAGGATAGCAAAATTGAAAACTCAGTACAAGGCCAGGAAGAGAAAGTTGAAGAAACCTCAAAGAAGGTAAAGCAAAAAAGCAAAACATGAGAAGGAGGAGAGAAAAGGAAGTTAGAAGACCAGCTCAGGAGGCCCAGGATTCTGAGTAATAGAGCTCAGAAAGAAAAGTGAGAAAATGGGGGGAAGAAAATCATAAAAAAAAAAAAAAATACTTTTAATTTCTGGAAAATAAAGGATATGAGTTTCTTGTATGAAAGGGCCCCTGAGTGCTGGCACGAGGGATGAAATTAGACGAATGCAGAGGAATATCACTGTGAAATTTTAGGACTCTGGGGACAAAAATTTTAAAATCCCCCAGGAAGTACAAATTAAGTCATATACGAAGGCTGAAATACAGTGGCTTCAGCCTGCCAATCAGCACTGAGGCAGCTAGAAGACCATGTCCTCATCATGCCAAAGGACAAATGTCTCCAGCTTTGAATTCTTACTCAACCAAGCATTAATCAACCATGGGAAAGAATGCAAGATTTCGAAATGATACCTCCTGTTAAGTCTTTCTCAAGAACTCCTAGAGGATGGGACGAGGAGAGGCATAGAGGTGCCATCCAGTATATGAGCTAGCCAGCAGATGGGTCAAGGGCATCCCCCAGGGTGGTGTGAAGAGGCCCCCAGGATGATGTGTGCACAGATGTGCAAGCAGCCAGTCCAGCTGGGAGCAGCATGACTCCAGGGAGGTACTGAGGGCTGTCATCCCCAAGCTGCCAGCTGCCAGCTGCCACTGTGCTGACTGTTTAAGAACCAAATCCTTGGTGATTGTTCACACTTGACTGGTCTTGATCACAGGCTAATGAGATCCCGTTCTCCCCTCCATTGCCTGCTTCCCGGCTCAGCTGAGAACACTTGTTTCGCCTCACAGAAGTGTCCCCCCTACACCTGAGGTCTGAACACAGATGCAGTGAGCTCAGAAACAAGAAGACAGGACAACCCACGCCTCTAAGCATTTCCCACTGAATGCCACAACCCTGCCAGCTGTGCCTCACCCCCGACCGTGCCCTCCTCCGACTGCCCTGGAGAGAGCCCTTGTCAGTGCTCCCATAGGCTGAGGCCGGTCTGTGCCGCAGAGGCGCAGTTCAGTTTACCTTCCTAGGGAGCCTTCTTCTGGTCTGGCCATCATGCCCACTCTCTCCAGCCAAGTGTGTGCTGCCCCTTCAACTCTCTGAGCATGCGAGGTGGGGCCAGTCCCCCTGGGATTGGGAGGGTGTTTGCCCTGCCTCCTTCTTGGATGGACTGAGGCCAGGGGTTGGGTTTGCTCGTGTTGTACCCTCCAGAGTTCAGCCCAGAGCTGGCCCCCTCCCCTCCAGATGCTCAGTATATATGTCTTTCAGGGTTGGCATATGCCAAATGCCTGAGAGGCTCCCATGCTTGGTCCTGTGGAGGTCAGAGGTCACCGCCAACTTAGGGTGTAGGTGGCACAGAGATGCGTTCTGAAAGAGCTTCCTGGAGAGCAGTCAGACTTGGACACGTGGAGGTGCCTGGGGGGAGGGTGAAAGGTGTTTCAGGCAGGGGGAACAGTGTGTGCAAAGGCACAGAGGTGGGAGAGGGTGGGGTAGTCGGCTGGACCCCAGCTTGATAGGGCCTTGAGTGCCAGGTACCAGGTGCAAGGCTTGGACTATGTTCTGACGTAGTGGGAGCCATGGAGGGTCCTGAGCAGAGGAAGGGTGTGGCAGGGACGAGAGGGGAGCTGGGGGCCAGCTAGGGGCTGTGGCTGCTGCCCAGAGGAGGGACAATCACTGCAGCCCAGGCCCAGGTGGGGCGGATGGGCTGGAAAGGAGGGGGGCAGAAGTCAGGGGAAGCATGCAGGCAGCGCAGGATGGGACCTTCGCATCTGCACCCAGACCTGCCCGCCTCGGGCAGCAACGCCCGCTCTGGGCTGCAGAGGCTCCTCCATGAAAGTGCATGACCTTCATGAGGGCAGAGTCTTTGCATTTGTGCTCAGCCCCTGCCTTCGGCTCTGGCCTGCAGGAGAATTTGGGGACAGCAATCTCTGCCTCCCAGGGCGCCCCCATGAGCCAGGAGTCCTGTGGGCAGTTAGGGTGAGGCTGGAGGGGAACTTCGTTGCTTCCTCTTCCTGGGTCTTCTGTGGGAGGCAAGTGTGTCACTTAGCCAAGCCACAGACATCCCTGTACCGGAAGAGGGCGAGGGCTGACAGCTTGGGAGAGGCGCATGGCCAGACTGTCTTCAGTAGGAACAGAGGCACAGCGCCCCGGGGCCGCCATACTTTGAGGGACCCAGGCAAACGTTTTAATTTATTTTAAAATCAAAGAAGGAAAAGATGGATGGATTCCAGCGTGGATTATACTTGTTCTTATACCAATGCAGTCACAGGTGGAAGGGGCCCACAGAGGCAAAAATGCCAGGACCTATGAAAGTCAGACTGTGGCCCAGAAGGATCCAGGCCACTGTGACTGGGGAGCAGCAGTTGTAGTTTGTTCACCTTGGCCCCCAGAGGACCCGTTAGGGCAATTATGGCTCCTACAGGCTGAGGGCCCTGCCAAACCAAGTCAGCCCAAGGTGGCCAAACAGACCCTGGCTGCAGGAATAAAGCAGTGTGTAGATGGGGAGGTGAGGACCCCGAGGCCCCAGGCTAGACATGCCAGTCCCACTGGGGTGTCCCTGGCAAACAGGAGGCCGCCTCTCCGCTGTGATGATTGTAGCCACCTCTCGCTGAGCACTACGCATCCCCATTCGGCCCACGATGATGCGCCCGTTTACAGATGAGGGATGGAGGCTGCGCCAGGACGAAGCGCAGCACTGCTTCCGTGTCCCGGGGCAACAGCTAAAGGAACTAGGGTGTCCTCCGGAGATGGGGGGCCAGGCCGCTTTGTAGGAGGCTGTTTGGGCCTTTGCCACCAGGCGACGTAATGTCCCTTTCTGAGATCAGTTTCTGTTGCCCCATTTTACAGATGGGATAAGAGAGGCTCAGGAAGAGACGTCGCACCGCTGGACTGCGGCGCGGGCCTGTCCTGCGTGAGGCGGTCACCGTAGGAAGCGGCAGCCGGGACACCCCCTGGCGGCGGGGCAGGCAGCAGCGCGTCTCGCGGGCGGCGCCCAGGGTGACAGCGAGCTCCGAGCTCCGCGTCCCGAGGGCCCGGCGCGGGCGGGGCCGCGGCCGGGCGGCGCCTCGCTGCCAGCGCGGGCGGGGCGGACCCGGCACCTCGGCCGCCACCTCCGGCCGCGCAGTGCCCTTCCCGGAGCGAGTCCCTCGTCGCCGGTGAGTGGGGACGGCGCGCCGAGGGGGCGGTGAGCAAGGGAGCCCCGCGCGGGGGCGACGGTCGACAGCGCCCCCCAGACGGGCGCGGGGCGCGAGGGGAAACTGAGGCCGGAGCCGCGGCGCTGCACTGGGGGCTCGGCTGCCGCGTCAGACCCGCCCCGCCCCCTCCCCCCTCTGCCGCGTCCCGCCCGGCCCGGCCGCTGGGTCCCGCTGGGTCCCGGGAAGCCGAGCCGCCGGGAGGGGCCGGACACCCCTTCTCCCGCCTGTTCCTGCTGATGAGCCCGCCGAGGCAGGGGAGGGCGGGAGGGGCCTAGCAGGTCGCTGTCTCCCCACCCGCTGGAAACCCTCATTTCGAGGGGAGGAAACTCGGGCCAGATCGGGGAGGTGATTCACCCAAAGTGAGGTCCCTAGTTTCCAGTCCAGCGTCAGGTGAGCTGGAGCCTGGACAGGGCACTGGTGTGGGACCTGCCTGTCCCCTGCCCTCCTGCAGAGGAGCTCAGGGCCCGGGTAGGATGCGTCGTGGGGCTTCCAGCCGTGGACATACTGCTGAGTGCGGGGGGTCGGCCCGGCAGACGTCTGTGGCCTGATCTGGGCTGCGAGCCCCTCTGCCTGGCCGGCCAAGGCCCGGTAGTACTTGGTACCGGCCACTGGCACCGCAGGAGGGGCAGGACTTGAGTCTCCCGTTGGGACCGAGGCTGTTCGGAAAAGATCGTGCATAAGGCCAGGATGTCAGAGGAGGCTGTGTGCGGGAAGCACCCGCCCAGGGCGCCTGGCACGCAGCGGCCCTCAACCAGAAGGCGGAGCTGCCAGGACGTGGGCGGAGGGCCCTGGAGTCTCTGTGGGGTGGAGCCCGGCGCCCCCGCCCCTCACAGCCGGCGGCAGCTGCTCTTGGGCAACAGCACTGGCCCTGGAAGGCCCTGAGGAGCGAGGGCAGGAGGGTGGCCCGCCTGTTGGTGGGGCAGGGAGCAGGCCACCTCTTTCCCAGTTTCCAGGTGGCAGCTCTGCACTGCTGGAGGGAGCTCACAGGTA
This sequence comes from Eidolon dupreanum, assembly GCA_028627145.1. NCBI lineage: Eukaryota > Metazoa > Chordata > Mammalia > Chiroptera > Pteropodidae > Eidolon > Eidolon dupreanum. The sequence continues at coordinate 2,161,002 of CM053503.1, read as the reverse complement.
ACCTTGGGCCCCGAAGGGAGCCCTTCGAACTGGGGGAAACCGAGGCTCACCCGGGAACCATTCATTGGCCAGGGTTACAGAGCTCCAGCTGTGTAGCCAGGGTTTGAAGCGGGGGTAGGGGGTGGGGCTGGGGCTGACAGGAAGGAAGCCACTTCTTACTCTGCTCAGTCTTGGCTTTTATTCTTTTATTTTCAAAGCTGGGTTTCTTTTATTTGTATTTTATTCTACTTATTTTTGATTGTGCGAGCAATGCCTGCCTGGATGTGCTCCGTGTTTAAAAAAAAAATAGTCAGGCTCGCTAAAGCAGATTCCCCCTAAATCCCCCCCATATTTCCCCCAGCCCCACCTCAGCCCCACCTCAGCCCAGACCTCCTGGGTTACCAGCTGGGTGTGGAGCCTACCAGACTTTTTCATAGTGCAAAATCTCTACAGAGGTTATAATGAGGAGGAGTTGCTATGAATTTTTACTGGGACAGTGGTGGCTCCAGGAGGAGATAAGGTCAGGAGGGCTGGGGACATCAGGGGAGGGAGAGATCAGAGGAAGAGCAAAACCTTCGTGCTGCTTTTGGGCAGCAGTTTTGTCACCTTCTATAGGGAGGGTCACCTTCTACAGGGAGCCCCAGAGACCCACTGACTCAGCCCCACTTAACAGATGGGGACACAAGAGGCTGGGAGAGTGAAGCGTCACAAGTTCTGGGTCCCACCCTGGGAAAAGAGGGGGTTGAGATCTGTAACCGCTGCCTCACTGCCCTGTGGGGGCGGGGACATGGGCCCTGGGGCTGGAGAGAGGCTGTTGTTCCTGAGAGAACCTTCTGGCCCCAGGCAGAGGGTGGAAAGGCCGAGGAGGTGGAGTGGGAGCCCCCTGAGGCGTGATCTTGCCCTGGCTTGCACTCTGGGAAGGGCCTTAAGTGTCTTTTTGGGGTGAGGGAGGAGGCTGAGGGAGGTAAGGGGACAGTCTTTAGGAGTGGCTGTATGGCCCAGACCTGAGGCCAGCACACTCCCAGCTCAGGGGGTGGCGTGGCGTCGTGGGCCCCAGAGTTACAGAGACCTGGAAAGTTCTGTGACTCCCAGTCCTTGGCAGTTTCCTCGCCTGGACAATGGGAATTGTTCAGAGAAGTCTATGGGGGAGGCTGAGAGGGCCACATGGTTCGGGCCCAGGGCAGAGAAGCAGCTGACCCCCTCCCCTGTGGCCACTGTGAACAGTAAGTGAAGTTAAGCCCCGCCCCACCCCACCCCGGCCACTCATTTCCAGACGCCTGGAGCCTCCTCTGGACACCAGGTCCTGAGCACTCGGCTGGGCCATGTGTGGCACCAGGCCTTGAGCCATTTTTACCCACTCAGTGTCCCATGGCTGACTGGCTGACGTTTCCTCAGCCTTGGGTCTATGCCATGGGGCCGCTTCTTTCCCTGAAGGGAATGGGTGAGCAGCCCCCAATACTCACACCCATAGCCCCTCATCTGGTCCTTGCTTGAGCCTCCCCATCACCCCATGAAGCAGGCAGGGCAGCTTATACCCACCTGACATAGGGGGAAACTGAGGAGGATCAGAAGAGCATTGGCCTGGGGTCACCAAGCAAATTGGTGACCTCTGACAGAGATAGACGTAAAAGACGTGGGTAGCTCTGTCCCCCTGCCTGAGTCCTGAGCCTCTTATCGGACATGGGTGCTCCCTGGCTCTCCCCGATCCTCCCTGGGGCCCCAGAGCGGATCTCTCTGAAGCCTGCCTAGGCCCGCTGCCCTGCACCCAGCCTGGCCCCGCATGACTCAGCTTTGTGGGTCCCCCGGTAGGGTGACTCAGGAACCGGGCAGTCTCCATGAGGCCCCAGGAAACTCCCTGCCTGGCTCTTTCCACATGGGGCATCTGGCTTCCCTGTTTTCTGATCTTCTGATCCCCTAGGCCCAGTGGACCATACACACAGCCAGGCCCTGGAAGGGGCGGCCTGGGGTGGGGACAGAGCCCTGGGCTGAGACCCCGCTCTGCCGCTCTGGCTCATAGGGAAGCCCCCACCCCCTAGTGGGCCTCTTCTGTACAGTGAGGACTTGGGTGGCTGGCTTATTGGGCAAGTCCTTTGTGGGGATCTCCTGGACAGTGTCTGGGTGCTGTGGCAGGGTGACATGACCCCCCCAAAATAAACCTTGGGGAGAAGTATGGGCGCATGCTGTAATGTGGGTAAACCTTGGAAACACACTCAGTGAAAGAAGCGAGACCCCGTAGGCCACATGTTGTAGGATCCCAGGAACCATCCAGAAGAAGTAAATCTGTAAAGGCAGGAAGCCTCCTGGGGGTGAGGGACGAGGGTGTGGGGGCTCTTTTGGGGTGATGAAATGTTTTAGAACTTGATATCGATGGTACTTGCACAGCATGGGGACAGTACTAAATGCCACTGGATCCTGTACTTTGAAATGGTCAATTTCTCATAATGTGAATTTCACTTCAATTAAAGAAAAATAGAAGAAAAAAAAAAAAAGAAACTGGATGGTAGCCACTTTGGCTCTCAGAGCAGGAGTCATGTGGAGGAAGTAGGTCATTGTGCAAGTTATCGTCCGAACCAGGATGCTTCTTTTTAACGTTTTAACTAGTTTTAAATTTACAGAAAAGTTATAAAAGTTACAAAAGTATAGTTTCCACATACCCTTCACCTCACCCTTCACCCGGCTTCCCCGAACGGTGCCATGATCAAAGCCAGGAAGTCAACACTGCCGGACCTGGCCGGAATTCTCTGCTTCCCCACTGCAGCGTTAAGCCTGTCCCAGCACCCCCTCTGCGTCCTGCAGTGCAGTTTAGTGATTTCTCCTTAGTCTCCTGTAGTTGGTGACATTTCCCTGGGTCTTTCCTTGTGACCTGGACACATTCGAAGATGCTAGAGCAGGGGTCCCCAAGCCCCGGGCCTTGGACAGGTACTGGTTCAGAGCCTGTTAGGAACTGGGCCGCACAGCAGGAGGTGAGCGAAGCTTCATCTGTATTTGCAGCCGCTCCCCAGCACCAGCATCACCGCCTCAGCTGCCCCTCAGGTCATCAGGTATTAGATTCTCATAGGAACACCGGTCCCTGGTGCCACAAAGGTTGAGGACTGCTGTGCTAGAGTACTGATAAGTTATTTTGAAAAACATGTTTCTCCACCTGGGATTGTCTGAGGTTTTCCCCTGATTAGTGTGGAGTTTGCATTTGGGGCAAGATTACCACAGTGGGCGTGTCCACCTCCGAGAATCGTATCCAAGGTTCATGATGCCCACGTGTCTTATGCTGGTGGCATTAACCTTGAGGACACGTAAAAGGGACTCTCTTGAGACTGAGAGGGGGCCATTAGTTTGGGACCAAGTGGGTGTAAACAGAGACTGACCTGAGAAAAGGCTCGAAGGGTCACCCTGAGGAGACCTGAAGTCTGGCGCATTTCAGTGCCTGACCCTGCAGTCCCTGCCCCGCGGCCTCTGGGCCTCAGTTTCCCCACCTGTAGGTAAGGGTCAGTGTGGTGTGAGGGTTTCCCACCTGCCCAGCCCGTGTCACATTCCACAGGAGACCTGATGCACTGAACACAGCTCGTTATAGTTTCCTGAACACTGTCACTTCGCTGTGGGTTCGACACACTTATTAAACAGGCTTAGCAGGGGTTATGTCCTTGTTGCATAGGTAAGAAATTGGGCTGAGGTGGCATGGGCTCTCCTGAGGTGACACAGTAGTGGCTGGGTCCCAGGGCTGTAGGTCCAGTGGTCACATCTACCTGACAGCAGCTCAGGGTCAGTGGTGTCCTGGCCCCAAGGCAGGTGGCCTCCCTTCCTATTGTGGCCATTCTAACCTCCTCCCTGGGAACCGTTGTGAGCACCCTGGAAGCCAGAGGGGAGGAGGAGGAGAGAGGGAGAAGCAAAGGCGCATTTACCGGCGGGCCCCGTGTCACATGCCCAGCCCTCGGCAATGTCCCTCCTCCTACTTCATCTGTGCAGTGATCCAGGGGGGCGGGGAGACAGCTCCCACCCAGGGAGGGGGGACTCGGTCACTAAGCGGAGAGCTGGGATCTGCTGGGTAGCCAACACTCGATTGTTTTCTCTTCAAAATAATGCTCATCGGAGACCTTTCGGAAGCCGATAAAGCCGTCGTGAATGTAAGCGTCTTACATCTCGCCCCGGTGTGCGGTGTGCGGTGTGCGGGCCTCAGACTCCCCAGATGGAGCAGGGTCCCCAGCCCCCCGCGAGCGCTAGCCGAGGGGCCCTGAGCAAAGGCCTCGGGTGCTCTGCACTCGACGCTCCAGGTTTCTCTGGCAGGTGGGAGAAATGGTGCCGACCCCTCGCAGGGTGAGGACCGAAGGGTGGTTTTCAGGCTGGGGCTCTGCCCAGGCCAGCGCACGGCCGTTCCTCGTTAGCGTTGGCCTCACGATTATGGTGGCTGCCGCCATCTTTGTGCATTTGTTGCAATTTTTACAATGCATATTTAGGTTACCTACTTTTTGTTAAAGTTGGAATTATTCTGTTATTCAATTGTACATCCACATGCTTCATTTACTGTTAGTTGAGAACAATTTTCACCTTGTGAGAGAGCCCTCACTGGCTGGATTTGGGGGTCAACCGGCCTTGGGCACCAAGGCTGCTTCTGCATTTCACGGGGCTTCATGGAGCCCCCGGCCAGCAGCCACCCCTGCGCCCCACCCTGGGGCAGCCTTTGCTCTTGACTCTGAAGCCCCAATGGCTCCCAGGGCCCCCAGATGGAGCAGGGTCTCTTCCCTGGCCAGCCCACACCTGCCTGCCCGGTTCTCTGCATGCCACCATGTCCCCCTCCTGTGTCCGTGTCCTTGTGCAGAAAATGCTCGCCGTCCTTCCAGAACCACCTCCCGGATCCCAGGTCAGGGTGCCCTTTCTGAGGGCTGTGTCCCCCTCAGGGCCTCCCCATTCCATTCACCCCGGGTCCCCAGCCCCCACTCTAGCAGGCCGTGCTGCAGATTTGCTGAACCGAATCCTGTGTGTGGCTTCTCATCCCACGCAAACAGACACCCCCCAGATTCTCCAGCCAGGACTGGAGTGTGTCAGTGGGAGCTCAGTGCTCTCAATTTATGATGGGGAAGCGGAAGCCCAGTCAGGGGTGCTGACACGCTTAGGGTCCCACAGCAGGTTCCGCGGAGCTGGCCGCAGATGTCCGGCTCAGGCCTCCCTGTTGTCTGTCTGGAGTCTGATCCCCAATGAGTAACTCAGCCGGCCAGGAGCCTGGCACGCTGCTGGGTACCTAGGAGGCCCTCAGTGCAGACCTCGAGGTTGCTGGGTAAGGGGGCACGGCTGATGAGCATAATGGAGAAGCTCGATGCCTGGGTCCCCAGCCCCGGGGTGGCAGCTTCCAGGCCTAGTCAAGGGCCTTCCTTGCCCCGAGCCCTGCCAGCCTCTCATCTGCCTGGAACTCTTTCCCACCTACCACGCCAGTGGCCCTGGGTGTCAGGGTAGCAGCAGGCAGAGCCTGGCCTCGCAGCGCTGTGTGGTCCCAGGCAGTCTGCTTCTCTCTGGCACACAGGGGAAGGGAAGGTGATTTTAGGGTGGGCCCGTGGGGCGGTGCTGAAACAACTATGCCCAAGACACTCCCCGCACTGGGCTGGGTCCAGGTAGGCGACGTTGATATCCCATTCTACAGAGGGGAAAACTGAGGCTGGCCCGGAGAGTTGAAGTCATTTGCCTGAGGTCACAGTGAGTCCTCGGGGAGCCAGGAATTGAGCCAAGCTGTCTGCTACCAGTCGTCTAATAAATGAATGAATGAATGAATGAATGATAAGTGAATGACCAAAAGAGAAGTACTAGAACACAAAGCACCGGGTGTGGAGTCACGCGGGCCCACAGAGCGCCCCCCTGGCCTCTGGAGGAGGGTTGGGAAGCCTGCCTGGTGGGGGGACACAAACTGGCATGGAGTGAGGTGGTAGAGAGGAGGGACCCCTTGCCGGGACACCCAAGGCCAAGGGCGAGGGTGAGAGCTCAGACCCTGGCAGGAGCTGAGGTGGAGCTGAGGTGGGGGCAGGGCACGTGAGAGGCTCCTGCAGTCAGGGCAGACGTCTGGGTGGGGGCAGGAGTTTGGATGGAAATGTGTCCCCTGAAGCGTGGAGCTGGGACGGCGGAGGCCGCCGGTGTGGGCCTAGCCCTCCTGCCTCGCTCATCTTTCCCGCATCTCCCAATCTTTCGGTCGGTCGATTGATTGACCGATGAGTGATGAGGGGCTGGTAATGGATCCATCCCAGGACTTGTGACTCTGAAGGAGACGGTAGGCCCAACCCCGGGTCTGCGCACAGTAGGTCCTTGGAAGATGCCCCTTGAGGCCTCGGCCCAGCCCTGGAGCGCCCTGCCTCTCACTCCACTCCCGTCTTCTCTTCCAGAGCTTCCCGGAACAGCAGCGATGGCCCCACCCTGGGTGCCCGCCGTAGGCTTCACGCTGGTGCCCAGCCTGGGCGGCTTCCTGGGCTCCTACCACGCCCGTGGAGAGGGCCTCCGCTGGTATGCCAGCCTGCAGAAGCCCTCGTGGCACCCGCCACGCTGGACGCTGGGCCCCATCTGGGGCACACTCTACTCTGCCATGGGGTAGGTGGGCTTAGGCGCTGGCCTCGCCGCTGTGCCCGTCCCCCCTTGCTCGAGCAGACAGGGCTGGGCCATCCTTCCCCCTTTCAGGGGCCCAGGCCTGAGGCAGAGCTCCTGCAGGGTTTAACTGTCCAGCGCCCCTTGGGCAGCTGGCGTCATGTCTGGGCCTTGTTTGCCAAGCAGGAGTGGAGAAGGCTGTGGGACCTGTTGGTTGCGCCACTGACCTTTTCCCTCTGGGCCCCCTGGGAGGGGCGGGCCGGGTGGCTCAACTCCACACTGTCATCCTGGCTGTTTTCACAACTCCAGGCTGAGACTGGCTCAGTGTGCAAAGTTCAGACGGGCAGCGTGGATGCTTCCAAGATCCACAAGCACCAACAACAGCAATAACAGTAGCTGCCATTTGTTGAGCACCCGCTCGGTGCCAGGCTGTCTCGGCTAATTTTCATGGCCCCCCTTTTGACAAGAGACTGCCCAAGGACGCAGGGCCAGAGAGTAGGGACCCTCCCTGCAGGAGCCCCTGGAATGCACCCTGGGAACGGCCACGGTGAAAGGGAGTGCTGCTTGCAGGGGGCGCCCCCTGGTGGTGCTAGCAGGAACCGCACCCAGGAGGTGAGCTCAGCTTCCTGCCCCTCCTCCTGGAATGTTCCCTGCATCCTGGTTCTATGCCAGCCTAGGGCAGGGTGGGGCTGCAAGTGGCAGGTAGCAGAGGCCAGACCAGGCGCCCTAGGGTTCTGACAGGAGTCAGACAATTCCTGAAGCTGGGTGTCACCTGGACCCCAGCCCCTGCCGGGCCCAGGCCCTGCCCACCTAGGCTTCCAGCAGCCCAGACGCCTCGTTTCTGCTTCAGCCTGCAGGCCTCCGCACCCCCCCTTGGCCGTCCTCCACCTCCCAGAGCCCTGTGCAGGCTCCCTGCAGCCTTGACAAGGTCTCACCTCGGAGTGAAGAGCCCGGGTGGGCTCCGGCCCTGGTCGGCCTGCGTTAAAACCTGACTTGACCTGCCAACTGCCTGGCAAGAGATCATAGGCAGTCACCGCCTCTCTCTGCCTCAGTTTCCTCACCCGTAAAATGGGGGTGATAGTTCTGCATGTCTCCTAGCATCGCGAGGATCCAACGAGCTAATGCTTAGAAAGAGCGAGAGCAGACTGGGCTGTGGGTGTCGAAGGGCTTTAGCTATGATGGGTGGTTATTGTATGGCTTGTGGCCCTCAGGGCCCCCGTGACTGGGTCCCCATTTGCCTCTTCAGCTTCACCTCTCCGGTGCCCCCAAGACCTCGGCCTGCAGTCACATAGGCTGACTCAGGGTCTCACACCTGCCTTTAAGCCTTGGCATACCCATGTCTCCCCCTGGCAAGCTCCTGCTCACCTGTGAGACCCAGGCCAGATGTCTCCTTAATATGTGCAGTGCCCTGGGCTAGGTTACGAGCCTCTGCTCTTCCCTCCTCACAGCACTGATGACGATAGTGCTAAATATTTACTGTCCCACGTGGCAGGCACCGCCCTAAGCGCAGCCAGTGTGTTAACTTGAATCCCCACAGCAACCCTGTAAGACAGGAACAAGAAGACCCAGAAAAACCAAGCAACTTCCCTGAGGTCACACAGCAGTCGCACCTCAGCCATCACTCTGTCATCCCAGAGGTGAGCAAGGCTCTTGGTTTCTTCCCTATTGATGCCCTGACAGGTGGCCTCTGTTTCAGGTATGGTTCCTACATCGTCTGGAAAGAGCTGGGGGGCTTCTCGGAGGAGGCAGTGGTCCCCCTGGGCCTCTACGCTGGGCAGCTGGCTCTCAACTGGGCGTGGCCTCCCATCTTCTTTGGCACACGACAGATGGGTTTGGTGAGTGTGGCCTGCAGATGGCCCACGTCGGGGTGGGACCCCCTCGGGGAACATGGGGCATCACATCCAGGATGGGGTCAGGGTCTAAAGGCGGGGGCAGGGGTGGCATACAGCTCACGGTCAGCGTCCCCTCAGAAGCTCTTAGGGGACCAGTGTCCCCCCCCCAGCTGCTTTTCCTCCAGTGCAGGGCTCTGATTGAAGTGAACGGGGTTGCTGGCTTGGATTTAGGGGCCATTGTGTATGAAAACCCATATTGCACCTGGTGCCAGGCACCCCCCACACGGCACGGGTCAGGTCAGGGCGACTGTTCCCATTGTATACATGGGGAACCTGAGGCAGAGCACTAGGGGCAGCTGAGACACACACCCTCATGGGGACCTGAGCCTCAGGCCTCCCTGTCCTCCCTTCATTGTCTCCACAGGCCCTAGTGGACCTCCTGCTGACAGGTGGCCTGGCAGCAGCCACGGCCATGGCCTGGCACCGAGTGAGTCCTCCGGCCGCCCGCTTGCTCTACCCGTACCTGGCCTGGCTGGCCTTTGCAGCCACGCTCAACTATTGCGTCTGGCGGGATAACCGTGGTTGGCGTGGTGGCCGAAGGTTTGAGGAATGAGGTACCTTACCCTCCGAGGACTGTGGCTGCTGCTAGGCAGGCGTTGGCTGGTGGTGGTGGCCCTCACACGTTCATGGGTGCCAGGCCCGTGAGTCTGTCTGGGCTGCAGCCCAGGGGGTCACCAGCAGGTCTTCGGGCTGAGCTCCCACCCCAGAAACCACGTCCTGCACTTTCTGCACTGCTCAGGGCGCAGTCTCGGGACATGGAATTTTATAAGCTGAATAAAGTTTTTAAACTGGCAGTGGCCTTGTCTTGGGTGGGACCCTGGTCTTGGTGGGGGAGAGGGGCTCATATTTTCTCTGCATCTGTCTGGGCTGTTGTCATCTGGACGAGGCTTCCGCACCTCTGGGGACCCTCCCAAGACCCTGTGAGAGGTGAGGTGGCCTGCCCAGGGGTGGAGTGGCCTAGGTTTGACCCAGAACCCACACTGGCTGGGGCCTTGGGCTCCAGCCGAGGGAGGAGGGCCTGCCTGCTTCCCACGCCTCCCCGAGGTTCGGCCCAGGCTCTCGGGCCCACGGTCGGCCTGGGCCAATACCAGGCTGTGCCTCTGCCCAAGGCCTCGGCCAGAATGGGGCTAGGCGCAGAGCCGGGGACACCAACCGACCTGCCCCTCACGTGTCAGGACTCGTGCCAGCCTCACCTCCGTAGGCCAGCCCCACAGACAGCAGCCTCACGCAGGTCCCGGCCAGCCTGGATTTGGAGGTGCCACTCCCGGCTTCCAACAGTGTGCCCTCTCCAGGCGGCTGTTTGGAGTGGCGGGCTCCTGCTGGAACGACGCCCTCCTTTCCTGCCGTGAGCCCCGCATCCTGCGCCGCACCACGACCTCCTAGGACCACAGCTGGTCCGACCTGCTGGGCTTTTGGTTGCCTGTTTTGTTTTTGGTCTTTGAATAAGTCAATCTGAATTAGCAAAACTTTCATATTTAGAGCTCTCGCAGTCATTTTAGCAGCCGTGAGTTTTGCTGCCTCTCTCTTCTCACCTTGCCTCCTTTGTCCTGCTGGGGGCACATTCAGACGTGACCCCAAATGACGAAAAGCTCAGGGAGAAGATGGGCAGACAGCTGACTCCATTCTTCTGAGAGTAGGGGCAGCTAACTTTCAGGGGCTGTCACCTCACTTGCCCCCACTGGAATTTGACACCCAACAGATCATGCTCTGTGGGAATTTAGCACCCTTGAAGCCGTGAGCACTTAGCTGAGCCCTCGACCAACTCCCCACATGGTTTTTCTGAGGCTCATTGGACTAGGGGAGTCAGATGGGGGGCTCTTTTGCCCATCCTTTTATTTCTAAAATTCTCCAAGATGGTCAGAGTGTCATGGGCACTTGTGTGTCTGCCAGACACCTTACTGAGCACTTAACGTGCACATGAGACTTCTAGAATCTGCTCCGTGATGCTCAGGCAGACCGGTTCGTGTCCATTCCATACACTTGTAGCTTTGTTCATCTCTAGGAATGTCACACATACTTCTTACTGGCCACAAAACACGTGGCCACAGAAACGCCTGGAGAAACGGGTGAGAGGAGGAGGCATTTTGTTTGCTGGCTTTCTTGTGACGCTTTCCCGGGATGGCCATAGAGGTTGCAAGACGAGGCCACTCACACACACGGCCCGGCGGGCTCGGCTGGTAAGTGGTCGGCAGTGACTCTGAGCGGCTTGCTGAGCCCGTCCACGTTGAGACCGGCCACTCTGGGCTCGGCAGTTGGAAGGAAGCCCTGCCTCTCCCACACTGAGGTCCTCCCGCGATCGTGCCTCTCTGTGTCGGAGCTGCCATGGTTGGGCGCATGTGTGCGGCCACAGGTCATCGCTGAGGACGTTTCTAACTTCACCGTCAGCGTCTCGATCTTTACCTTTTGGATTTCTTCTGCATTGCCCTACGGAAACTGGGTACAATGAATACTGCTACTGGGAGTCTCCAACTTCCAATGTCCAGCACTTAACAAATGCTGGCCCTTGATGGACCCTTAACATGGAGAGAATGACTTGGGGAAGGCCGAGTACGGGCAAGACGGATTTGGAGGGTTGGCACCGTTGGCACCGCGCTGAGCTAGAGGTTCGGTCTGCCAGGGTGGCCTTCCTTGGGGGTGAAAGGAGGTGCCGGAGCATCTAGAATTAAGAAAAAGCAGTTTGCAATCCAAGGGTCATGGGGTCCTCCAATCCCAGTGGCTGTGCCATGCCCACCCAGAGGATCCTGGGCAATCCAGTTTCAAACACAGCGGGAGCGAGCATGACGGTCTCTGTGGCATCTGGTTGGATAATCTGGTGTGAGCACCATCCTGGGGGCCCAGGGGGGCCCCAAGTTGGGCGGCGCTTGTGAGAAGTTGGACGTGGTCCAGACGCCTGGTGTGTGGGGGCCTCTGCCTTCCTGTGTCAACGTCTGAGACCACCAAGGGCTGTCGCGACGCTGGCCAGCAGCGCCATGCACCTCTCCTGCTTCAGCTCACTGGATCCTCTGGCTGCTCCCTGAGCAGGTAGGGTCTCTGATCAACCCCACCTACGGGATGAGGAAGCAGGCCCCGGGCTCCGGCTGCAGCCGATTCCGGCTCACCTGGGGACCAAGGCTCCCGGGTGATGCTTGTGACACTGGGATGGGCCTCGGCTCTTCTCTCCCCACCGCGTCCTGCTCTGAAATGGAACCGGTGCTGGGAAATCAGACTTCGGGGTGGGGGAGCTGTTATGGTCTGATCTGAGTTGCCCCCCCAAATCTGTATCAAACCTTAACCCCAGTGTGATGGTATCAGGTGGGGCCTTGGGAGGGGGGGGGTTATCAGGACCTGAGGGTGGAGCCCTCATGAGTGGGATTTGTGCCTCAATAAATAAGACCTGCCCCCCAGAATTCCATCACCCCTTCACCATGTGAGGACACAGGAGGACAGCTGTTTGTGAACCAGGAAGAGGGCCCTGTCGCCCTCACCAGACACCAAATCTGCCAGCCCCCTGATCTTGGGACACCCCAGCCTCCAGAACTGTGGGAAAGAAAATTCTGTCATTTAAGCTGCCCAGTTTATGGCATTGTTACAAAAGCCCAAACGGAGTAGGATGGGGTCTTGGAGGCCTACACACCATCTTATTTCTTCTCTGGTTTCTCCGATGTACATCCTGGCATTTTGCTTTCCTCCAACAGCCAGCAAGGAAAGCAGCTGACACACAAGCAGGCCTGTGGCCCCAGGGCTCCCCAGAGAAAGGGTGGCTGAGGTACAGAAAGCTTCCTTTATTGTGGTACAAATCCAGCGAAGTAGGGGACAGGATGCCAGCAGCTCCCCAATGGAGGAAACCAGAGATGAGGCGTCCCGCCCACTGCCTGACGGAAGGGCTGAGATTCTGGCTCACGTGGGATGGACAGACACACCCGCACGGGCAGAGCGGGAGGCACGACCCAGCTGACCAGGTCCCGGCTGCTGCATGGCCTGCTCTGGGCTTCTGATTCGACAAGCCTGCCCTCAACACTCTCATGGCAGAGTTCCAGGAGTCACCCGCCCTGTCCCGTGACCTGGGCCCGGGAGCACCGCAGCTACACAGCACACTGGCATCTGACTCGACACGCCAGAAACGATGTTAAGAATGAGAATTTTATATTTTCCTCCCATAATGAAAGAGTAACAAAAATTCAACAATTCGACTCGACTCTGGTGGAAGGTGGCCTCCGACCAACGTGAAGTTCTCACTGGAATCGTCTTTCGAAGCCATCCGCTGCCTGGCGCTCTGCTGCCCACGCTGGCCCCCTCGCCCCAAGCCCCCTCGCCCTCAGCCCCCTCGCCCCAAGCCCCCTCGCCGAGGCATCGTCCAGTCTGGGACGAGGGCAGAGCCAGTGTAGTGCCAGGGACCGGGACGAGCGGGTCCCCGATAAACAGAAAGGCAACAGCAGCAAGGTGGGGGTTCTGGTGGAGCTGGGCGGGGGGGCATCACAAGAAGACGGGGCCTGGCGAGGAGCATCCCCCAAGGTGTTCTGGGGATGACTGTCGCATGGGGTCCCACGAGGGGCGGGGGACCCTGGCTGCTCCGGGGGGCCGCAGTGCATGAGCAGACTCTGAAGAGCGGCCTGGCCTGTTGGCGTGTGGGCTCCCTGGGGACCTGTTTCTGAGGACGCCTCGTCGCGCTCCCCAGAACCTGAAGTCTCAGCAATAAAGCCCTGGGCTGAGCTGAGACTCATCACTGCACTGGAGGTGCTGGGCACTCAGCCCTGGGGACACCGGGAGTGACCGTGCTCCTGACCGATGGGGGGAGGAGGGGGGCTTGGCAGAAGCAGGTCAAGGACCCGAGGCTGGACTCTGCCGTGCGCACAGGCAGAGGGCCCGCGAGTGCCTAGACCAGGCGTGTGACGTGGCAGTCGCTGGGCTCGTCCAGGTACAAGGTGCTGAAGATGTCGTTGAAGAAGGTCGGGTGGTACCTGCAGGCTCGCTCACAGTCCGGGTTGAAGTTCACCTCCAGGATCTGCGGCTGCATCGCTCGCTCCCCTGATGGCACAAAGCACGGGAAGCTCACTCTTGGGAGGGTGGGTGGGGGGCCAGGGAGGGTTCTCCTGGCTGCGTGGGGGACCTGGCCCAGCGCCTGCTCCTCCCCAGGGAAGCCTGGAGCTGCCTCTGGCCCCAGGAGTCACGTGAAACACCGCATCCAGCTCAGACTTCAGTTTAGTCCAGTGGAGGAAGCAGAGATGCAGGCCGGGCATGGGGTGGGCTCGGCCCCAGGGAATCTGGAGCTGAGGGTGGCTGTCCGGGCTGCCTGCGCCCTCTGCCTTTTACGCAATTTTCCCTTCCCTGTAGGTTCTCTCTGAAGCCACTGCAGTCCACCCGCCTTTCCCGTTGTCACTCTGCCATGCAGGCTGTCGCCCTTCAACAGTGGGTCTCCCCGGGCCCAGATCTTGTGGCTAACTAGAGGTGAAATCACCAGACAGCACTGACCAGCGACACCCTCTGTCCCCGGGGGCGCTGGTGTGGGGAGGGCTGGACAATCGGCTTTGAGTAAGTTGGGGGTGGTGTTTGGATCATGGGGAGCCCCCCTCACCATCTGGACGGCTGTCCCACTTCAGCATGAGGTCGATGGCATACACGGCCCGGGATGAGGGATAGTGGCAGAGGCCCAGAGGTGGCGGCTTAGCACATGCCACTTGGAACAGCTCCGTGAAGGCCTGGAAGATGTCAGCCTGTGGACCAGAGGAGGCAGGGTCAGGGGCCTGCATGGCTTTGACGCTGGGGCCCGCCCTCCAGAGCAGTGTCTCAGTGTGGGGTTTGCTGCCCCTTCCCAAGCCCCAGTCCCTAACTGGCACCAGTCAGCTCCGACTAAACCCTTCAGGACCCAGACCTGGCCGCAGCCACCTCTGCCGGACACCTGCCCCCCACTGCTGGTGTTCGCCCACTGCGAACCTGCCCGTGTCTCCTGCCTTGGAGCCCCCACGACCCTTCTCTGCACCGAGGTGCGCAGAGCACCCCCGAAACGCCCACTCCAGGACGTGGAGGCCAGCCTGTGTCTCCGGCCACGTCCTTGCTGTCCTCTCAGGTCTGCATCCCTGGGACAGACAGGGCCTGTGGATGTCTGGCTGTCCCAAGGGCACCCCGAATGCCCCTCGGAGCCCTCCACGACACCCCATGTCTCCGTCGCCCATTCTGTCCCTTGCTGGGACGAGCGGGGCCATCCCGAGGAGGCACAGCCACCCGCCCAACGCCAGCCCCGGCACCTCCGGCTTCGCTCAGCACGCACCTGCACGCTCTTCCAGGGGAATTCTGGGTACTGCTTCTCAAACTCAGGGATGAACTCATCGTAGTGCACCTGGGACAAAGACGGGATCCGTCACGCTCTGCTCCGCCATGACGTGGAGCCGCTGACACTCGCTGGGGCCACCGGTCAGTGCCCGCAGTCTGTCCAGCCCACGCCCTCAGGACGTGAACAGGAGGCGGGAGGCTGGGTCCGAGCTCTGCATCTCGCCGAGTGACCCTAGACTAACGGGTTTACTTCGGGCCGCAGCGTCTCCGTCTGTAGAACAGGACGATGCTCCCTGCTCAGCAAAGCGGCTTTTGCAGGGCTGCCGCGGGCCTCGAGGGAGGCGCTGCCGTTTGAGGTAACACAGGTGCCGGGGCCAGGGGCAGCTCCTCTGTCTACGCTGCCTGCCCAGAAGACAAGCTTGCGGGTGTGGGGTCTGGCTCTGCGTGAACCCGCTCCCCGGGTCTTTCCAGGCCCCCTACCTGCTTCAGCACCACTTCCGGGTCGTAGTTCATGACGGTGAAATGTTTCTCATAGTCGTCAAGGTCGCTGAGTGAGAAGGGCCTGCAGGCCGAGCAGACAGACCCTCGAGTGAGCCCCGAGTGCGGCCGCGTCTGAGAAGCAGGGGCGCTCAGAGCCCCCCCACCATGGGCACCAGTTCCCCCACGGCCCCCTCGAGGCTAGCTGTGAGGAACCCCTGTAGGCCCATAAATGCCATCGAGACCCGCAGGTGCTGGTGCCCGTTTTATGAGGAACGTCACGCCCCTGTGGTGGCGGGAACCAGCATTGTCTAACAGAGCCGGTCACTGCTGGGTGTGTGGCGAAGGCGCTCCCGTGCAGACTTCCTGTCCTGTGCAAGAGGGGGCCCTGCCCTGCCCCACCCCCTCACCGTTCCCGCCCCGGCTCCCTGGTTACCGGTTGGAGAATCGCAGCCAGAACACGTCGTACACGAACAACCTCAGGGGCTCCACCGACCGCAGCAGCACAATGTAGCGGATGTCGAACTTGACCCTCCCCACGTCTTCTCGAAGGAACAAGACAGGACTTTCAATGTACTTGGATACAACCTGGGGGACAGATGCAGGCTCACGGGTGGCTCTCAGCTCGCCTGGGCCCGGCCGGAGCACCCAGGGGCGCCCCGACTTTGCTGGCTGTGGGCTCATGCCGTGGGGCGTCCACTGTCTGCACATCCCGGAGGACCGGGCTCACTCCCGCGGTCCCCGCCTGCAGTCCCCGCCCACCCCGGGCCCAGGAGTTGGGCCTCCTTTCGCCTTGGGGTCTGCGGAGGGACCCGCACCCCAAGATTTCCTTCTTCCTCTGCCCTTTCACACCCCTGCCTAGGCTTGATCAAGTTCTTCGTCTTCTCCTCTAATTGAAGGACAGGTTCCCACCGGTTTTAAGGTTTTGGACACTGAATATGAATTCTCGGCTGTAAACCCACCGGCTCCCTACCCACCGCTGGCATCTCCAGTGATCACCCCACGGCCTCTGCCCGAGCACGTGACCTCGTGTCCTCAGATGCCCGACACTGCCTCTGACTCTCCCCACATCACGACGGCACCTTTGTCCAGGGCCCCGAGGGGCTTCTTGCCCTGTCCTAGCCGTCTCCTGGCTGCCACAGTCACCCACGGAGCAGTGTGGGGACTGAGGTCAGACACCTTGGGTGACTGTGACCGAGGCCCCTCCTCTCAGCCAGCCTGTCACACACCTGACAGGGCAGTGGATGGAGTGTGGGCTTAAGAGACTCCTCTGAGCTGAGTGACCGTCACCGCTGACACCAGGACCCACCCGCGGAGGCCCTCGCCATCAGGGACCCTGCGCCCCGCTCTCGACGGCCGGGGCCCACCTTGGGGGTGCTCTCGCGGTGCCGGATGACGCTGTGCAGGCTCCTGGTGATGTGCGTGTCCAGGCTGCGGGCCAGGTTCCAGGGCTTGCAGATCCAGTGGTTGTCCTCGCCCCTGGGAGCAGAGGGGCCGGCTAGGCTGCACCCCGGGCCCGCCCTCCCAGGCAGCGTCTCCCTGGGACCATGGCAGCAGAGGGACGCTCGGACTTCCTCGGGGGGATGGGGGGGTGTCACAGCAGAGAGATTAGAGGCAAGGCCTGGGGGACTAAGGAGGCATCTGCTGGAGCCTGGACCCATGGCAGCCACGGGTGGCTGTGTGCTCAGTGCCCATGGCTCCCAGCAGCACGGCTTGCACACAGTAGGTGCTCAGCTAAGGCGCAGGTGGCAGCGTGAGGACAGGTGAAGTGGGGTGGGGGCCGTAGGAGCCCGGCAGACACGGGGTCTCGGGCCGCACGGCTCTGCGGTGGCAACGGCGGTGGACACGCTTACCGCCTCTCCCGCTGCTGGAAGTAGCTGACAAACTGGGGCAGCTCCGTGTGCAGGTTGAAGGTGCGGGGCAGCCAGGCCGGGCCCTCGGGGCCCCCCGCCCGGCGTGCGATGGAAGCCAGGCAGTCCTTCACCGTCAGCAGGTTCTCGCAGGGGAACTGGTTCAGCAGCACGTGGGGCCTCTCCTGGCTGAGCCTCCTGCGGGGCCGAGCGGGCGACCGGCTCAGCGGGCCGCCAGGGGCTCCGGGGCCAGCCGGGCTGGGCGGGGCCTCACCTGTAGTCCTTGAAGTGTGAGAAGTTGTAGAGGATGTCGGCGTCCGCCTCGCTCTGAGTGAGGGTGAAGCGCGGGTGGGTGAGGTGGTCGAGCACCGGCTGCATGTCCGTGTAGACCCTGCGGGGAGGGGTGGCTGCGGTCAGACAGCCCGCGTAGACCCGCCCGTCTGCTGAGTGCGGGGGCAACTCAGGCCCCGGTTCCCCACCTGCAGGATGGGCCCACACTCGCCGTGAGGATGACATGGGGTAAATCTGAGTGTTC